>VWZI01008205.1:1128721-1174118 GCA_013396835.1 Psilopogon haemacephalus
TTTGAAAGGAAGCACTTCAAATGCCAGCCTAGAGGTGTGCTTGAATCTGGAGAATACAACATACCTAAAATAAAAGGGGAGCGTGTACTGTATTTTCACTTGGATTCACATTTTTAATAACTCAGGACTGAATTGTTGTGTTTGAGTTTGGCCTGGCGGTAGTGGAGGCATTACTTTAATGTGCCAGTCTTCCTCACAGCCACTCTGAAACAGCAAGAGAAGCATGAAATGTATAGGAAAGTTTTTAAAAGATTTATGTAAGTATTCTTCAGTTAAGATTTTTGGTGACTTTTGTGTGATAAAATAGCATCCTCTGGATATGACCTACAAGACACATCAGAATATCCTTTTCCAGCTTTAATCTGAGCGGTTGTTTGGCAACTTCTCCTGTCATTCAGAGTCACATCTTAATATAGGAAACTAGGAATTCACTCCAATTATCCACTAAAATTACAGAAAACCTTTCCATGATGCTCCCTTGTCAGCTTCTTTACCTTCTCTCAACACAAACGTCTGAAAATTTCTCATCTACCTGCACGTTCCCACAGGGATTCCTGTGAAATGCTCTGGGCCACTGTGGGTAGCAAAAGAGTCAGCAACACCACTTTCTTTTCATGTAGTTCTTGTAATTACTTTTTTGCCCTTTGATTTATGTGCTCCTCCTCTTTTATCTTTTCAGATCACTATGGATGGGCAGAGCTCAAAGTTCAAAGTCAGTTTTCATTTGGGGGGGGGGAAAAATCAGTGCAGGTATCTGCTTCTAGGATTTATTCTGATGTGATCTGGAAGCTCTTAATTTTAAAAATTTATTTATTTTTAACATTTCTGATGCTACTGACATAGTTGTTGTACACAGGGTAACTTTTTCTGAAACAAAAGCTACTTTGAGATGCCAGCTCCAGCAGGAAGCACCTCCTGCATCTCTGAGTGCTGGACATCATAAAGACTGGCACAGGTTGGATCAGATAATGTGAAAACTTAGCTGGGGATTATCAGTAGAACTGCTCAAGGTATTTGAAGAGGAGGTAATGTTTGCAAGGGATACAACAGCCAAGTCACCTGGAAAATTGCTGTAGAAAAACAAGGTTTACCTTAGGTAACCTCCATTATGCCAAACAAGGAATCTTATTTAGGACCAGGTCCTGCTCCCTTTGAAGTAAGTGGAAAACTTTCCATTTGCTTCATTGTGGAGGATCAGACCCACAGGGAGTCTAGTTTGTCTCTGTAAACAGGATAAAGAAGCAAAAGAAACATCCGAGGCAACTTGTAAGAATTTCCTGGCAGTGTAGGTACCAATAATTAACAAGTGAAAAAAACCCTAGTGCTTTATAAAAAAAAAAAAAAACATTTTAATCCACAGTTGCTTTCCTCTGTCCATACTAGAAAGAGAACTGTGGAATATTTGGCAAACAGAAAGGACTTTGGTCTAGATTCTGTGTTCTATCCATGTGCTCTTTCTGCTTTGCAACCTTTGTTCTGGAAGCACCCAGGGCCTCAGCTCATCTGTCACTGAAGCAGATTCTAAACCTGACAGCTGCTACTGTCCTCACACATCCTGCAACAATACCTGGGGCAGGATTAGATTCCATTGCACCCAATGGTGGAATATGACTACATGTATTCAGGTGGCCAGGTCCTGGCAGTTGCTTCCCTCATAACAGCATCAGAATGACCTCTGTTTAAAAGTAAAATGCTTCTCTGCAGTTCCAGTGGCAAAAGACAATCTCTATAATTGTCCTCCTTGATGAAAAAACTACTAAGAGTTTGAATAATACAGGCTGTCAAATTCAGAAAGGAGGGTATTATAATAAGCTATTTAAGTTGGGTATGACATTTCTGTGGTTTTGTGTTGTGGTTTTTTGTTTGTTTTGTTTTGTTTTTCTGGTGTGGTTGTTTTTTTTGTTGGGGTGTTTTTGTGGGTTTTTTTGTTTGGTTTTTTTTTTTTTGGTCTGGGAAAACAGAATGCAAGAGAACATCACTGTCAGCAACAACAAACCCCAAATTCAGGATATTTCAGAAATTTCTTGCCTATTGTTTACAGCTCCTATCTTAATTATTCAAAGGTTTCCTCCTGTCCAACATGGTAAGGATGGGAAATCCTTCTGCCCCTGTACTCAGTGCTGGTTAGTCATGCCTTGAGTCCTGTGTCCAGGTCTGTGTCTCTCAATTTAAGAAGGATGTTGGGGTGCTTGAACATGTCCAAAGAAAGGCACCAAGGCTGGTGAGGGACCTGGAGCACAGCCCTGTGAGGAAAGCCTGAGGGAGCTGGGGGTGTGCAGCCTGGAGAAGAAGAGGCTCAGGGCAGACCTCATTGCTCTCTACAACTACCTGAAGGGAGGTTGTATCCGGGCAGGGGTTGGTCTCTTCTGCCAGACACTCAGTGACAGAACAAGAGGACACAGCCTTAAGCTGTGCCAGGGCAGGTTAGGCTGGATGTTAGGAGGAAGTTATTCATGGAAAGAGTGATTGGCATTGGAATGGGCTGCCTGGGGAGGTGGTGGAGTCCCCATCCCTGGAGATGTTTAAGAGGAGGCTGGATGAGGCACTCAGTGCCATGGTTTAGTTAAGTAGAAGGGTTAGGTGATAGGTTGGACTCTGATCCTAGAGGTCTTTTCCAACTTGGCTAATTCTGTGTGATGTTCTTAGTAGTTGATATGGAAAAAGTGTAGTGTGATCTAGATAAACTGTGTTGAGGTGGATGCATATTTTGCTTAAAAAAAAAAAAAAAAGAAAGAAAGAAAAAGAAAGCTATGTTGAAAGAGTAATTATTCCTGCTGGACCCTAGGGAAGTGTACTTTGAATCTCGCTGTACTATTTTCACAAGTGGCTTATGGCCAGAGAGAATATGCATGAAGCTCTCTAGGATTTCAAGCTGATTTCAAGGATGTACCATTTGGAAGTTGGTTTACAACTTGCAATTTTCTTGTATCCGTTCATTTCTACAGCACTGTGATGCCTGTGACATTGCCAGTCATAGATCTGCTTTTCTTATTGATGGCCTCAGTGGAAAGCAGAGGAACTGAATGGGTTGTCATGACTGAGCTGACAGATCCCCAGATAAATTAGTCATTGATGGATCACCTAGTAGTCATGGATCATCTGGTAGTCATAGACCATTTAGTCCCTCCAAAATGGTGTAGAAAAGCCTCAGTTCAAAAGTATCAAGATACCTGCTTTACTTTTCTCCATTTTTTAACCTCCATACATTTTCAGCCTAGCAGTGTTAGGAGTACTACAAATGGAACAGAGTTCTTTCCAAAAAGAGGAGAGCAGACTTACAAGATAGCACAATGATGCCTCTACCAGGACTGAAGTACACACAATGATGTCAGGGTTTGGGTTTGTCCCATGCCAAACAATTGTAGTTGGTTTCTACATGGGCTTGGTTTTGTTTTTGTTAACTGCAGAAAAATAAATACATTGTAGAAGGACTCTGAACTCTTAAGGGGCTGAAACTTCTCTTACTTAAACTGCTGGGGAAATACTTCCACAAAAAGGCTTATTTAATTGATTTATTTAATTACTTGACAGCAGCCCAGCAAACATGAAGCTGCTCTGCATTTGTGCTGCGATATCATCCACATTACCTATGTTAAAAATGATGTGCCTTGAGGCCCATCCTCCACATGTGTTCATTAAATATTAGATGTGGCCAGCAGAATGAATCAGTGTTTGTTTCTAACATCTCTTTTCTCCATCCTCTCACAGTCACCATGTGACTGAAAGCAGAGAAACTAGAGAACCTTCCCTGTCTCTGCCAAGAAGTTGCAAGATGACAGATTTTTTTGCTGCAGTGTAGTTTGGCTCATAATGAAATGTATCACTGGTACTCAGCACTCAAGAACAAAAGCCTTTTCCTTCTGCATGTAGGCTAGGAGGTTACTGTACTGTAAGATGCAAAGTAACACACTTAGATAAACTCTCTCATGCTAGCTATGTACCGCAATTCCTGAGATCTGGAGCTATGTGAACTCTCCCTTCAACACTACAATATCACAAGTGGTAAGAAAGAGATAAATTGTGAAAGGATCCAGGAACCTGACACTTCCAGGGGTGGATTTTCGTTGTGTGTTTGAGAAAGAGATGGAATGTAATGAATGGGGAGGTGGTGGAGTCCTCATCCTTAGAAGTGTTTAAAAAGAGACTGGATCTGGCACTTGATGCTGTGATTTAGTTGACTGGATAATGTTGGGTGATAGGTTGGGCTTGATGATCTTGAAGGTCTTTTCCAATCTGGTTAATTCTGATTCTGTGACTCTGTAATCACTAAAGCACAGAAAAGAGGAGCAAAATGGCATTATTGTTATACTTACTTCAGACCTCTGTGACCTGGGAGTAGAATGTTAAAGTTTAAGCACCTAAAGTTTCAGAGTTTTCTGATTAATACAAAATCAAAAAACACAAAGGAAGGGTATGGTAAGAACCTTCCAATCATATCTGCAGAATGAGCATCAACTGCTTGCCATAATAAGTCAGGGAGAGGGGGCAAGAAGGAATCACTTTAATTTGCAGCAGAGATTTAGACAAGCAATAAAGAAGAGAGTAAAAATGTCAAAATAAGAACAGCTGCTGTTGAATGTGCTTCATCAGAAACTTAGAAAAAATCAGTTCAATAAGCAGCCACTAGTGAGTGACTTAGGTATGCTTAATCATACCTTTGGGCAAGGACTCAGACCAGCTCACTTAGGGTCTTTTTTGGCCTTCATTTAAGATTCTAGAAGTAGTTGAAGCTCTGGAAGGCTTTTCTCACTGCTGCATTTGAATCCCTGCTTAGGAGAAGGCTTGCTGGTATCTGTGGCTCTGTGAATCATGTGATGCATCCACCCTCTTGTCTCCTGGGACATGAGTCACTCGTGAAGTGCATTTCATCAAAACTATTTCATCTTCTGCCCCATGAAGTCACTGATGGCAGAAAAAGATTCTATTCCCTTGCGACTGGTGGGGAGAAAAAATATCCAACCATAGTTTACAGTGCTCATGCCAGTAACACACACAACATTGTGCTTTCCTTCTCTGATGGGCAGAGGGTTTATTCTTCCACCAGCTGTATTCATTTAGCATGTTACTCATCTGTTTGGTTTCACTATATTTATCAGTTTGCAGCAGGGAGGATGAACTCTTTAAACAGCTTTTCTCCACACAGTTATGTATTAAGCGAGTCCATATTTAACTGAATCCGATAGTATCACCTAATGCTTGAATACCTTGGATTTATACCACAGGTGGAACTGATTCAGACATCATCTTGCAAATATTGTGAAACCTATCTAGTCCTAATGGCCTTGCATTATCTACCTCTGAATCTGGAAAAGCTGAAAGGAAGACAATGAATACACATTCCTGAAGAAAATAAACCAAAATGTCAGGTGTACTGAAATTACCCAAGGATGTATTTCTTGACTCTTATTATGTCAAAGAATGCCAAGGACTAAACTTCTAAAGCTTATTTTACAGTGAGGGTGGTGAGACACTGGCACAGGTTGCCCAGGGAGGTTGTGGCTGCTCCCTCCCTGGAGGTGTTCAAGGTTGGATGAGGCCTTGAGCGACCTGTTCTAGTGGGAGGTGTCCCTACCTATGGTAGGGGGTTGGAACTAGATGGTCTTTGAGGTCCCTTCCAACCTAAATCATTCTATGATTCTGTGATTTTAGTTTTCAAAACCCATTACAGAGAGCTTTCTGGAACCAGTGGAACCACTGACTAGTTTCAATTTGTTTGAATTCTGTCTGTGGTGTGTGTGTTTAGAGGTCCATGGATATTTGGCTACCATTGTTTCTCCGTGCCTGTTATTGCAGTGCTCCTACATAATACTTGCAGCTAAGTCAAAAAGGAGGCAGCAGTCATTCCTCTGAATCATAGCTTCTGGGTATGCATACGAACACATCTCACATCTTCTGCACATCCAGGAGCAAATACAGATAAAACATTGAACAGGGAAAGGCTAATCATAGTACTATAGAATAATTTTCCTACAAAATTTGCCTTAAAAAAAAAATATCTGATTTATTTTAAACTGAATGGTTAAAGAAGAGAGGAGTGAAAATGTATTTTTCTTTGTCTCACTTTGTTGTCTATGCAGTGAAAGTAACAGAAGCATAGAAGGCTGAAAACTTAAAACTAAAGTAACATAAGCATCATGGAATTGATCTTGTCCCACAGGCTCAGAAATTCTGGGCTTTGAGATCTGATGCTGAAATTCTGGTCAGGGCAGTCTTCGCATCAAAGAGAATTAGTTCAGTTCTGTACAGGTGTATGGGTAGATTTTGTTCACTGTATTGGGGGTTAGATCTCTGTTCCAATCACTAAGACCCTTCACAATTTGGGGGTATTTTGAAGTTCAGAGTTTTCAGAAGGACTCCTCTCTAGGAATGCAATTAATACATGTGGAACTGCAGCAAGGGTGATAAGAAGTCTTTTCCCAGAGTGGTTTGGGTTTCATTGATGTGGATTGACAGTGCTTTCTTTTAGATAGGCTCAGGGAGGCTTGGACAGAATCACACTCAAAATGTACAGTTAGGCTGAGAAAGCACAAGCAGGTAACAAGTCTATCTAGCAGGTTGGCAAATGTCTGGAACTCACCATGTTCTCTGTGACTCCTGTCCTGTTGGCAAGCTCACACTCCTCTGCATGCCCGTTGCAAAAGCAGCTTCCCCGGACGATCAGGTCGTAGATAGCATAGTGGGCAAACCTCTGAGGCTTCTCTACCAGTTCCAAACCACGGCATGGACATTCCTGTCTTTTCAACAAGAGGAGGCGGAGGTTGGTGAGTTTCAGGAGATCTTGAGCCTCAGGACTGTAGGGGTCTTCAATCTTGTTAGCTGGACTTAAGGCACGATAAATCACCTGAAAGACAAGGTACACATCCAAGAATAGGTAGGACTCCACACACAGAGCAAATATTCCCAGGTAGTGTTCAGGAAACAGTGATACTTTCTATTTTGAAGACTTTGGATAAGAGTTGTGGAGCTGTGGCTGATCTCAGAACATAACAGCTGCATTACCACCAACTGGCCAAGCCACAGAAAGTGACTGTGTCCCTGCTTTCATCCTGGTTCATGTGTGAGATAGGAAATGCCTCACTCAGCATCTTTTGCTGGGGTTATTGAGCCTAGTCACTCTATGCAGTTCAGCCAATATGTGGTAACTTGTCAAATGCTGGTTACCTCCTGTTTCTGAGCCAAGTGCCAACAGTGTCACTCAGAGAAATCCAAGGCTTATTGGCATAAATGCAGGATTAAGGCCACCCATGTTTTTCAAAGTGTTTTAGGAACATGGCTTCCACATGAGTTTTAGAGTCAGGTAAACTAAGGCACAAGGGAGATCTGTGAAAGAAGGGGAAATTGTCATCAGACTTCTGCCTTGCCCACCTGAACTATGTGCTAGAAAACGGCCTGGCTTAGGGTGAGTAAGCAATGAGAGAACCCTGTTGAACAAAGCCAATAAGAGAGGAGAAGCAGCTACACTGCTGTGAGCTCACAGGAGCAAAGGTGCTTTGTACCTGCTGCCTGTCAGCAGGTTGTTACTCTTTTGTCACAGTTCTCCAGAGCAGCAACAGCTTGGTTTTGGGTATTGCAGCTCTATTTTATTGTCTAACAATGTTCTATTTTAGCTCAAGGTGCGTTTGTTGAATTGCTTTAGAGGTGAGGTTAGCAGTGGAAAGCTGCACCACAGTCTGTGCCAGAGAGATGGTAGTATTCATTCCCAGGCTTAGATGTCCTCTATGGATATACTAACTCAAATTTGAGAGCTATTTTCTCCTCTTGTTGAGTTTTCTCATCATAGCAGAGGGCCTTGTCCTCAGGGTTCTTTGTCCCTGCTTTGTAAGTGGTGACTGTTGCTCTTACTGACTCCATTAGCAGATTCCCTCTTTGTCTCTGTTTGCCTTTTTCTTTGTTTCTACTGAACTGATGAATTTGAATACTTGCAGCATGTAAAATAATTTTACTCCTTTTTTGTCTGCAAGAACAAGACAAGAGATTGTGGTACATGCTGGGAGATAGTTCTGTTGCATATTGATAGCACCTGGGGATGTAAATCCCTGTAAGCTCAGGATCAGCTGTGAGGCGTTGCATAGAGCTAAATCTGACAGTACCACAGCAAAGACAGTGGCATGTTTCCCACCTGTTCACAGCATTTTCTACGTGGTTAGAGCTGTTCTTTTTACTTTTCATTCCCTTCACTCACACTGTCAGCCACTTACAAAGCTGCAAATTGTGTTTCATGAGATCAGAGGTGCTGCCTGTATTTCCTTGGTTGATAGAGCTATGGGCAGATTGCCCAAGCTGTGCAATCCAGGTGCCTACATTCCCCTGACCAATGAAGCCATGACAAAATAGCCCAAGCCTTTCCACCCCAGTGTTTACATTCCCCTGGTCAGTGGAACCATAAGCAAATGGCCCATTCTGTTTTGTCCAGGTGCCAGCATTCCCCTTGTCGATGGATTCATAGGACAAAGACCAACCCTCCTCAGTTCAGTTTCCCTGATACAGAGTGGTCTGATCTTGTTAGTGGAAACCAGTTTTACAAACCCTTTCTTCTTCTGACTTATAGACAGAAGTTTCTCAGAGCCCTGAGCACCTGGTCACGTATGCACATATATCTTCCTCCCACATCAACAGTTAATCTAAAACCAAATCAGTGAACTGGATGGCAGAACCTGCTAAGCTCAGAGGTCTCAGAGAAGGGTAAAAAAAAAATAATTACTGAGATATTATTGGTTCAAAGTCCTTGTGAAAAAACTGGTTTGAACTGGCTCAAAACAGAGAAACCAAGGGCAAAGCAGTGAGTGTCCCTCATAACTTTGTCTATGGCTTCTCATATATGCTTAGTAAAAATGGTATCTCCTTTCAGGATATCTAAGACATTGCTGATTTGAGAACATAAATGCTAGAGGTAATCTGCTCCAGCACAGAACACCTGGGGGGGAAAAAAAAATCAACATGTAAATTTCTGCAAGATCTGCACAGATCCTGCCAGTGACCTCCTTAATACAAGGCTGGGCAAAAGGCTTACTATCTCTGTGCTCCAGAAATCTCACTTGTGAAGGGCTATGGATCTTCTCACAGGAGATAAAGTGAATGAGGTGAAGAACAAGAGTGTTTACTGGGCCTCTAGGAAAGAAAAGACCAGATAATAGCTAAAGTGTTTCTTTATCTCTATGGCACTATACTTCTTGGCTTGAATTGTGTTGACTGGGAAGGAAATCTTGCCTATTGTACTGCACAATGAGAAAGCTATTAAAATAAATTTGCATATAGTCAGAGAAGTTTAAAGAGAGAGATTCACCTTTTGGGACCTCCAGGCAATTATTCATCCTCCCCATATCTTAACTGGTACCCAGACCACGCTGAGCTCTTTAGGCAAAAGAAGAGCTGGTGAGTGCTCTTCCCTCAGCATATGGCCATTTGCTGACCTTGAAGCTTGCTTCTTTGCATGACAGCTTGGAAAAATGTTGAGTTCCCTGTGGGTTTATTATTTTGCAAATGTTTTCATTTCTGGCCTTGCATCTCTTGGGGGGAGTTGCTTTGGTATTTTCTGTGTCCCCTCAGAACTCTAAATGTTATTTGTGAGTAATGATATTAATAGCTAGGATCTCCCACAGGGGTTGTGGCATCCTTTTAAGAAGAAACAATATTCCATTCCAGTTGAGCTACAAGAGTTTGCTTGTATGATTAATTCATGACACATTTCTGCCTGGAATAAGCTCAGTGGTCAGATTGGATTTGGTTGTCCTTATCTCTCCCAAGACTTGTTAAGTGTTAAAGATCTGATCTGAGCGACATAACACTAGTGAAGTCTTTTGGGAATGGCATTTACATAGGTTCACTGTGGATTCAGCAACCACCAAGGAATTATTTGCAAAAATCAGATATTGAGGTCATACTTCAGCAAATACATTTTGGATCAGCAGAATCAGAGCTGATAAGCAGGTTGAGGAGAGCCTTGTTTTGCACACTTTTACTTTGTACTCAAACAATTTTGCCAGCATTACTTCGTGTATGCATAAAGCTGGAGAATGGAATTTTCTCCTCTTCCCTTCTAGAGGACACATTCTCCTTGAAATATTGGTAGTTTAAACCCTTGAGCACAAGGATGAGTCTAAAGTAATCACCATCTCTTGGCTCATTTTTAATATTTCATTGGATATTTCTTCTCACATTAAAGTGCCAGTTATTAGATCTTCCTTAACATATGTTGCCCTATTGCCAAGAGCAATATGTTACCATCCATAAGTTATACTTATTAGTCTACTACTATGTGTATTGACTCAAATAGTTGTAGAGTGGGATGAATTTTAAAAACAGATCTGGTATCTCCATTTACATGCTCTCAATTAGTTTTCCATAAATGTATAATTTACCTTCAAAGTCCCCAAACCACTCAATTTATTTTTTTTCTGTACTAAAAATACAGTGTTATATTTTAAATCAATGTGTTTAGGGTTGTGATTCCCTAAGAAAAAAAAAATTAATCCTAAGTTAGGAGGCAGACTGGTGGTGATTGTGTGTATGGGTTGATAATTTCATACAGCACATGAAGACTTTTACCGCTGCAAAAAAGGCAGAGATGTCACTGTGACCAAAGTACAGTCTTGGGAATGTGACTCTTTGTCCAAAGCCCCAGCACAGTTGCTCAGTGTAACATTCAGCAAGGAGCTTAAGCCTGTGTGCCTGTGTGCTGGTTTGAAGCTAATTGGAACATTTTAGTGAGAGAAATTAGGTCATTGGTTGTGAAAAGAAAATAATGATGCTTTCTGTATCATTCATTGGTTTGCTGAGAGGGATTTAAAAAAGGGACAAAATATAAACAATCTTCCCTCACTTTTTCTTGGGACACTGCCTTGTTAGTTTCTCCTTTGAGAAGAAGTCCCCAGACAACTCTTTTTTTTAATTTATTTTTTTTTCTGTACTAAAATGCTGTATTATATTTTAAATTAACATATTTGGGCTTGTGGTTCCCTAGGGAAAAAAAATCCTAAATTAGGAGACAGACTGGTGGTGATGAGAGAAATTAGATCATTGGTTGTGAAAAGAAAATAATGATGCTTTCTGTATCATTCATTGGTTTGCTGAGAGGGATTAAAAAAGGACAAAATGTAAATAATCTTTCCTCAGTTTTTCTTGGAACACTGCCTTATTAGTTTATCCTTTGAGAAGAAGTCCCCANCCTTTGAGAAGAAGTCCCCAGACAACTCTTTTTTTTAATTTATTTTTTTTTCTGTACTAAAATGCTGTATTATATTTTAAATTAACATATTTGGGCTTGTGGTTCCCTAGGGAAAAAAATCCTAAATTAGGAGACAGACTGGTGGTGATTGTGTGTATGGGTTGATAATTTCATACAACACATGAAGACTTTTACTGCTGTAAAAAAGGCAGAGATGTCACTGTGACCAAAGTACAGTCTTGGGAATGTGACTCTTTGTCCAAAGCACCAGCACAGTTGCTCAGTGTAACATTCAGCAAGGAGCTTAAGCCTGTGTGCTGGTTTGAGGCTAACTGGAACATTTTAATGAGAGAAATTAGGTCATTGGTTGTGAAAAGAAAATAATGATGCTTTCTGTATCATTCATTGGTTTGCTGAGAGGGATTAAAAAAGGACAAAATGTAAATAATCTTTCCTCAGTTTTTCTTGGAACACTGCCTTATTAGTTTATCCTTTGAGAAGAAGTCCCCAACCCACTCAACTTTTTGATTTTTTTTTCTGTACTAAAATACATTATTATATTTTAAATTAACATATTTGGGCTTGTGGTTCCCTAGGGAAAAAAATCCTAAATTAGGAGACAGACTGGTGGTGATTGTGTGTATGGGTTGATAATTTCATACAACACATGAAGACTTTTACTGCTGTAAAAAAGGCAGAGATGTCACTGTGACCAAAGTACAGTCTTGGGAATGTGACTCTTTGTCCAAAGCCCCAGCACAGTTGCTCAGTGTAACATTCAGCAAGGAGCTTAAGCCTGTGTGCTGGTTTGAGGCTAACTGGAACATTTTAATGAGAGAAATTAGGTCATTGGTTGTGAAAAGAAAATAATGATGCTTTCTGTATCATTCATTGGTTTGCTGAGAGGGATTAAAAAAGGACAAAATGTAAATAATCTTTCCTCTGTTTTTTGGGGGAATTTGCCCTATTCATTTCTCCATTGATCTGCTTTAATATCTCTGCTCTAATCTCTCCACTAACAACTAATCTGTAAGCTTAGCTGACTTGCTTGTTTTGGTTTCTGGCTGGGAAGGGAGATAGAAAAGGAGAAAGAGAGGAGTAGCTTTGAGCCTTTCTGGGCAGTTTCTTTGTCCAGGAGGGAGTTTGGATTTCTGTATTACTTCTAATTTGTCTATAGTTGTAAATAGTTGTAAATATATTGAATATATATGCTTGTATATTTTGCCATGCTGTAATTACAGCTTCATCTTACTTCCAAACTGTCTGGTAAATTAAAAATATTGGGGGGGAAAGTTCTTAACCCACATTGCCCTGTTTGTTTTGCCTGCCACTGAAGTCAGTAGGAGTAGAACTTTGTTGTATCTCCTGCTTACTTCTGAAAAAATAGAATGCAATATTCACGTGCTGCATGGAACAGGAGGAAGATGAATAGGTATTTATCTGTGAAATTCAGAAAGAATCCCTAGATGTGGATGTTAAATATTTCCAATTTTGGTAAAAGTTGCAACTATTTCTGCATAAATGTGTTTTAAGGATTAGATTAGAGTTGTAAGTAAGTATTAGTGAACTCCTAGAGTTGTAAGCTGTGGGAAGAAACACTTCACCTGCTCATTGTCTCCTTTGTTCCTCTTTAATTCACCAGGTTTGTATTTCTGAAGCCTATGTAGCAAACACATCCTTCTATACAGTTTGACTTCTGCCTTTTCCGAAGGGCAGAAGTAGGATGATTTTTTTCATTTTCCCAGAGATACCCTGCAAATTTCAGTTTCCCATCATGTTCCTGAAGATAGTGTAATGAAAAGGAAGTGTGTTCTGTACAATGTACTCCAAAAGATCTTCTCATGATAGTCACTGTAAAGCTGTTCCACATCTATGTAAATCTCTATGTGATATCAAGCTCTGTTCTTCATTTTGCTGTAACAGCCTGCTTTGAAATCTCCCAGTCAATTCCCTAAACATCAGTCTGCAGTTTTCAATCAAGCAGCTTTTGCACAACTGTACAAGAAAATTGGATGGCGACGAAGTCTGCTAAGGTACTCCCTAAGAGTCTTTCCGCTTCCACTAAGTTGGGTGGAAGCTGAGGTTGTTCAGTGCCTCTATAGTCTCAACCCTTTGTGGAAACACATCCTGGATCCTGAGTTTCCCTTATAATCAGGAGCCAACACTGGAGCTGAATGCTGAGTAGGGCATTCATGCTTATCTGCATATCTGCTATCCAGCGCATATTTGTCATTCTTATTTTCAAAAGTCAATCAGCTGCACCTAAAAAAGATGATCACTACCCTGTCCTCTCCTGACTGTTCTGAGAGCAAGGAGTTTTGGGGAATGCTCTAGGTGTTCAAAGAGAAAAAAAGGTAGCCACTCTTAGAGTATTGGTTTAGCTATACACAGTTTGGCACAGGTTCATAGTGGGTGATGTTTTATTGCCAATCAGGAGGTTGTCTTCATCCTGGAGACAGTGTCTCAGATTTTTGATTTCGTGCCATGTGTTTTGCTTCTCCATTCTTGATGCAGATAATTCTGTTTTCTTAACCTGATCTTCCAGCCAGTATTAGTCAGTAAAGATGTGGACAAAACAAAGGTTTCCCCTTCCAAGCTCATAGCCTAAGGTCAAGGAATATGAGTCATAAATGGAGGGCAGTGCCAATGCATGGCCTCCTACAAAAGAAGATCCTTGTGCAGAACAAGAATTTGATATACAAATCATCCTTAAGCTAAGTTGATCATGTTGCACACAATCAGGTTAATGAGATCAGAAATGTCTATGTGCTTATACTAGGCCTGTCAGAAGGAAGCTGCAATAAAAACTCTCATCAGTCCTAAATCCTCTTCATTAAGAGATTGTCATATGAGTTGATTTTGTTCTTAAAGGAACATTAAACAACTGTCTCAGAATTTTTCCTGCCCAGTGGCAAATATCCTCTGATTTATTTGATGGAGCCCCTTGACTAAAATTAATTCTTTCATTTAGAGGTACAACAGACTTTACTAAGAAAGAGTCCTTTGCCTGTTTTTGAAATACTGTTCAAAGCAGAAGAAAAGTCCAGGTTTTGCTTAGCTATTGAGAGGTCCATTCTGATGATTCATGGGATAGTAATTTTTTAATCAAGATCCACTGCTTTTCTGTCCTTCCAGAGAACAAAGAATATGATAGTTTATTAAAGAAACAGTTGTGTATTTGATATTTTAAATTTCTCTGGTCTGGGTCTACTCAGCTACTACCAAGACAGTGGCATCTCAAATTCATTCTGAGTTTTCCACAACAGAAAGAGTCAATGTCCCATCGATCTGCATTTGCTTTGAGGTTATTCCAGTAATCCACTCAGTGTGGCATTAATATTAATATTTAGACATTGCTGCCAGTGGGGCAAGACTGCAAAACTGAAGTTAGAGGCAGACAAATATTTTTCCTTCCTCAAGCAGGTTCAGATTATCTGCATATCACAGAATTAACCAGGTTGGAAAAGACCTTTGAGATCATCGAGTCAAACCTACCCCCTAACACCTTTTAATTAACTAAACCATGGCACTAAGTGCCTCATGCAGCCTCCTCTTAAATACCTGCAGGGATGGGGATTCCACCACCTCCCTGGGCAGACCATTCCAATGCCAGTCACTCTTTCTGTGAGGAACTTTTCCCGAACATCCATCCTAAATCTGCCCTGGCACAGCTTGAGGCTGTGTCCTCTTGTTCTGTCACTGGGTGCCTGGGAGAGGAGACCAACCCCACCTGGCTACAACCTCCTTTCCGGTAGTTGCAGAGAGCAATGTGGTCTCTCCTGAGCCTCCTCTTCTCCAGGCCAAATAACCCCAGATGTAAGGGCAAGGTTTGCAGGGAGAAGAAGTATATTCAGTCAAGACAGGTAACGTAGATGGATGGAAAGATCTAGACTACTAGGCACAAATAGCTTCAACTTGCAGTGGGTATACAAGGAGTGGACAAAATTCCTCCTGTTCTACATTGCACCACTTTACATGTGGTGCTCTTTTTTCATTTTGAGGAATGATACCTGCTCTGCAATGGCAAAGGGTGGCAAGAGATGTTCTGTAATGCAAGCAGTCCGACTGGAAACTGGGTTGAGAATGAGGAGACTCATTTCACTATGTCTGTTGAATTGCCAGGGGAAGTTGAAACAACCCATCACTGTCAACTAGTGTCAACCAAGCTGTACTCTCCTGGGAGAGCATCCATTTCTTGTAAGTGGAGACATTTACATCTACAGGTCTTGGCTGAAATCTTTCATGTGAGCAGACCTAGCTAAGTGTATAGTCTCACCATGACAGTGATGTGCGGGCAACCATAGAGCAAACAGTTCAGTGTTCTTTTGCCTGGAATTTGAAAATGGTAGCAACTCTCTTAAGATGCACAGCATTTGAGACAGGAACTTTTCCCCCTGGAATTTGAGAATGACAACAACTCTCTTAAGATGCACAGCATTTGAGACAGGAATTTTTCACCCTGGAATTTGAAAACTACAGCAACTCTCTTAAGATTCACAGCATTTCGACAGGAATTTTTCACCCTGGAATTTGAAACTTAACAACAACTCTCTTAAGATTCACAGCATTTGAGATAGGAATTTTTCCCCCTGGAATTTGAAAATGACAACTCTTTTACGAAGCTTGGAAAAAAAGTTATGGCTGCAACTCAACTGAGTTTTTATAAAACAGGATGAGAAGGAAAAATAACTTGTGTCTGCTGCCTTGTATGTTCAGGAAATGCAGAGGCAATGCTTGAAACAAAACAAAACAACCCCCAAAAAAACAACCTGCTGTGTCTTTCCGGCTGGTTTATAAGATTTCAAATGTCTCTGAAATGACTCATGGCAAACCAGGTCAGAGCAGGACACTTGGTGCCCTCCTGGAGTTCATTTGCCAGGGATAGGAATGCTGGACTGGTCTTGTCAGTTCAGATTCCCTTCAGAGACAAATCCTTGAGCCCCTTAATTCTTCCTCCAGGGAAGCAGGGCCTGGCAGTGCTATCTGCTTGTTTACACTGCTGGTGTTAACTGCTTCCTCTCAACTTGCCTCTGCATTCTATCTCCCCTACAGCTGGAGCTAAACGAAATGCTGAGCAGACAGCCCTAGTCATAACATTTAGGCACTTACCTTCACTAGTGACTAATCCCACCTGGAATCTTTTCCAGCTGGAAGTTGGAATAATCTGAGTATCACGCAACTTTGAGATGCTAGTACCAAAGACTGTTGGACAATTCACCCCGGTGCAAGATCCTGCCCTTGCATCTTGGCTACTAAGAATTCAACCTTGTGATGTGCTGTGTGTGTTTCTTTTTAATGACCCCGCTTTGATAGGAGCTCAGACCTTAAAGAAGCCACAGAAGCCTCAGCGGTGACCTCTTGAATTATTGATTGATGTTGCCACTTAGTAAGGTATGTGTATGTGTGCAGGGAGGATCCTCCTTTGTTTATCAGAAGGTTTGGCATGGATACAATAGAAGAGAAGCCTGAGAAAAGACAGCAAAAAATCAAGGTGCTTGGAACAAAATCACACCCATGAGACTCAGAGCCCTGTTCATGGCCTGCTTAGGTGGCTGGGTGTGGGCTACCTCTGCCATAACTGTTGCTCAGAAGGTCCCTGGAGCTGGAGAATGGTAGCAGAGGTCTTCAATGTCAGTGCAGAGAAAAAGGCTTCCATAGGGTTGACTGTGGCTTCTGTCTGAACAACCTGGCCTCTTTGGAAGCAGACAGAACTGCTTCCCATCACAACATGTCTTGATCTGACATTCACAGAGTACGTTTAAAAGAGTGATTAAAAGTCTCTTAGCTACAAAGTGAGGCCACTTATCTTTGACAAAAGGCACTGCTGGGGTCTTCTGTCCCTAAAGAGGTCACCACAGGAATCAAAATGGAGAATGAACAGGTCTTCTGCACAAGGCACACTTAACATGTTGCCATAGAAACCAATTACTTACTTCAGGCATACACAATTCTTCCAGCCCCCAGTGAATTCCAGTAATGGGTTTATTATATCACACTTGGTTGGTGTCATCTGTCACACAGACACTCATATAAATGAAGCAGCCTGTGATTCAAAACTCCCTTCCACTAGCTAGACCCAGTAGAAGAAAGGTCTCCTTTTGGGTCTGGTGGTTATCAGCAGGTCACTGTTCTTCCCTGCTTTGCATGCTAATGCTTTCCTTTCATGCAAACCTCATCTTCCATGGAGGAGAACATTTGTTTTCATTTCCTGATATTCCAGTTTATTAAAAACGTGCTCTTAATCTCTCACATCCTCGAGTGCATGTGCTGTCAGGAGAAAGGTTGAGATATTTCAGGCCCTGCTTTCCCCATATGATGTTTGAACTGTAAGTCACACTAATGTGACTGCAATGGCTGATGCCAGTTGCTGTGGTAATTCCTCCTTTCTGTTTGGGTCAGAGTTTTGATTTATGTTAGCTGACCTGAAGGCTCATTTTAGGTTCCATGACTATAAACTTTGGGGTTTTCTTTTTATTTTTAGTTAGGAAAAAGATGGATGGGAAAGTAGGTAGAAGAGGCCTCAGTTGATGCACAAGACTCCATGCAAGCATTGCCTGTAGATGTACTTGCAGTAGATGAACAGACCCTAAAAGGTGGGATTGATTTTACTTCACAATCATAGAATCAGCCAGGTTGGAAGAGATCTGTCCAACCTATCACCCAGCCCTATCCAATGGTACTAAGTGCCCCATCCAGACTTTTCTTTCCAGGAATGGTGACTCCACCACCTCCCTGGGCAGCCCATTCCAGTGCCAATCACTCTCTCTGGCAAGAGCTTCCTCCTAACATCCAGCCTATACCTCTCTTGACACAGCTTGAGACTGTGTCCCCTCATTCTGTTGCTGGTTGCCTGGGAGAAGAGACCAACCCCAGCTGGCTACAGCTTCCCTTTAGGTAGTTGCAGACAGAAATTAGGTCCCCCCTGAGCCTCCTCTTCTCCAGGCTGCACACCCCCAGCTCCCTCAGCCTCTCCTCACAGGGCTGTGCTCCAGGCTCCTCACCAACTTTTTTGCCCTTCTCTGGTCACATTCCAGTACCTCAACATCTGTCTTGAATTGAGCGACCCAGAACTGGACACAGGACTCAAGGTGTGGCCTGACCTGTGCCGAGTACAGGGGAAAAATAACCTCCCTTGTCCTGCTGGCCACACTCTTCCTGATCCAGGCCAGGAAGTCATTGGCTGTCCTGGCCACCTGGGCACACAATGTTACATTGGAGGTTGGTGTACTGAAGCTGTTGAGCATAGCCATAACTTCTTCCTTAAGAATAATTAAGAATGTTTTCCCTGAAGAACAGGGTAAAGGTTAGGAGAACTTGTTTCTCATTAGATATATAATTTCTTACAGTGTCAGAAATCAACAGACAAAAGACAGGCTGCTTAACATGTCAGTCAGGACTTAAGATGTGCCAGTGTGGGATTTTCACTAAGAATCATTTATAAATGTAGGAAGTTAAGTGCTGACCTTGTGGTGTTTTATATGAAGCAAATGATGTGCAGGCAACTGGCAGTGAATAAACTGCTCTGCCTTCTAGACCAGAAGTCATCAAGAGAGCAAGGAGAATTAAGATAGTTTGATTCTGGCTGCAGAAGCATTCTGGATCTGAACAGAATGAAGGGGTTTGTTGAAAGCTGGAGTAAAAGAAAACTGTGGGAAAAAAAAAACATTAGGAAGTCTATGGTTTTATGATTCTGTCATTTCCTTGCATTGCTAAGGGATTTCCCCCCAATGCATGGCATATTCTACCTCAGCTCTGCCTTGTCTGAGATGGACTGGAGATGTGTGAAGGATAAGGGATAATCTGGAAGAGACAAGGAATACACCTTAACTTAGTGATGCACGATGTTCTGCTGTGACATTGGTGCTCACCCAAATGTCTTTTGCTTCCTTTTCTAGTCTCCTAAAAGTTTCTCTTCTTACAAGTTTCTTATCATGGTCGCAGGTAAATCCTCTTTCAGTAAAGCAGCAGAATGTGCCGGCTCAAGGAGATGCATCTCAGTTTATAGATGCAGCTCTATCACCACCTGCTTTCACATCTACCTGAAATCTTGTTTCAGGATGTGTCCCACGTGGGTGATCTTAATAAGACATCTCTTCTTTTGATTTCTTTTGTGCCCTGTTGAAAAGGAATCTTCTTCTCCAGTGAATAGGACAGCACCCAAGAAAAATCTGACTGTCAGGCAGTGGAAATGAGTTTGACCCCCTCAGTAGAGGAAAGCTGTCACTTATCTCAGAGCATTACTTAGCATTCATGTTGGAACAGTTTGGGTCATTAAAAAAATGTTGTCAGCTTGTGGCATGAATACCTCAGCAATTCAGGGCTTAGCCAGAATCAGTAATTGGATAGGTCAAAAAGCAGTGGCAGGGATTCAGTCAGATTCCTTTCGAGTCAGTGGTGAGTCAGTGCTTGGGGAGACACTCTGGTGACATTTATGACATCTTTAAAATAAGGTGTACAACTGCAGTCCTGAGGTGCAGGGGCAAAGCTGTTATGTGATTTATAGTAAGAGCAGAAGGCAGAGGTCATTAGGTGTTACTTTTAAACAACCACACTGCCATCCTTTATTTTAATTCACAGAAGAATCTGCTGTGTCATATTGCTGACCTTAGAAGCCTGATGCTTTTGCACCCTTCCACAGTGGCATTTCATGGATTGAAACAGAGGTCTCTGTGAAGTGTGTCTAGAACATCAGAATCCTTTTGGATTAATGTGCTGTGAAACACTATTGCCTTGTTCCCTGTTAGAATCATAGAATCAGTCAGGGTTGGAAGGGACCACAAGGATCAGCTAGTTCCAACCCCACTGCCATGCCCAGGGACACCCTACCCTAGATCAGGCTGCCTAGAGCATCATCCAGCCTGGCCTTAAGCACCTCTAGGAATGTGGTCCCGACCACCTCCCTGGGCAACCCACTCCAGGGTCTCACCACTCTGGATTCAGACTGGATTCAGACGTCCAGTCTGAATCTCCCCACCTCCAGCTTTGCTCCATTCTCCCTACATAGGAGCCTCCTCTTCTCCAGACTGAACAGCCCCAACTCTTTCAGTCTCTCCTCATAAGAGAGGTGCTCCAACCCTCTGATCATCCCATAAGTTGCCATACAAATATGTGTGTTGCTTTAAAGCTTCAGCTCTCCAACCTTTGAAGAAAGTGACCCCTGTAGATATTCAATTCACGTAACAGTTCAGGAAAGTATCTGGAACCTGCAAGGGTATGATCTGTAAAGATATGACTGTTCTTACTATTACTATTGTTTTATAATGTCTACTACCACTGTGCAGATTGATGAAGCACACACATATTCGTTTCAGTGTAGTTGCTGCCCAAGCTGACAGAATCATTTTGACACTTGTAATCACAAAGGCTTGTGTTGGATGAATGTTTTATTATTTGATTTTCTGCCATCCACTTCCCAGATCTGTTGTAGCAGCAACACATGGTCTTAATGATATTCCCTAAGGTTAAGTAAGCACTAAAGCCAACACAGTGCAGGGAAACAGGGGATACTGTGCTGGTGAACAAAGAGTTGCTTTGCACTTAGGGCTATGGCATTTGCCTCAGACCCTGTATTCTCTTCCCTGCTCGACCTGAATTGTTCTATTTAGCTACAAAACACTTCACCTTTTTGTGCTGCTCTTTCCTCATCTGTGAAATGGCAACAGGACCCATACATATGTGCTGAAGATCATTAAATAGATCTTGCAAAGCACTTCCAGATTGTTGATTGGAAGGCGCACAAGAGTGGAAGTTGCCTAAATTCTGTATTGACGTGGCAAATTGTAATCTCTCTACAGAAGATACTCAGATGTGTTTAAGTGTATCATGGTGAATGACCAGCAGAATCACTACCCAGAAACACGTCGGTTCAGTAGTCAGATGATGCTCTCCAGAATAGCAACATGCAGAGATTTTTTTTCCCAGCCAGTTGCACAAAGCTGAACTCAACATGCAGAGATCTTTCCCAGCCTGTTGTGCAAAGATGAACTCTGTCACTCCTTGCTGATATTTCCCTATGTCAGGTGTGGTTTTCAAAGCCTATCTAGACCATTCACCTCACACCTGAGCTTAATTTGCAGCAAAGTATTACTGCCAAACCTGCATGATCACTTCCAGACAGGAAAACCAAGGGGGCTGCAACTTCTCTAAGGAAGAAAGAAGGAAGAAGGAAGTGAAAGCATTCCAGCCTCTGTTGTGACTGCAATGTTGTGACTATGTCTTATAATCTCCCTTTTCACCTTTATGTCTCCTCCTTAAAACAACACCAATAGTATTTATTATCCTTCACCTCTAAATCATTTCAAGATTGGAAATCAATGAAAAGGGTTATGGCTAAACTAAGTATCTGATTACTAAGCAACTGTTACTATTCTTGTCAGAGGAATCTATCAGATCAATTGTGCACTTATTTTAAAAGAAAGCCTTCTTCATGTGTTTAATAACACACCAGAATTTTCCTACCAAGGGAGAGCCTTTTCCCACTGTTGAGTAGTGAATCCTGACCACTCACTTCCTGTTTCTCAGCAGTTAATTTCTGGAGCCTTTGTCTTGGTACAATCAGAGCAGTCATCCCCAGCAACCAAAGTTAGACTAATCTTAGGGGAAATATATATTTAAAAGCCATCCAATTATCTAGGGCTTCTTACACGGAGCAGAATGAAAGACCATGCAGCTCATGTCATTCTAAAGTGGGAAAACGGGATGGGTAAATCAGACTCTACAAATTTGTGTTTCCCTACGTTTTCTTGGATTTCTACCTCAGTTCTCAGTATCTGCAATGTAAAATGGTGCTAATCCTATCCTGTGTAACCCTCAACAGACATTTGTTAAACCTATTCCATAAATTTCATTGCTGTATAATTTCTCTTATCCTTTATTTTCGTACCACAAAACCTTTTTTAACATGGGCTGCCTTTCTTAATTTTTATGCACAGTATCTCTCTGAGCACATAACTCTCTCACTTTCAGCCAGTCTTCAGATGTTTGACACTACACTTAGTCCAAACCTCAGTTATTGCTTACTTACCTCTCCTCTGGTGCAGGGCATTGCATCTGAATACCTGGAAGTGCACATGGAGCCTTCTTCGATGAGATCGTCCTGAAGTCCAAAAGTCGCTGTGCAGTTGACAGAGAAATACTTGTAGGGCCTCCAGGTCCAACCATAATCCTGGGACCTTTCCAACACCATTGCAGCTGGGCGAGGTGACTTGAACACAGCAATGACATGGGTCAGGTAGAATTCTGTTTCAAAGTCCAGTCTGATTTCTTCCCTGTGTACCCCTTGGGCAGACTGCCACCAGGAGACAGGGTTTGCAAAGAAATCGTCTGTCATGTCAGCAGGGAGGTGGGAGTTGTCAGGCTGGTTGGCATTGCATTTGGTGCAGTGAGGCTGCCCACAGCCACGGGAGGCCTGATGGAGGAGATTGTGATCGGGGTAGAAGCAGTACAGTTCGGTGCTGTTCTGGCCACAGGTGGTGAGAGTGACTGGTGTCCTCCCTGTTGCCAGGTTTCCCACTGGAGGGTTGCAGGAACGACCATTACAGCGAAAGACTTGTAGCCTCGTGGGATCTGAAAGACAGTCAAAAGAAACATAACCAGCTAGAATTTCTCAAATAGTTCTCAGGCTGTAACACAGGCAACCAAGCAAATGTTTGGAGTCCTCATCTGGGGATTGATGCTGAGGAGAACTCCTTCTAAGGAAAGCTACTTTATCTTTTTACACCAAGTTTGAAGGGAGTTTCTCAATAAATCTGCTCCTTGGTTTTGATGCCTAACTCAGAAATGGAGGTCTCAGAAAACTCATGCTTAAGGTGCCTCTCTTTGATTTCTCTTAAAAATGAAGGTGTGTTGATCTATCGAGTTCCACAGAAATCCTGTGCTCTCTTACTTTATCTACTCAATGAATTTATTTTCATTGTTATCAGAAAGCAAAGTTGCTGTAGATAACATAAAGAAAACAGATTATTCTCCCCCTCCCTGCCCCCCCCCCAGCAAAGGACAGGCACTGATTGCACATACAGACACATAAGGGAAGTGTGTAGCTCTGCAGTTCTAGAATTAGGTATTACTGGCATCACTGAGGGATGTTGAGTTAGTGCTGCTCCTGTTGAGATGAGCTGGAGTTGTTGATACTTAGCAGAGCTGCAAATCCCATCTCTCTTTTGTTTAACTACCCTGACATGGATGTAGGTAGCTATGTTCTGTCTACCAAGTTCGAAACTTTTTGGCATCTTCGGGGCATATACTAAGAAAAAGTAGGGATGACTACAAACTCTTGCTATTGCTTGGAAATCAGTAGTGTCTTGTGACACTGGAGTTAAAGGTCAGTCCCCAAACCCTCTTGCCATACTGGTGAAACTGCTTTTCTAATAACATGCTCTGCCTTCTTTGCAATGTAGCAGTCTAGAAGGAGTTAAAGGCTATCCTTGCAAGGTTATAAATCTAGCCCAAGAGGTCACAAGTCAGATGACTTGATGTAAGTCCTACAGGAAATGACCCTTCCAATGAAACATAGGGTGACCATAAAACCTGGGTAATCTAGGAGCAGTTCAAAGGTCAGCTATTAGGTCAACACTGTAGGTAGGTCAGATTTTTAAATCCCATCTTGGTTTATATTCGCCCTTACCTTAGGAAAAGTTAGTTTTAAAGTCAAATCAGGTCAAAGAAATTACTTTCTGACTCAACCTCATAAAAAATACTCAAATTGTAAAAGGTAGTTGGATGAAACTGGTGTACCTATTATCAAAAGGAATATTTAAGGTGAAGAAATGTGTCCAGAGTGCACAGGTTTGCCTCTTGAGTTGCTCCTGTCCTTAGCTGCTTTGTGGTATTTCTGCATGGGCCAGAAGAGACAGGTCAGAGAGATGGGCAGTGTTTTGTAAAGCACCTCATGCATCCTGCTTCCCAGGATTAAGACACAAAATGAAGTTGCTGTTATGTTTGCTGAATCCTACTAGGTGAATCCCAAGATGACATTTTAGCTTATATTCAGCATAAGGTAGCCTTAAACTTCAGATAGCAAGGAAACAGATCATCCAAAATTGCTCTTGACTACTCCTAGAAACAGGTGGAAGCCACCTTCAAAGGAACTTGGCCTTAATGTGCGTTTGCCTCGCAGACATTGTAGGCAGCAGCCTCTGGAAAGAAAACACAGTTGGTTGGCACAGAGGTTGCCTTCCACTAATGACTGGAGTGGGCTGCCCAAGAGTTTAAGTACTCCACTGAAGCCCTAGGTGACTGGAAGAGCTTAGCAGACAGCAGTGCCTGCATTGATATCCAACAAGTAGTCCTTGGATCTAAGAGCTGAAAGCTCTTCAGTTCCACCACCAGCCCCTGTGACACCCAGATGTGCATTTTCATGAGAGGAGAAGCTGCAGAAGCCAACTGGAAATGAGAAAATGCTCTGTTCTTTGCTCCTCATTGTCCACTGAGCAGGTGATTTTCAGCACTACTGGAGATTCTCCACCAAGCCCTCACACTGTCATCCTGACTGCTTGATGGCCATTTGGATGTATTTTCTTTCTGAATATGAACTTCTGGTACACTTAGAGAGGAAACACCAGAGCTTCAGATATTTTATCTGAGAGGTTCCTTGCAATTGCTTGGAGCCCTTTTGTCCTCAGGAAGGACTCAGGTTTCCACAAAAAGTTGTTTAGAGCTTCCTCCTTTTAATAGAGCATCTGAAATTCCAATTTTTTGTCTGCTCTGGAGGGTGAATTTCACTGAGTCAGGCAGAATTCTTGAAATAGAGATAAATCTGGCTTTGCAGGTCAGCAAAAATATAATGAGCTACAAATTTGTACCTCAGGAATATCTTTGCAAATGGCATTTAAGTTCATGCTCCTAGTCAAACCGTTTGATGAAGTTTAGTGAATTCACATCAGGGGCATCCCTGCCCATGTCAGGGGGGTTGGAACTAGATGATCTTTGTGGTCCCTTTCAACCCTGACTGAATCTATGATTCTAAGATGTCTGGAAACAGAAAAAGCACAGCAGTTTCTGTGTTTCAAGTGGATTGCACATGACCTGATTTTGTTCAGTGCTGCAGAAAGGTGTCACCTTTGCCTCCAGAGAATTTAAGTGGGGCTGGTCTTACAACTGAGCTTTGAATAAGCATTACCTCTAAGAGTCACATTGCTTAGTTTTGCTTAAGAATAGCTCCATGTTTCAAATGCTGTTGGATCATGGATGAATGCAGCATGTAATTAAAAGAAAGTCCATCTCTATTTGCAGAATAACACCACTGAAACTTTCGTAGAGGAAATGGGACAGAGTTCTAAACTTAAGGGTTTACAAAGGAGAAGCTTTGCAGACAAGAATGTGACAAAGTGAAAATGGATTATTTTTTTTTTTTTAAGGGGAATAGCTGTGGTTTACATTTCCCTTAAATGGGCTATTAGTCTTGTATTGACTTTTTTTCAGTTGTTTTTATCTGAACCTGGAAAAGGAAGAAAAATATGCTTGTTCTCCTGAAAAACAGTCTGAAGGTTTATCTGCTCTACCTGCTAATGCAGCAACATCAATAAACAGTTCCTCTCCAAACTGCTGTGTCATTAGGAAAATTAGCAGAATGGAACTTGAGAGAAGGAGAGAAAATGGAAAACAAATCTGCAGTCGATTAAAAGCTTGGCATTTGAAGAAATCAATTGGCACAACATTGCTGGACCACAAGGTTAGTGCAACCTGTCCATCACTCACTGATTCTTTGGAAACAACATGAAATTTTGGATCTGGACAGTGATGGGAAACCACTGCAGAAGAGAAACAGCAGCCAGGCGAGCAAACAACTTAGCCTGACTGCCAGGAGGACTCGCTGAATAATTCATAAGGAACTAAACAGTTTGATTGTGCATGGGCATTGCATGTTATTGTGAAGTTGATTAGCTTTTACTCCACGGAGGCTGGCTTGGCTCTATAAATGGTATGATTAATTAATTTGTTTGTTTTCTGGCCCCTCAGAGCTGTGCCACAAAGTGGCAGGTCAGTGGCACATGCCTGGCACATGTTATAACAACTGTGTGATCCAATGATTGGGGAATCGTACAGTTCAAGGGAGGTCATATTATTGATGTTCCTGGGGCACCATCTCAGACAGAGACCTCTTACTTCAGAGACTTGTAGTGCAATGGAACAGGTTCAGTTTTTCATTTGGTTTTACCACCCTCCATTGCATACCCAACAGAAAGAAGGTGATATGGCAACTGAGGCAAAGCATGCTAATGTGACTGGAAAGATGCCTAACATTTTCTGAAGCAATTTCAATTGCAATTTTTATTTCCTTTCTGTATGCAAATTTATGAGTTTGTATGCTCAAATCTGCTAGAGACACAGGAGAGAGAATTTTACAGTTCTGAGCAACATGTTAACACTAAAACCCTTGAGCACCTCCTGCTATGTTTGTGACGGAGCAGTGTCAGTATGAATGTCTGATGAGGATTTCAGTTGTTCCCTATCTGTCTAACTTAATAACCAAATAACCAAAACCTTTTAAATGTTCTTCTAAAGCTAACCACCCTGAGGATGTGAGTTGCTCAAGTTTTTATTAATCAGACCTGGAACTTTGCCTCTTAATGCTGCTTACAATGGAAGTACTATCCACATCTTTGGTTTGTCTGGGGCCAACATAAAGTAAGTCTCACAAGTCTTCATCCATTTATGAGTAGCCTTGATAGCTGTAGCTAACAAGTCAACCTTCATAAATGCCCTGAGATGAAGCTCTGAAATCACACTGCCACCACGTCCTGAAGTTTGACCGGAAGGCTCTTGCCCAAGCCTGGGATAACTTCATATGTGGCCAATTGCAGTCTGCCTGCATCCCTTGTGGAGCAATGGTGGGCTCCAACAGCTACAGCTTCATTTCCTGATGATGAATTGAATAACCCTGACCCAGAGGAGACTAAACTCTCCTCATAATCAGGTCCTGCAATTAATTTTAAGCTGGGTACTAGAAATGGCCATTTTTGACCACCCCACGCTCTCTTTTGGAGGAAGGTGCCCTCCTGAGGTGAGGTGGCCCAGGTTCGCTTCCCGGGATGCTGCTCCTCTGGGGAGGTTCAGGGCTGGCTGGGGCTGAAGCAAGAGCCCAAGCTGTTGTTAGTCTCCTTAACTCTTCCAATATGCATGAGTCTGTTTGAAGGGAATAATGTCTCATAAAACTAAAGGAAGGATGACCCAGGTATCACATTTCACAATTTAAAACTTAGGTCGCTTCTCCAGCCTAAACACTCTCTTGGCATTAAAGATCTAAGGACTCAATCTTGACAAGCCTGGTTGTCCTCTTTGCACAGAAATGGCAGAAGGTAAATATTGTCCTCCCCACAAATATTGTGCTCCATGTACTCATCATAGAACTGCCCCCCTCAGCTTGTTTCACTTCCAATCAGGAGGACTAACTATAGGGCTGAAAAGAGTTGTTACTCTTCAGACTAATAAGATATCTCAAGATATCATCCTTCCCTGTACACCTCTCTGCTCAGGAAAGGGATGAGACTTCCAAATAATTTTACACAGATTGCAATACACTGTCTGAACTAACAACAGCCTGAGCAGTGCTGATCCTACCTGTAACAGGATCCATGTAAAGATCCAAGGCTATTTAAAAAATTTTATAGTGCTTCTAAAATGAAGAAAGAAAAAAAAAAACAAACACACACACACAAAACCCCCCAAAAAAACAAAACAAAAACCAGGTAACCTTATTCCTTCACATGCTAATTGTTTGTGCAATCTTTTGAACAACCAATGTATATTTATTTAAACTGCCATTGACTTCTTAGCATCATCACCTTCAGTATCCATGTTTTTTTGCTGTTATTCACTATGTCCTACACTGTTACTCTGAGTGTCTCTAGCTCCACACAGAACACATTCTCCCCCACACCCCTAGATTTGCTTTCCAAGTAGACACCTATGAGCTGCATCTCCAAGTAGACAGCTATGGGCTGCAGTATTGATTTATCTTGCTTACCTGCTTCCCCATGCCCTTTAAAAAATCATTTTCACTTTGGGAACTGGGCATACAGCAAATTTAGGCTAGTTTGTCACAGGCTGCTTTCCACAACAGTATCAGCAACTTTGCAAGACACCTCTGTAACTTTTCTGTGCTGGGTGTCAACCTAAGTATTCTAAAGGGAGAGTCCTAACCTGGGCAAATAGTGAATGCCCAAGAGAAGAGAGTAAGAGGACTGAGGCACCTTCTCTTCCCTCCACTCATTCCCTGTGGTAGCCAGACTTTCCCCCAAATGAGCCAGTGACTAATATGACAGGACTGTAAATTTCTGAGCTAATTTCGATTTTAAAGAAAATCTCTCTTGCAGCTTTGGAAATCTTTTATTGAAATCATCTAAGCTGGTGCCACCTGATCTGACTTTGACTTTCCTGGAGTTTTCAGAGTAGCTGAGCACTTCAATCACTTTTAAATCACTGCATGAAGAGTCTTGTTCCTGTCCCAGTACTCTGAGCATCCAGATGAAATTTAAACCACTGATACATTCTCCCAAGCCACTATCTCTTAAGGAAAAGTCACCAAGGATGTGTTGTTGTTCTGTCAGTAACTATTTTTATTTTTCTGAGCTGATCTTTGTAATTCATCCCCTTTAAACTTAAAGATGTATTAAACCACATCAGGAAGAAAAGAAAGCTAGTGCTTCCTTTCCCTTAAGGAATTTATCTCCATCATAATCCAGGTATGTCTAAGACCCTATGTAAATACCACTGCAGCTGTATCGTTCCTATATATGCTTATTTGAACACCCTCAATATACACACATGAGACTAATCAGCATCTTTTTCTCTCCCAATCTATTTTATCTCTAATGCTAACTTAATTTTGTCCACTGTATGTTAACTATTAAGTCAGGGAATACCCTGAATGAACAGGCTGCCTTGGATAAATAGTAATGTCTAAACACTGGCTCTGACTTTTAAGGATTCAGTATGACATTAACAGAGAATAATTCCAATTTCTACAGTGATGCTGCCCAAGGATGCTGTCATTTCACTCTTGCCCTGCTTAGGAGGGCAGTGTTTCATCCTCAAATCAATCACCCAGCAGATTTCCATCCACCTACCTCTTTCTTTCTCTCTTAACTGTCTTTTGTTCACAAAAATAATACACTTCTTTCTTTTAAGGATGGATGAAACTGTCCATCCTATTACAAGTCTTTGGGAGGAGACTGAGCTATAAAGAGGGTATTGCAGGGAATAAGATGCATTTGTATACACTGACAAACTCAGGTTCTATACAAAAATCCAGTCTAAACTAAAGAGGTCAACATTCTGTTTATTTTTTTTTAAACAAAGAAATCTGATTTATGTTCCTTTCCCCCTTACTCAAGTTAGGGTTGATTGTTTCACAATGGCAGTATTGATTTATCTTGCTTACCTGCTTCCCCATGGCCAGACATAAGATATTCCAAGAACACAATCAGCATGATGCCTTTATGCTGCATGGCTGTCAGTAAAATATCTGTCCTCAGTGAAGCAAAAAAGAGCTGCAGTAATCTACAGGTTTGGTGCTGGCATGGCTTTTCTGTATTTTCTTTCTCTCTTTCTGCTCACCTTCCTCTCAGTGGAGGAGTCAAGGCTGTCTCATTCTTCTTCTCCAGAGGTGTTTGGTTTTTTTTTTTTTTCTTCTCAGGGCTCAGATGCCTTCTGGGTGTCACCCGTCCATTGCTTCCAATAAATAAATAAATAACAAGGATTTTCCGTGCCTTTACCCCTCTCCATGCAGCGGGCCGGGGACATTCACATCCCTGATGCAGTCCCTGGAACGCACCATCGAGGGCTGGTGCGAGGCGGAGAGCTGTGTCCTGTCCGGTCCTTTGCGGTTGTTGGGATGCTATTTCGAAACTTTCATTGCTGCTCCTTGCTTTTGCTGGAGCTTCGTTTTGGCTTTGCCTTGCTTCCCCCTGGCAATCTTCCCTGTCCCCCCGCCCCCCTCCTGGCCCCTCCCGCAGCCTGCTGCTAAGTGGGGTGGCGATGGGGTCCGGGCAGCGGGAGCCCTGCTTTGTTAGGAGGGCTACCCCGGGACCTCCTTTCCCTTTGCTCCCTGAAGCAGAGGGTCATAAGAAGAGCGCAGTTGGCTTTTCTCCCTGGGCGATGATGAGAAGCAAGTGCTTTCTTGGCTCCTCTCTCTTTTTATTTTCGTTTGTTTTATTTTCTTACATTTCTCCCCTCCCTCCGCTGTCACGGAAGCCTCTTCTCCCCCACCTCCGAGGGACTGGCTTCACACAGCCAGCGCCGGCGGACGGGAGTGAAAAACAAACCCAAGGCCAGCCTCGCCGGTGCCGGTGCCTGGGCAGTCCCCTCCCGCCGTCCCCGCCGCTGGATGTGGGGCTGCGGCAGACGGGGAGGGGCTGCGGGGCTGGGGGTTCAATGCCCAGCGCCCAGGCGAGAGAGGGGAGGGCTGGGGGATCCTTCCTCGCTCTTGCTACAGCACGGGTGAGAGCTGGGGAGTCCTGTCCGCCTGAGGACTTGCTCGTTGTCAAGTTTTGTCTCTGCGTCCCTCTCAGCCTCTAGCGCATCTCTCAGTCCTAACGGGGCAGCTCTCCTTTCCAGTCCTGTCTGGCCGCAAAGGGGATTATTAGAGCACGGATGGGATCTTCTGCAAGGGTTTTATATGAGCTATTTAATTTTATGGGTTTTGTTTGTTTTTTTTTTTTTTTAAGGGATGGAGGACGAGGATGGGTCTGTTCCGCACCTCCTTGTCTCCTAGGCAGGTCCTTGTTGCAGTGAGATGCAGGCGTTGGTTTCCAGCCGCATCTTCTCCCCCAGGAGCCGGTGGTTGTGCGCCCGTCTGTGTGTCTGTCCGTCCGTGCGTGTGCGGGGCGGGGGCAGGCGGCAGCCCGGCCGGTGCCTGCTGTCCCTGCAGCACCCTCTGCCAGCCCTCCCGGCACATGACACCTGCCCTGCCCTGCCCTGCCCTGCCCTGCCCTGCCTGCAGTGGGGCACTGCCCGGCGCCCCGGGGCACACACCCGCCCCGGCACCCCCCAGGCGGCCACCAGGGCGGCTTTGGGACCGCAGGTAGGGCTCGCACGCTGCACAAACGGGCACACGCAAAAGGCTCGTTCCCTAAGCACGGACATGAGCTGGGACAAGGCAGGCAGTGAGCCAGCTTGTGGCTTCCCAGAGAAGTTGAGCTGTCTGCCCTGGCACCGCTGGCACACTCACCTGCCCCAGCCTACACTGGGCAGGTCCTTGAGGTCGGATTTGCTCAGTGAACTCCAACATAAAGTTCCCAGGAGGGCAAAGAGGCTCTATCATGTAGCTATCTGGACTTGGATGATCTTCGAGGTCCCTTCCAACCTAAACCATTCCATGATTCTATCGAGGGGTGAAAGTGCTCAGCCCTCGAAAAAATTTTAATTCAGGGAGTCATGTCCACCCCTGCCAGCCTGGTTCTCGTTTTCTTCAGTTTTCACAGCGATATAATGCCACTAACTTCTGCTCCATGTCACAGAGGCAAGCAGGTCAATGGGAGTCCAAACGCAGGCAAGGTTACTCTAGTGCCCACCTCTGTGCAGGATCAGACCCTAGAGGGATTTGGAGAACGTGGGTCATACAAATAAGGCAAGGAAGGATTTATTTCCTTTTGAGGTGTTTATGTAGGGTGGGGTTATTTAGCTAAGTTTTGGGGTACAATTTTTGGACTTTGCCATTTTCTTCTGGTTTGGGGGTTTCTTGATTGTTTAATAAGAAAACCCAAGAGAAAAATTTAAAACATTAATATTTTTTTCTTCTCCTTTAAAAAAAAAAAAAAAGTTTGCCTTTTGTTTGAAAAGCAGCTAAAATACTGTATAATTGCAAATCAGAATTCTCCTGCCATAAATGACAGTTAATATTCTTCAGAGGGTTTGAGTCTGCGTGCACTCAGCCCCTCTGGGACATTCTAAGTTCTTTCAACTCGAGCATCTTCTGTGGGAGCTGGGGATGTGCAGTATGTCCTGGAGCTAAAGCCAATGTGACATTAATGAGATGCTGTCATTTAATAACTGTGCTTTGTTGTCATTGTCTGTTGATTGCTGCCTTTGTGCCTTCTTCTGTTCCTAGGTTTTAGGTTCATCCTTACCTGAAATGTTTCTCCTAGCTGGTTTCGCCAGGCTTAAACTGTGCAGTTGAGAAAACTCTCTGGTCACAATTTGTGGCTCCACGGATGTAATAAAGGATGAGAAGCTCCTACATAATTTAAACAACTCCAAATGGAGAGCAAAGTTCATGTTGCACTGCACGTGGCAAATCAAAACCAAGTATATTAATTTACTTGTGGTGTCTGCATGGCAGTACCCTAAGACTTTCTATCTGTTGTTGGCTGTAGGGTATAAAAGTGACTTTAGAACTGAAAGCCTCATTTCTTCCTCCCCATTATTGCCTGTCTCGAGAAAACCACTACCTATGCTAATGAATACATTTCCACTGTAATGCTGCCAACATCCATTCTTGAGTGTGAACGAAGAGGAGTTAACACCAGAGTGGGAAATTTTGCTGTTATTGTTGACAGCTGCTGTTGTCTAGAAGACAAATTGATGAGATCTGAGGAGCAGCCCTTAGCTAGAGGTGTCAAACAGAGAATGCCCATCTTGGCTGAACAGTGTGTGTGAACGGTGACATAAATGATAACAGTTAACTTTAGTTAGGAGGTTCATGCTCCAGACCATGACTTTCCCTGGGACATGGGGGGAATCAGTTGATTTGGAAAGTGAATGTGTTTGCTCTAGTAGCTTAGCACAGCGCCAGCTGACAAAGCACTCAGAGAATAAACAGTAAAACTGTGAATCATTTATTTGGGGGGGGAGGAGGGAAGAGCCAATGGCATGGCACAGAGGGGGAAGGTGTGTCACCTGTGCCATGCCCTCTCTGCTTGACAGACCTCTGCAAAAGCCAGAGGACAGGCTGTCCTCTTTGGGTTCACCGTGGACTGGTGGTACATCTGACTTGCTTAGAATCTTGCTCGCTTGCATCCTTTCTTCTGCATTCCTTGTACCTGACCAGTTTGCCTTGCCTTTCCTCCTCTCATTTTCTTAGCAGCTATGACCAGCCTCAAGGAAATCTGTGGTGGCCTTCCTCTATCCCCTTTACCTGAAAACAGAGGTCGGAGGAAAGGAATACCCCATGCACCTGTGAGAACCCCTAATCTGACTGCTCAGGAGAAAAAGGTAACGGGGTTTCACAGGACTTCGCTTTGCAGCTAATGCAGCTCGAGGCAGCAGACCTGATTGCCTCAAATGCTCAAATGTGCACCTGACTTTGTATCTCCTTTGTGTTAAAATTTCTGTGGGAAATGAGACCAAGTATTGGAAACTCTTCTGTTTCCTTGCTTTCTTCCTTCCCCCCACCCAGAGATAAGCAGGTTGATAGGAGGGAGATTTGCTGCACAACTGCTTCTGTGACTTTAAATGGCTAAATAAAAGGCATTAGACATCAATGCTGTCAATCCAGCATTGTCCCTGGGAGACAAAATTATGAATGCTGGTGCAAAAACACTGCATATGTATGGGAGTGAAAACTAACCCCTTGAATACAATAAGCATTGAATGTGGTAAATCAGCATCGTGGTACAAGCTGCACATCTGTATATTTGCATTAAAAAAAAAAATCCCAAGGTGATTTATTTTACCCAGTAGCGTGAGCATCCTGGAATCTAGGCGAGTTTGTAAGGGAGTTGAGTTAATTATTTTCCTTCAGTTGTGTAATTCTTTTCCTGTCTCTTTTTGTTTGGATAGTTTGTGTACGCACTAAAGTAATCATTGCATTATTTCATGTTAGAGATTAAAACAAACAAACAAACAAACAAATACCAACCCAAAAAAAACAACAAACAAACAAACCCAACTAAACAGCACCAGAAAATAATGGTCAAAGGGTGGGGATCCTGAGGAATGTGTGGGAGAGGATAATGTGGGTTTCTTAGCTTGAAAGTCTGTGCTTCATCAGATGTAACATCACTTATAATGTGACATTCTGGTCAGAACATAGAAGTTCCTTCCCCACTAACAAGCTGCATGTGACTTCCTTGCTTTCGTGGGAGTTCCTCACTGGCATCAGCAGCCAAATTCTTTCACAGTCCACTTTCACGAGCTGAGGAGAGCCTAGGCAAAAGGGTAGAAACAGGAACAGCTGCGATATATCCAAAGAGGATTTACTTCAATGTCAGGAGCATTCTTTCCTGAGGCGTCTTGGTTGTGCCTGGGACAGCTCAGCCACATGGAAGTGTGGCTGCTAAGTGTGCAGGAGTGGGCTGTGGTCATAGCTCTGAAGATAAAGGAGTGAGGAGTGAGCTTCACTGCATGTCAGAACATTGCCAATTGTCTCCATTTTATTCCTTGCCTGTGCTAAATCTCTGGAAGTCTGCTATAGCATGAAGGAGCCCATGTTCATAGAATCATAGAATCATAGAATGGTTTAGGCTGGAAGAGACCTCAAAGATCATCCAGTTCCAACCCCCCGCCATAGGCAGGGACACCTCCCACTAGATCAGGTCGCTCAAGACCTCATCCAGCCTGGCCTTGAACATATCCAGGGAGGGAGCAGCCACAACCTCCCTGGGCAACCTGTTCCAGTGCCTCACCACCCTCACTGTGAAGAATTTCTTCCTAACATCCCGTTCAAATCTCCCCTCTGCCAATTTGAACCCATTCCCCCTCGTCCTGTCATTACAAGACCTTGTGAACAGTCCCTCCCCAGCCCTCCTGTAGGCCCCCCTCAGATACTGGAAGGTTGCTATAAGGTCTCCCCGAAGCCTTCTCTTCTCCAGGCTGAAAAGCCCCAACTCTCTCAGCCTGTCCTCATAGCAGAGATGCTCCAGCCCTCAGATTTCTAGCTAGGTCTCAGAGCAGCTCAACTCTGTGTTCTTGCCTGGTGACCTGGACTCCTGGTGGAACCTGGATGCCTTCCCTAGACTGACCTGGTCACTATCCTTGAGTACTTCAAGGCTGGACCCTGGCTGGTGAGGTGTCTGTGCTGCCGGCTGCATTACTCTGCTTGGCCAGCTAGACGTGAGGCCACTTTTAAAAGGTTATATGTGGATTGGGAAGGCAAACTTGTTGGTGTCTATTTTGGAACTGTCACAGCCTGTAGGTCTTTGACAGCAATGGCTAGTGAGGAGCTGCCATGTTTACTTCCCATTTGAGCTGCTTTAGGTAGGACCTATGAGGAAGGATAATACATGAAACAACATCTTGCTTTTGCAGTCACTGCTTAGGGAGTAGTGCCACTAAAGATCCTGAGCCTGGATATTATCAAGCAGAAAATGACAGGTAACAGGGAGCAGGAAGATTGTAATGCGACTTGGCTCTAGGATGAGCAAGGGAAAAAGCAACATCTCCACTGGAAAAGGGACAGAACTAAGAACTCTTAAGTTGTAGATTGAAGCTAGTCACTTCCTTTGCTTGTGTTTCCTTTACCCCCAGTAAACAGAGAGTGAAAATCTTAGTGCTTGGATGTCTGTTAAATGGAAAGTCTTGGTTTTGTGACATCCCTTCTGAAGAGGGATTGGCTCTTCAAAAAGCACCAATTAACAGAAGCTGGGGAACTTGATTTCTCCAGAGAATCCCCCAACAAGGATTTTACAGCTGATCGATTGGAGCAGGATTTTATGGGTCTCTTCAACTACCTTTTGCTGACATTGGGAGATCTGAATCTTGATTAAATAGCAGCAGGCTCACTGTATGTCTTACTGTATGAATGCCAGTGAACTACAACTTTCCTTTAAAAACAAAAAAAAAAAAAGGCTAACTAATAGAGATTAGAGATTTACCACAAGAATCAAATGTTAGGTGAAGCTGGGAGATGTAAGAGCAAGACTTGGCATGCAATTCCTGCATCACACTCAGATCAGCTGAATCAGTAACTCATCACACAGTAACTCAGAGCACTTTTTAAAAAACAATTTATCAGGCAATTGATTTTTTTTTTTTTTTTAAGACACTGATAAGCTCTGAACTTGATTTTCTGGAGGTGCTGAGCACATGCAGTTTAAGATTCCGTGAGTGGAATTAGGAACAGGAAGAAGACCTACATATCAAATGTGCCAGAATGCAATGTGTCAGGCATAGGTAAATGAATCCTACTTAAAGGTGAGAATAATGTTTTATTTGATGATTTAATTAAATGCAAGGCTCTTTAATTTATGATTCAATAATAAATATGAAATCTTCTTCCTGATACATTTGGCAATTGCCCTTTCCTAAAGTAGTCAGGCTCCATCTAAGCAATTTTAAGTGTTCTATCTCTCCCATTAAGAGACTGTTTCAGACTCTTATATATTTAAATTCTTATGAAGTCAAGACTATGTTTTTTTTATGGCTAATGAACAGCTATTTATTTCTCTTCCAGCATTTTCATGAAGGTCCTTCCTGCTTTGCCATTTATCCTGAAGTGAGACAGAAATCAAATGTCACCTTTGTTCAGTTAAGCTAAATGGGGCACAGTCTTAGTCCTTTTTCATAAGATCAGGTCTCTATTGTCTGTGCATCCAAGGTGCCCTTTCCACCCATCATGGAACATCCAAGTTCATGTTTCATTAATGTTTGCATCATCAAAATGCAGGCTTCTGATGTGTAACATCAATAGGGTAAGGCTTATCCTGAGTGGATTTACTTGAAAAGCCCAAAGAGATTATTCTTACTTGTATTTTTTAGGGCAAAGAGAATTTTTTGTCCATCACTTTCATTGTAATACAGATAATGTATTGACCAAAGGCTGGGTGATCCTTGCTGGACTGGAAGCAAAACACTCATTCTGATAGTTCTCTATAGTTCTCATAGGCAACCAAAATGCTAAATGTGGCAATGCTTTCTTCTTGATATTGTTGTTGCAAGAGACATAGGCAATTTTATTCTGTAGAAATTTCTCAGCTATCTAACCCACTGTGATATTCGCCTGTCTTAGACTGACTTTGAAAATCCCTGCATGGTTTTTCAGGCTATGAATATATAGCCAGGACTTTTGTGCTCATGAATTACAAGCCCTTGAAAAATAACTGGAGAAGAATAAGGTGATAATTTGAAGATGGAACTTGCTGGCCATGTAGATATGTTCTACTCCTTGCAATTCTCTGTATGGAATGGCAAATCTAATTTACAGGGTCTTAGAGGACTGACTCTCAGCTAGTGTAAATTGGTATAGCTTCACTGGCCTGAAAGGTCTGTTCAGTAGCAAGAGGAACCCCTCACTATGGGGCATTTTTAGATGCAGAGATTACATTCTCAGTGTGATTTCAGTGTATGTGAGGCCAACATGCTCAGATGAAGGGGCTGGGGAGCACCAGCCATAAGAGCCAAACCATGGCCATGCTAAATGATGAGATTTGTTTCAGGATCTCTTACCAGAATGGATGGCTCTAGCTGCCTTTGTTCTAGATACCTGCACCATAGCTCACCCCTTCAGTTTCTCCAGAAGTATCTTACTTCCATAACTCTTTGAATCAGGAGAAGTGTGACCAGCAGGTCGAGGGAGGTGATTCTCCCTCACTACTCAGCTCTGGTGAGACCCCACCTGGAGTACTGCATCCAGTTTTGGAGCCCCTATTACAAGAGGGATGTGGACATGCTGGAGTGTGTCCAGAGAAGGGCCACGAGGATGCTCAGAGGGCTGCAGCACCTCTGCTATGAGGACAGACTGAAAGAGTTGGGGCTGTTCAGTCTGGAGAAGAGGAGGCTCCCAGGTGATCTTATTGTGGCCTTCCAGTATCTGAAGGGGGCTACAAAAAAAAAAAAGCTGGGGAGGGACTTTTTAGGCTATCAGGTAGTGACAGGATTAGGGGGAATGGAGCAAAGCTGGAGGTGGGGAGATTCAGATTGGATGTGAGGAAAAAGTTCTTCAGCATGAGAGTAGTGAGAGCCTGGAATGGGTTGCCCAGGGAGGTGGTTGGGGCCACATCCCTGGAGGTGTTTGCAGCCAGGCTGGCTGAGGCTGTGGGCAGCCTGATCTAGGGTAGGGTGTCCCTGGGCATGGCAGGGGGGTTGGAACTGGACGATCCTTGTGGTTCCTTCCAACCCTGACTGATTCTGATTCTATGATTCTAAGTGCCAACAGGAAATGTAACAGCAGGTATTCTTGCTATACTTGGCCCTCTCCAAAACTGGGCTTTACTGGTTGCTTTGTAAGCAGTTATCAGATTTGGAAACAACTTTAATCCCATTTTGCCCTTTCCACAGCTATTAAAAATCAGCCTAATGAAGATGTGAAATTCCATAAGACTCATGAGTCTCCTCAATTAAAAGCCACTCGGGTAGTCTTGTCATTTCTCATGGAACTTACAAGACCTCTTAGCATCTTTGCATGAAACTGGCTTTTTAAAGACTACAAAACCTTTATTCCCTTTATGGTTTTAATCAGATGGAGCATGGAATACAGAGACATGACTTAACAGACTGTTAGTGTTGCTAAAGATAGTGTTTTTAATGGTTTCTTTCATCCAAAAGGACATAGTGTACTTTGCAAATGGTGGGTAATGGCTTGGAAGGCAAGAGACAGTATGAGCCACGTAGTATCATCTGCAGAATTTAATTTGGTGCCTGGTAATCGCTTTGGCTAATTTGGAAGTGATACATGTAGCATCAATAAAATGGAAACCGCCACCCTCTGCAATACATTAGGATGCTAAATGTAGTAAATCCGTAATAAAACTTATCCCAGGAACATGTTCATCTGGAAGGATGTCACATACATAACTCAGGGCTAAGATCCCCCCCCCCCCCCTTTTNGTAGAGTCTTCAGTGCCTCTAGAATTCAAGGTCTCGGTCTGGATTTCCCTGCAGTGTTTTCCTTGGTAGTCAGTGCCCTCTAGCATTGTGAGAGGGAATTAATGTCTTTTAAAATATCCAGGGTCTCATCATGCAGATTTTTGGGGGTGGAAAGGGGAGGGTGAGTTGTGTACAGCAGGTGGAAACACTTCATAATGAAAGCAAGAATGGATCTCCCCTGGTGTGAGCTTGGCTTTATTTAATTATGCCATCCTTGTGATAGGTTAGGTAGGCTTCCAGCTGAATCCAATTAAAGTTCAGGGCCACTCCTTTACCTCCATTTCTCTTATACCTCAGCTTTTGTGTCTCTTGGGTTTTTTTTTTTTGCAGCTAGCTTTGTGCAATGCCTTGCGTTATTTCCCTCCTGAAATACAAAAGAAGCTGGCATCAGAATTTGCTGAAGAGCTCAGGCTGTATGGCCACATTTATATGTACAGATTCTGCCCAGATATCGAGATGAGGTAAGGACTGTGTGGCTCTCCTTGCAATTGACTGCCATTTGCTTACTGGCTTCCAACTGTGGAACTGATCTTTAAGTAGTGGCATTGCTGTGTCCTAATTAACCTCTTGCAGAACTTGTGTCATGACATATCAGTGAAGTGCATCACCTGAATGAAGTGGATGATCCATTTGTCATTAGACAGCAATGGTTTTGTTTCCATTGCGATGCTGTATGTTTTTGGGGTGCTCTTCTTCAAAGCTGTGTAACAGTCATGCTTCATCTTCAGTTTTCATCATGTTCCCTGCCCTCATGAGAGTCCTGTGGGGCTATCAGGGAGACATCGTGAACCCTTCTGGATAGGCTGTGGCAGAATCAAGGCAGTCTCTATGCAGGAAAACTCAAAGTCACTGGATAGAGGAAAAGGCATGAGCAAGGTTTTGTGCTTGGTAATGCCAGTTTTACCATGCAGAGATCCCAAATGCTCTGACTCATGACAGGTTCTTAGTTCTTAGGAGCCAGTCATTATTCAGATACCTTTAATGGCAGCCTAGACAGAAAACTTTAAATTATAGCTCTGAGCTGTGGCAAGTCAACTTTCAACTGAAACAAGAGGTAAGATCAGCTTGGAAACTGCTTTGAGTATCTGGTTGTTTCCTGGTCTCACAGAGAAGGCTCTGTGAGCTTAAAGGAAAGGCAGTATATTCTTCTATTACTGGAGCCTGTGTATGACCCTGGGGTTTTAATATGTTGTGCCTCTTGGAGCATCACTTCATTCTAGGGCTGATGGAGCTAATGTCTGTGAAGCAGAATGGTTTTAGAGAGGGCTGCCAGGGGCTAGCCACTATTTTCAGACTTCAAAAATATCCAGGGTCCTTTTTTTGCATCCATCAGGGGCCTGGTTAATATCTACCCAGAAATATGAATAAAGCAAGTAACTAGAAAGCCCTCTGATTTTCATAGACATCCGTTCTGTGCTGTCCATGCTAGTCTGGAGTCAGCTTTGGTGGAATTTAGCTAAGGGGAAAGCAACTGGAAGACTGTCTGAAAGCTATTGCAGAGCTAGAGTTCAGAGGATCCTACCTCCAAACTACCAATCAGGACATTTTCCACTTAGGCTTTGATGAGAGAGTACAACAGTTTATTTCCAGCACTGTCACCAGTGATTCTTTGGTGGTTACTACTTTGTGTTCTTTGTGGCCATTTCACTGATCATTCTTTCTAATGGGCCCTTACACTTCCAGATTAAGGAAATGTATTTTATTGTCCTTAGTCTGGTAGTATTGGATTTTTATTTTTTTTTTGTTCTGTATGTTCTAGGGAGCACAGTCCAACTTGATTCTGTTCTGTTCAACACCCATGCTCAGCTAAAATCTGAAATTTGAATTTCTTCTGTTCTGAGCAATACTATGTAGAAATGTCTCCTTCTGATGGATTGATATCATTCCACTATCACATCAATCTCAGTAAAACAGAAAACAGTAAAAGTATTGTGGAAAACCTCCACAATACAGTAAAAGCATTGTGGAAATGCTTCCCCTTCTGGCTTGGCAATGACTGTGAGGCATTTCTTTTAGAATCCTGCTGCAAAAAGCTAGGATAAATTGAGGAGCCCATTCCATAACTCTATGGAATATACGTTCCAGGTCTGATGATCAGTGATGTCCAATTTTTTTTTTTTTTTTTTTTGTAGTTGGCCCTTCCTAGCCCAACCTTTTCAGTGTATTTTCTCTGTACAAAGCAAGTGCCCAGCCACTGAAGAGCCAGTAAAGGGAAGACCATTTAGAAACCATGTTGAGCAATGCTGGAGTTTCTAGTATGTGTAATGGTGATGTTGATTACAGAAAGGGAAAGAGGGAAAAAAAAAAATCTCAGTCAATGGTTATGCTTACTTTTGGTGTCATAACTTGGAGACCTTAGCACAATTGTACTGAGCCTTATGCAAACACAGAAGGGAGCTCTCCCTTCCCTGGAGAGCTACAGTGTAAATATAGGGCTAGAATTTTCAGAGCAATTTGATGTGACAAACAGATGGTAGAGGAGAAGAGAACAGTGAGAAGATTGCAGCAGTTGGAGTTGAAGCATATTAGCGCTAGGAAACTCAGGATACCTTTGTGAGGGTTTTCCATACCTCACCTCTCAACTTTCTGGGTGAAATGCATCATATTCAGCAAAAAAAGGACCATGTTTCTCCTAACTAGTTTAGGCTTTGAGAGCTTCTTTGGGACTGAAATTCAGGCTGGGTGTTTTGTCTTTAGGTAGGATCTTAAATAACAAGGGCTAATGAGCCAGAAGGCAGCTTCCATTAATGCTGTTTTCCTTGACACTGCCTGCTTGGCCTGGCAACTGTCACAGAGGCCAGTTTCAGCATCTCAAAAATAGTTCAGTTAAAAAGCAATGCGAGCAACTGGCTGCTGTATTTATAACCAGTTGTGATTAACTCATTCAGCAAATGATGAGTTGAATATATATATTTTTGTTAGCTCTGGGAAGAGTTCAAACCTGTTTTGCTTGTCGAGGTACATATATCATTTCAGATCTGCACTTGAATTTTATTTTCTTCCTTCCTGAATAAAAGGCTGCAATTGAATGGAATGTGCTGGCATACAGAGACACTTCTGTAGGGTGTGCTGTTGTGGATGCCTTTGTGAGTTGGAGTCTGTGTTCTGAATTCTGTGATTACCTTTTCAGAGCATACCCTATAGGAGACTACCCTTGCAAGACCAAATCAGCTGCTGCCATTATGTTGATGATCATGAATAATCTGGATCCCTCAGTGGCTCAGGTAAGATACAGTGAGAATAAGGAATCTGAACTCCTAGAGCAGCAGCAAATCTGCAGGTTGTTTCCTGTATTTGATTTCATACAAAACCTAAAGGGTTTAGGCACGTAGGTGAAATTAATCCTGTATGCAGATGATCCTACTTCCATAGACTGATTAGGGTTTTAGTTGCTCACAAGCCTTTTGCCTTGTGCCCCAAGGTACATGCTAGGTCCTGTATGTGCAGAGCTGGCTGCTGTGTGTTAGCTGAGCAGGCCAAATTCAGTAGTCCCACACAGTATCCTTAGGGAGTGATGTGCCAGAATGCCTGTTTCTTTGAGGCTGAGCCTGCAAGGGACTAACATTGATTCTATGCTTGTCTTCTTGTGTTTTGATACCTGGGATTTGGGGTCTGTTGTGTTAAGTTAATTCATTTCCTGCTGTATGCACTTCTTAACTCTACACAGTGGGTCCTGGTCTTAAAGCAGACCTCCGAGGAGGACTACAAAACCAGCAAGGTTCACTCTAGCTTCCACTCTACACAGGAGCTTGGTCATCATATGTGAGATGGGAAGAGCTCAGCTCTTAGTGCATTGCTTCTACAACTCACGTTGGAAAATTAATATTTCCTGTATCTTTGAAACCTCATTCCTCAAGGACAGATTGATTAGAAAATTGTAAGACCAAAGTCCATCTGTACAAGTAAGCAGTTATAATGCATCCTTTTGCAGATGGCAGGACAGGAGCCATGCAGCTATGCCCTGCTGGTCATACTCTCGCAGCTGAAAATGCCAGTGGCAACCAAACTATAATCTCAGGCCCACTTTAAGGGAGTTTACTGGGATGTCTGTTACAGAAACTGCAACCATGGAATCACTCAGTAGTATTCCCCATGAAAATACCATTGTAACAATGAAAAAGACCTCATTTTGAAAGAGCATTTAGAACATTTTCTTTCTTACCTTTTTTTTTTTTTAATGTTGGTATTTTGTGCTTTCAAGAATCCGGAGAGTGTTGATGCAACAAGCTCTAAAAAAGTTTTGTGACTGAGATCAAATGCATAGCTCAGAGACACAGTGAAGCATTTCAGCCAAGTGCTTGCCACCTTGCTGTTAAATTGCCTTTTTTTCCAGTTTCCTCAGGAGCTTGTGACTTATGGAGGAAACGGACAGGTCTTCAGCAACTGGGCACAGGTAGGACACTGCTGCTTTTGCAACTTGTTTCGTGAAACCAGTTTCACCCTCCCACACACACAATCTGCTTGGGTAGTTTGTGATAATTCTTGGCAGTTGTTGTCTCAGTACTCCAAAACATCCTGTCTGGATCAGAGGAATGCTCAGTCATGAACTGCATAGATGGGGAGAACTTTATTTAGCTGGAAGAGTACAGGCAGCCCAACAGAAGCACTAAAAATAATATCATAAATACACCAAGCTGTGTAGAGTGATGTAAAGAGTTTTTTTTTTCTTTATTATGTGTTTGTGTATACCTCTGAATTTTGCATAGATTATTTTAGAGTCAAAATGCATTCTAGGAAACAAAAGTGTATTTTTTGCTTGTTTCTGGTACTTTTGCAATATTTCCCCCAAAAAGTAGTGGAATGATAATAAGGGGAAAAAAAAAAAATTGATTTAGGAGGAAGTTCTTCACAGTGAGGGTGGTGAGGCACTGGAACAGGTTGCCCAGGGAGGCTGTGGCTGCTCCCTGGCTGGAGGTGTTCAAGGCCAGGCTGGATGAGGTCTTGAGTGACCTGATCTAGTGGGAGGTGTCCCTGCCTATGGCGGGAGGTTGGAACTGGATGATCTTTGAGGTCTCTTCCAACCTAAACCATCCTATGATTTAAGGAGATGCAATCCTAAATCTTTTCCCAAGCAAATCAGGTTAGCTGTAAATATTTACTTGCTAGCTGGCCAGTTCATAGTGCACTTTACCACCAGGCACAGCAACATTATCCATCTGAGAATAATGTCAGGTGGGTTAAAGCCAGTCTAAAATGAGAGCCGAGATGTTTAAGGTGTGGTTGTATAATCTCAGTTCTCCACTATGAAAAAAATGGCAATAAATAGACTTGCTTTAATCCAAGTACTGCAAAATGCACACAGAAAGCATTTCCAGGAGTTCTTTGGCATCAACAACATACAAATGTGTTTTGTATGAGCTCAATTTATTCTCTCAGGGGAAAAAAACCAAAATGACACTCTGGATCTGTATGCTCTGCAGATGAATGGTGGCAGAAGAAACACTTAATGAAAAACCACCACGAATAGGCACAAATGTGGTTATTGTGAATGCCAAAATCACATTCCTGCAGCCTGAGATATGCCCCGAGGTCACAGAGTGGGGAAGGATGGAGATGTGGCATCGAGTTCTACAGTGCAGAACAGTGAAAGGCACAGGTAGAAAGCTGCATCACCCTGAAGGGTTGTGTCACCCCTCTAGGCTGGGAAGATTCTGATTTCTGACTCTCTAGCTTACGTAAGGAAAAGCTAAGTTAAGGAGACAGCTTCTGTCATAAAGGATCATGCATGCACCCTGTTGTGGCTTTATCTGACTCTGGCCTCTTGCTAATTAAAAAAGTCCAAGCAAAACTAATGTGCAAATGAAGTTCATCTTTTTTTTTTTTTTTTTTTGTCTTTTTTTTTTTTTCCTAGTTTTTGGTGGTGATGCCTTGTTTGGTTGGTTTTTTTGTTTGTGGGTTTATTTGGTTTTGAGGGTGGTTTTGTGTGTGTGTGTGTATTTTTTTCTCATGGCTAAAAAAAAGCTGCAGTTTACTAATCTGGTAAATGACAAACTGGTAAGTGGAAGTTAAATAGAATCTTGGGGACCTTTGGAGGCAAAAGTGTTCTGACCTTTTAACAAGAAAAGGTACCATGGCACTGCCCATCAATTTCTTCTTTCTATGTGTGGTAATTAGTAAATGCCAGTTAACTAATCCCTGTTAACTACATGAGTTTTACAGCATTTCTGATGTGAGCAATGCCAGCAGTAGTAGCCTTTATTGGACTGACATCCCTTAGGCAGATGCTGGGCTGCAAGGGGAAGTAGAAACACTGCCAAAGTCAGAAATATTCTTTTTTTTTTTTTTTTTTCCCTTCTGAAGGAAAACATCTTGTTCCTGTGAAGATACTCAGTTTATGATACATTTTCTGGAACTGTTGGCATATATGAAATNACAGCAGAGCAAACAATATTTTTTTGTTTTTGCTTACTTGGACTAGCAATCACATGAATGGCTCAGTTATGAGAGAACATTTTGTTCTGTTTGTGGCTTGAAAACATCCTTTGCTTTTTTTTT
>VWZI01008205.1:1174156-1209760 GCA_013396835.1 Psilopogon haemacephalus
TCCATCACTGCAAAATTCCTAGTGAAAAGGTTTGCTTTGGTTTGTATCATTCATGGCAGACCTGTGCTTCCTTCTGAGTAATTTGAAAACCAGAACCACATCCAGAGCTAACTTCACAACCTTACAGACAGCAGAACTGTTAAGCTAGGAAAAATTTTTTTGCCTCCTCCTTGCTAGTTGTGCCTCTCAGTGCAAAAAGATCTATCTTACACCTTCGAGTTTTATTACCACGTCTCTGCCAGCATGCTAAAGAGCTGAGAATTCAGCTAGCTGTCACATACTAAAGGTCCCATGGACTATAATGGGCTTCATGGTGGACAGTGATGGCTGTGAGTCAGCTCTATAGGCAGCTTAGACGGTCAAAGCTCACTTTCTGGCATACAGAAACTTGATTATGCAGATGAGTGTGTGTATTCCTGAGTGCCTCAAGGACATTCTTCACCATCCATACTGAAAGCTGATTTTTATATATATATATTTTTTTCTAAGAAGAAAGTTATTTTTACTTGCACATTGCAATATCCATTTGTTGAAAAGACAATAAGATCAATTTCAGGTTAGGATCTACTGCACACATGGTATTTTAATCACCTTTATAAGGAAAAAAAAAAATCAGTTTGGCTTTGGAATGATTGCCAGAAAAGTGCCAGATTCACATGGTCAACCTCAAGATAAAATTAGTGTGGTTTGAAAAGCGAAGGATTTCTGGGGTTTGTACCAGAGAAGTTATCCAGGAACGTATTCAGACTTTTGCTAGTTGCTGGTTTATGTTTTCTGCTGAGTGATACCTCTTAATGCACTTTATGAAAAGGGAGAACGTGGCTGTTATTCCATGTGGGAATATACTTCATTGCCTCTATAGCTGCCTTCACACTCAAAATTGAGCACCTTCACTAAGAACCATAACTGTAAAATGCAAAGAGATTCATTCTCTTTCCTTGCTTTTCCTTTCAGTTCTGGTTGGTAATGCACTATTTGTCAGAGATGACTGACAACCAAACCCTGGTCATGTACAGTGGACATCCTCTGGGACTCTTTCCCAGCCATCATTATGCTCCTCGCTTGATCATTACTAATGGCATGGTAGGTGTTAGCATCTTGTTTGCCCTTTTTTCCTCCTCTTCTGTTTCTTTTCCAGGGATGCTCTGAGTTAAAATATCATTTGTACTAGATGATCTTAAAAGTGCATGCAGGAGAATTTGTGTCTTCAAGTGTGCTGATCTGGATCCTCACCTTTTTAGAGTGCTGCAGTTCTGATTGAGCCTGAGCTGCATATATTCTTGACCAAAACCTTTCAGCTAGGCTTAGTATGGAAAATTAAAAAGCCTTCAGTAGGCAAACAGATGATTATTAATTAGATGCTTAGATATCTAGATGGCTTTGCCTGGAAGAGAAGCTGGACAAGTGAACATACCGATTCATTGTCAGTCTTTTGAGCCATTCAGTATCCATCTCCACACAGCCTAATTTTGTGACTGGACAACTGCTTTCCTTAAAGCATACATGCCTGGTCTGCCAGGAAGACCTTATAATACTGGAATGACTGAAATAAAGCACCTAAATTACTCTTGTTTTTCACTGCTTTTCTGTGTGTGATCACAGCATGAGAAACCCTATACTGATTCTATGACAAGAGGAAATGGTCTCAAGGTGTGTCAGGGGATGTTTAGATTGGATGTTGGGAGGAAGTTCTTTACTGAGCAGGCACTGGAACAGGCTGCCCAAGGAGGTGATGGAGGTGTTTAAAAAAAGAGTGGGTGTGGCACTTGGGGCTGTGGTCTCATGATTAAGGATGCTGGGATGAAGGTTAGACTGGATGATCTTGGTGGTCCTTTCCAACCATATCCATTCATAGTGATTAGAGGTTGTGCTGAGGGACTTGGTTTAGTCAAGGACTTGTCAGTGTGAAACTAATGGTTGGACTCCATGATCTTCAAGGTCTTCTCCAATCTGAGAAATTCTGTGATTCTGTAAATGTAGTCTGTTAAATAAATGACAGATTTAAGCAGATCTTTTATGTGGATTTTCTTTTGATTGTTTTCTTAGGTTATTCCCAACTATTCCACCAGAGATGAATATGAGAAGATGTTTGCTTTGGGAGTGACCATGTAAGGAGTTACCTCTCTATGAAAAGATATTAAATGCTTATCTAAAGTGTAACTGAGACATGGAGCAGTAGCTGGTTAAAATTTCTAGTGCAGATGGATTTCAACTGTGCCATGTAAAGTTGTGATGCTGCAAAGCATTACTGCACACTGAAGTGGAATTCCTTAGGAGGCTGAGTTATGCTCAGCCACATATAAAAGGATCTGCTAGGAATTTGTATGAATTTGTGTGTAGGACTTGGCTGAATTACAGCCTAAAACTTTAATCATAGCCTGATTGTAGCCTTGGCTAGCTCCGCTTTGCAGTGTTAGTTTTGCAATCTGTAGAGGATGCAATTTATGAAATATTCCTTCACTTCAAGAGAAAGCTTTGAAGTGGAAAGTTAGAATTTAAATTTTTAAAAATTATTTTAAGCTACTTTCTTTTACTGGTCTAGTTGATGAGCACAGGATTATTCTGTGCTGCATGGAGAGAATAATTTAAAACTACTGAAGAGCTGGGTAGGTATAGATAAGGAAGCTAGAAGTAATTAAAGGATGTGAATGCAGAATATCCACTGCCACTTTTCTGGGAATTTCACAAGAATGTGGACAACTATTTTGGGCTAACACCTTCACAAGTGACTCTAGGACTACAAAATGTGAGTGCCACTTAAATCCAATGGGACAAAGATGCCAGCAAGGTGAAAAGGAATGTCCTTATCTCATAGCTGCTATACCAAATGCCAAGAAAAGATTCAAGTCAGTTTCTTGATCTATGCATTCTTTTATCTCAAATGAGATAACTGCTCCTGAGAAAAGATGTTGCCACAATGCTAACAAAGAAACTCCATGAGGCTGTGAATTTTATAATGGCAGATCTTTAACAACAAATCAAAGCACAGAGATTTTTTTTTTTCTTTAATTATACTGGAAGCATATAGAGACACACAGAATGTGCTCTTGTGGCCAGGAGGGCCAATGCCATTCTGGGGTATATTAGAAGGGCTGTGGCTACTAGGTTGAGAGAGGTTCTCCTCCCCCTCCACTCTGTCCTGGTGAGGCCACATCTGGAATGTCCACTCCTGGTCCATCCTGTTCAAGAGGAACACAGAACTGCTTGAGAGAGTCCAGCACAGAGCCACAAATATGATGAAGGGAATGGAACATCTTTCTTATGAGGGGAGCCTGAGGGAGCTGGGGCTGTGCTGCTTGGAGAGAATGAGACTGAGAGGTGACCTCATACATGGGCATAAAGATGTGCAGGGTGAGTGCCAGGAGGCTGGAGCCAGGCTCTGCTGGGTGATGCCCAATGACAGGACAAGGGGCAATGGGTGGAAGCTGAGGCATAGGAAGCTTCATGGAAACACGAGGAGGATTTTTTTCCCTGTGTGGGTGACAGAAGACTGGAACAGGCTGCCCAGAGGGGTTATGGAGTCTCTCTGGCGATATTCAAAACCCACCTGGATGTGTTCCTGTGTGATCTGGTGTAGGTGATCCTGCTCTGCAGGGGGATTGAACTGGATAAGCTTTAGAGGTCCCTTCCAACTCCTGACATTCTGGGAGAGTTCATTCCAGCCTGAGTAGTGTCTGGTGTCGTTCTGATTGGTGCTATTCACAGGTATGGCCAGATGACTGCAGGGAGCTACTGCTACATTGGACCTCAGGGAATAGTCCATGGGACTGTGGTAAGCATCTGGGGAAAGGTCTGTTTGTCAAAACCTTTTGGAGGAAGGTATCTCTTGCAGTGGGTGTGAATGGTGTGGATTGGATTGCTGTGAGATGATGTTCTGGCTACCAAAGAAATTATTATTACCAATGTTCTTATACTCAGTCTGTGGCAACTTACACAGACCTGAAGGAATTTGCAGTCAGGGTTTCAATCTGAGCTCATATCTGTCTACAATAAATGAAAAATTAATTGACCCAGTGTGCTAGATTTAAACTCCTTCTTAGCTTGTTTTCTTATCTGTTTTCCTCAGCTATCTTTTGCAGCCATCTTAAATAAATCTCTCTGCCCCAAAACCAACATGTTGGGGACCACCAATTCTATTTCACGGTGAGAAAAATCAACATAATCAGGACAGAGCATCGCTTTGTAACATGTTCTCTTGACAGATGAAAACAGTTTCATGGTCCCCGTGACTCCAGAGTTTCAAACTCTGTTTGCAAAAGGAACAGAAGATCTTTAAACTTCAGGGACTCGAGGGCAAACAGCTCCTGATAATTGCTGTGATGTGTTGTCTGCAGCTCACAGTGCTCAATGCAGGCCGTCTCTACTTGAAGGCAGAAGATCTGTCTGGAAAGGTGTTTGTTACTTCTGGTCTCGGAGGGATGAGTGGGGCTCAGGCAAAGGCTGCAGTCATTGCTGGGTGCGTGGGGATCATTGCAGAGGTGAGAGCAATGCTTCTTTCATTCTGTCTTCTCTCTTCCGTGTGCCAAATCAGAACTCTTGTTCTCCTGATATGAGATGATCTTGAGAAGTAACCCAACAACCCAAACTCAAAAAACCCCCAACCAATCAACCAACAAACCTATTTTGTAACATCTGACTGTCCTTTTCATTGCTGAGTATTTTTCACTGATGTGCCACTCAATTTATTCCCTCGCTGGACCAGATTGTATAGACCATATCTCTTAAGGATTGCTTCACAAATAATGCAGAATGATGGTATGAGATGAGCCATTCTCAGAGCCTGAGTTGCTCCCTTTTACGCATGAAATTAGAGTAACTTCTAGAAGCTATTCCTATAGGAACTGCACTTTCTTATTAAAAAAACAGAGGAAAAAATCTGTTAAAAAGGTGCTAGTTACAGTCATAGAATCATAGAATGGATTAGGTTGGAAGGGACCTCAAAGATCATCCAGTTCCAACCCCCCTGTGCCATAGGCAGGGACACCTGCCCCTAGAACAGGTCACTCAAGACCTCACCCAACCTGGCCTTGAACACTTCCAGGGAGGGGGCAGCCACAACCTCCCTGGGCAACCTGCGCCAGTGTCTCACCACCCTGACTGCAAAGAACTTCTTCCTGACACCTAGTTTAAATCTCCCCGCTGCTAGTTTAAACTCATCATCCTGTCATTACCAGACCTTGTCAATAGTCTCTCCCCAGCCCTCCTGTAGGCCACCTTCAGATACTGGAAAGCTAATTATAAGGTCTTCTGGAAGCCTTCTCTTCTCCAGGCTGCAGAGCCCCAACTCTCTCAGCCTGTTGTCAGAGCAAAGCTGCTGCAACCCTCCTCTGGATCCACTCCAACAGTTCCACATCCTTCTTGTGTTGGGAGCTCCAGAACTGCACACAGTGCTCCAGGTGGGGTCTGAGGAGAGTGGAGTAAAGGGGGAGAATCCCCTCCCTTGCCCTGCTGGCCACGGTTGCTGTCTGGGCTGCACTCACGCTGCAGGCTCATGTTGAGCTTTTCATCATCCCAGATGGACAAATTCATGGAAGGGACTTCCAAAGGTCATCTAGTCCAACCCCTTGTGCAGTCAGCAGGGACATTCTCAGCTAGATCAGGTTGCTCAAAGCTGTGTCCACCCTCACTTTGAATATCTCCAGGCATGGGGCCCCAGTTACCTCCTTGGGCAACCTATTCCAGCGTAGAAAATTCTGCATTGAAAATTCTGTCAGGAAGAGAAGTTCTGTAGCACCATTTCCCCTGTTCCCTGAAGTTCGCCCACAGCACATATTCTGTGGTGTATTTCATCCTGGTGTCATGTTCTAAATACGTGAAGGTGGCCTAGCTATTTCTTCCCATAAATAATGAGAGTCTAATAATAATCTAATAGTTCAAAGATTGCTGATGCCCAAGCAATCAGAATAGTGTATGACAGGATCCATGGAATCCACAGATATCCTTAAATGTCATATGTGGTGCAAAACCCTGACATTGTGATTTTGGTGAGCATATGTGCATGTGAGTTTTAATTTGGATACATTTTCACATTAAAAAAAAAAAAGCATCATGAGGTTCTCCCAATACCTGTGTATGTCAGGTCTTATGCATCCCATAGGGTAATAACCAGGCAGATGGAAGGATGGACTAGAGAAACAATGCAGCAATTTTTAAACAGAGAAGGTGGCTCTAAACTTCTGTGAAAATGGTAGTGAATATCCATAGTGATACTGAGTAAACATTTCCATGGCTTTCTTTCCTGATGACTACCTCTGAATTCAATACACTGGGGAAGCATTCTTCATGGAGCAGATATAGGCTTCGAGGAGACCTTATAGCAACCTTCCAGTATCTGAAGGGGGCCTACAGGAGGGCTGGGGAGAGACTGTTCACAAGGTCTTGTAATGACAGGACGAGGGGGAATGGGTTCAAACTGGCAGAGAGGAGATTTAAATGGGATGTTAGGAGAAAGTTATTCACAGTGAATGTGGCAAGACACTGGAACAGGTTGCCTGGGGAGGTTGTGGCTGCTCCCTCCCTGGAGGTGTTCAAGGCCAGGCTGGATGAGGTCTTGAGTGTCCTGATCTAGTGGGAGGTGTCCCTACCTCTGGCATGGGGGGGTTGGAACTGGATGATCTTTGAGGTCTCTTCCAACCTAAACCATTCTATGAANATGGGAATTCAGCCTTCTCAGCCAATGCCATGTACAGAGGGAATTAGCTGGCAGGCCTCTGCTGCAGGCATGCCACTTGCTGCAATGAAAAGGGTAAGAATATTGCAATCTGAGCTATAGTGACTGGAACGAAAGCTCAAAACAGAATGGGTCAGAGTGCCCATGTGACATGGCAGTCAAACTGACCTGCTCTGGCCAGCTCAGGTCTTATTCATGGAAGGATAGGGCTTCATCTCCTTTATGATGATGGTGCAGAAGTGCTTTAATTTTTCAGCACAGGAAGCTTGCTTGTATTTGAGATCTCACCAGGTACCCCCTGTGGGTGAAATGAATTTAAACACATTTTATTATCAAGTTAATTATTATTGAATTAATTGCCTTTATTCAGACTTCTAATCTGTCATCATGATCTTTCAACTGCTAGAACACAAAGGAAAGATCCCAGTGAATGCTCTTTACAGCGATCCTTTGTCCTTTTCATCTCTAAGGCTGCAGATGATTTTGTTCAGGAGACTGAATGTTGCCTGGTTTTTATCTCCTGTGAGATGATCCTTGTCGGAAATGATTCCCAGGGGCACATCTGTGTGGCTATATATATGTACACTTTATTTATTTAGGCAACTATTTATGCAAATAATACTGACAAATTGTGCAAGAGTTGTCATTTTGTCAGCCCAGGCTTATGAAGCTCAGACAGAAGGGATTAATGGTTGCAGGTCCTTTTACCTCTTCTGTTTGACGTGAAGCAGATTGTAATTTTATGAAATAATTGTGTGGAGGGCCAGGCTGTCTCCTCTGAGCTGCACTAAGCTCTCTGGGGTTACACTGGAGGTGACATTGGCTCATCATGTTTGTACAGGTTTGGGTTTTTTTTTAACTCCTGAGGTTGCTGATCAAAATGAGCATATTTTTGAAAGTGTGGTTCAAAGGAAGTTAGTCCTCTTAAGCACAATAGCAAGTCTGTGGAACACTGTCAGAGAGCTGAAGTAAAATATGTAGGATGTGGCAACAGGGCTACAGATTTGATTTGTGTTGTGCTGAGCTTTAAATGAACCCAATTTCTGTAATTCATGCAGGCCATTTAATATCTTTCCTCCTATCCTGATTTGAATTACTTCCAAAGAGGTTGTCCCTTACAGCACCTGACTCTATTCAATAATTCCATTGCAAGTGACACCAAAATTATCATAATCTGGGGTTTTGGAAGGGTAGTTTTTACTGCTGATGCTGGAAATGATGAAAGGTTTCTCATGCTAAGAATAATTAGGAAATATTTTATTTCCTGGCCTTCAAGCAAGCCCTGAATACAGAATCCATTTAATTTACATATAAATGCTTTGCTAATGAGAAATTCAACCTTTATGATTTTATGATCCTAAGCAATACAATGAAAATGATGAGAGTGATTTACAGGGAAGTGAAACTGCTTTAAAGAAATTATTAGAAGATACTCAGGTTGTGTTCTCTTACACAAACATCATTGGGGGTGTTTAAATCCATCGCTTCCCCCAGCTTGAACTAACACTGCCACTTGTTTTATGCCATGGATGGTTCATTATCAAAGTATTAACTATGTGCAAGTTTGTACATTGAGCCATCAATTTAGAACCTGTGCCAAACCCTCCTCCCTTTGTCCATCCCTTTGTATTTTTTATCCAGCTGTCTCTTACACATGTACACACTGACACACACAGAGGCAGAACCCAGAAAAGAGTACAGACTGGGAACTGAGCTTGTTTGGAGCTTCAAAGCTCAAACAAGAGGGAATTAAAGACATACTTTTGATCCGTTCCATTTTTCAGATGCATTAGCCAGCTGGGACAAGAAAATCCTTTCCTCTCTTCTTTTCCATATTTGGTTGAGATTTTCAAACAGCAGTCAAAGAACAAAAGTGAGAGTGGGTTTAGCTCAGCAAAGCACTGCTTCATCCTGGGCGGTCTGCTAGAAATCATAGAATCAGTCTTGGTTGGAAGGGACCACAAGGATCCTCTAGTTCCAACCCCCCTGCCTTGGGCAGGGACACCCGAATCTGGTAACTGTTTACAAAGCAACCAGTAAAGCCCAGTTTTGGAGAGGGCCAAGTATAGCAAGGATACCTGCTGTTGGCACTTGGAACCATAGAATCAAAATCAGTCAGTGTTGGAAGGAACCACAAGGATCATCTAGTTCCAACCTCCCTGCCATGCCCAGGGACACCCTACCCTAGATGCCCACAGCCTCATCCAGCCTGGCTGCAAACACCTCCAGGGATGTGGCCCCAACCACCTCCCTGGGCAACCCATTCCAGGCTCTCACCACTCTCATGCTGAAGAACTTCTTCCTCACATCCAGTCTGAATCTCCCCACCTCCAGCTTTGCTCCATTCCCCTAGTCCTGTCACTACCTGATAGCTTAAAAAGTCCCTCCTCAGCTTCAGATACTGGAAGGCCACAATAAGGTCACCTTGAGCCTCCTTTTCTCCAGACTGAACAGCTCCAACTCTTTCAGTCTGTCCTAATAGCAGAGGTGCTGCAGCCCTCTGAGCATCCTTGTGGCCCTTCTCTGGACATGCTCCAGTATGTCCACATCCCTCTTGTAATAGGGGCTCCAGAGCTGGATGCAGTACTCCAGGTGTGTAAGAAAATGTTTCCTTAATTAAACAGAAAATTTATTTTGACAGAAAATGCTGAGATTTTAAATACAAATTGGAAATATTTTGGTTTTCAACCTTTTTAATGTAATCGTAAAATAGAAACTGTGAGGATGCATAAGATTGGTTGGGAAATATTGCCTCTTGTACAACTCTAATTCTCTCTGGTTCATAAAATGTTTCATGAAGTAATGTGTCCAAGGGCTGTTCCCAGCATGTATTTGCTACTCTTTCTTTCAGGCTTATTGAGAAATGGAAAGTTTTAAGATCTCTGCTATTCCTCTTAGGTGGATGAAGCAGCACTTTTGAAACGTCACAAGCAAGGGTGGCTGATGGAAATCTCTAACAACCTGGACCATTGCATTGCTCGCCTGAGGTATGGTTTGTAACATAATCTCTGCTTCCTAACCCTCACCTTTGCCTCCTTCTGCACTGTGTCATTTCAGTGTGCACATAGAAGGGGCCTTCTTATGCCAGGTCTGCTTTTGAATGTGAATCCATCCTTCTAAACAGCAGCTGTCATCAGTGCCTCATATAATTTATATATGTTAAATGTGTCTTCACTCAGCCTCATGAATATGTATAGAGCAATCAGAATTAATGTTGCACTTGAAGCATCACTGAAGTGTTTTGGAATTGGTGATTAACAATTACATAAAGGTTGAAAGATCTGTTGCGTGGATGAGTGCTGAAAAACACATAGATACTTTTTCTTTTTTACTGGCTTCCACTCCATTTGATTTGCACATTGTAAGATGTAATTACACGAGGTGCATTTTCATCAACCAACCTTTTTAATCTGTTCTAGAGAAGCAAGAAAGAATAAAATCCCCCTTAGTTTGGGTTACCATGGGAATGTGGTAGACCTGTGGTAAGTAATATATATGGATAATGGGTATATCGATGCTTCTGCTTGCTAGGCAATCTGGAATTAGTTCCTAAACTTGGAACAGAAGAGGCATTAAACCCAATGCTGAGTTCCAGATAAAAATCTATATTGCCAAGAGAAAGGTCCTCATCGTGTTCCAGTTGCTTCTCATGCTCCTTTGTTCTTCCCTATGAAGGCAACCAGTGACAGAATGAGAGGACACAGCCTCAAGCTGCTCAAGGGGAAGTTTGGGCTGGATGTTAGGAAAAATATCTTCACAGAAGGAGTGATTTGCCATTGGAATAATGTTGGGAACTACAAGGTTAAAAATCCCCTAGGAACTAGGAAAAAGAGGTGCCCAAAGAGGTAGTAGAGTCACCATCCATGGAAGTGTTTAAAAAAAGACTCAGTGTGGCACTTAGTGCCATGGTTTAGCTGATTAGATGGTCTAAGCTCATAGGTTGGACTTCAGACTTGATGATCTCAAAGGTCTTTCCCAACCTGTTTGATTCTGTGAATGCATTTCTTGGGGAAAGAAATCCCTGAGATTCTTTCACGGGACAGGAAAGAATTTATCCCTTTCCTTCTATACCTTTCACTAACTGGATAGCAAGAAGGCAATCAGTGAAGAATAAAAGCATTGGAGGATTGACTGAATTAAAACAATTAGATGATGGGCAGAAATTCTAGCACTCTTGAGGCTTTATCCGATGGCAAATCTTGCTGTCACACCAAGAGCTGAGACTGACTGATAAGACTTGTCCATCATACTGGTACCTGAGTCGTCTGTGGACATTCCTCCACTAGTAAATGTGAAGTACAAACGTTGCACCTCATTCTCCATCACCATCATCTCCCACCTTCTGACTGCTAAACCAAAGATTTAGCCTGACAGGGGCACACCTTCATAGAGCAGCTCCTGGGGATGAAAGAAATTCACCTGAAAGAGGAACTGTAGTGTGAAATGATGGTTTTGAACGCTTCATTCGTTGTCTTCCCCAGGGAGAGGCTAGTACATGAGTTGGACACAACAGGAGAGCTGCTAGTGGATCTGGGGTCTGACCAAACTTCCTGTCATAACCCATTCAATGGGGGATACTATCCTGTACAGCTTGGCTTTGAGGAAGCAAAGCAACTCCTTTCCACCACTCCAGGGAAGTTCCGGACTCTGGTGCAAGAGAGGTAAATGTTTTGGGGATACATCTTTTGAACCTTTAAGTTTAGGTGCTCTGCAAGTGATCAGATCTTTGCCTTCCTTGTGAGAAGTTTGTGTTCTTTGATATTTCAGTGGAAATCTGAAGTGGTTATGATGCTGATAAATCTCAACTTTGTACCTGTATAGCCATTGTTCAGAATCTGCCACGCACCGCTTTAACAGTAGTAGTCTCTAGTGTACGAGATCAGAGGTCTGAACCCCAATGATTTATTGCACTTCTAGAAGTTCCTTAGTTACATTGGGTTTTAAAAATCTGAAGCAGTAGGTGCAATTCCACGTAGTCCACCACCAGCTGATTTAGGTTCACTGAACGCAGCATAAGAATCCAATGGGCAAGACGGAGAGGCCATTTAGCCTACCCTGCTTTCAGCTGTGACCAGTAAAGGGATTTAAGGGAAGGATATAGTAGTCTTCCAATATCTGAAAGGGGCCTACAGGAAGGCTGGGGAGGGACTATTGACAAGGTCTTGTAATGACAGGACAAGAGGTAATGGGTTTAAACTGGCAGAGAGGAGATTTAAATGGGATGTTAGGAGGATGCTCTTTGCAGTGAGAGTGGTGAGACACTGGCACAGGTTGCCCAGGGAGGTTGTGGCTGCTCCCTCCCTGGAGGTGTTCAAGACCAGGTTGGATGAGGCCTTGAGGGACCTGTTCTAGTGGGAGGTGTCCCTGCCTATGGCACAGGGGGGTTGGAACTGGATGAGCTTTGAGGTCCCCTCCAACCTAAACCTTTTTATGATTCTATATAAGTAGGAAACAATCTCCCTCAACCACTCCTCCCAGCTTTTTACCAGTGTAACTAAGGTCTGTTTAGCATCCTGATCTCAGGGAGCTACTCCTGTTTTACAAGTCTGCAAATGAGATTGGAATTTAATGTGATAAGGGAAGCAATTTGGCATAATTTATGTATCAATAAAGAGTTGTGGGACAAAGGCAACAAGCTGTACAGCTGTTCTCAGTTAGTACTTTTGAGACTTTATGGCTGCTACTCTGATTTTGCTCATCTTGGCCATTCCTGCTGGAGACTTTATTTCAAGTAAAAGGCAGAATATGGGCAGATAATGTATTTGACTCTTGATGAGGGACCTACAAGGACCTAACTCCTAATTCTGTATCATACTGCTCTAAGACAAAGGTAACAGGTAAATTTCTGTGAGGGAGATGTTTCCAATAGGCTAGAGAAGACCTAAAACCAAAATTCCTATTTCATTTGTTAGGCATTGATTAACCTCTCTAGAGGCTCAAGAGATTACATTTAACAGATGTTCAACTCTATATGCAACTGTGCCTTGAGTTTGTGACTAGATGGCATGAAAAGGAAATTATATCAGAAAGAGCAGTCCTGGAGTATGGTTCGCCATTGGAAACAGGGGGCACAGGCCTGTTTTGGCCAAGAGGTCAGGACAGTGATGTTCAGCCGTGTTCCATTTCTCTCTCCCTGCTTTCTGTCTCTGTGAACTTCATGAAACTGCTTTGCAGTTTTGTGTAGGCTCCTTTCTTTATTACTTTCCACCCTCAGAGCTGGTTGCGTTTCATGACCCCTATCTGCTAATTAGTGAAGTTTCCCTTAATGATCATAAATCTCTTCAAGATTTGGATGTAGCAGGTGCTACAGAGACTGAAAGAATCTCAATTGGTGTCTCATGGGTTTAACTTTGGATTTCTCTAGGGTCTTTTAGTTCCATCTTTCTTCACCTACCCCCAGGCCTTTAGTAAGTTTATTCTTTTTGATAATTTATCAACTTCAATAATAACTTGTTCCTTCTTTACTTCAGTCTGAAGAGACATGTGGCTGCTATTAACAGACTAGCTGATAAAGGCATGTTTTTTTGGGACTATGGCAATGCTTTTCTCTTGGAAGCTCAAAGAGCTGGTAAGTAGCTCCTGCAGTTGTTAGGTGACAACATGGACAGTTCTGCATGCATCCTCCTAGCTGTATGTTTTGGTAGGATAGGGTTGGCTGTTCTTTAGCCTCTGTCGTTCTCTGAGACTTCAAGAGACATTAAGAGCAGTGTGGCCAGCAGAGCAAGGGAGGTCTGTTCTCATCAGACCCCACCTGGAGTACTATGTCCAGTTCTGGAGCTCCTAAAACAAGGAGGACATGCAATTGTTAGAGACAGTCCAGTCCAAAAATGCTCAGAGGGCTGGAGCAGCTCTGCTATATGAGGACTGGCTAAGAGTTGGGGCTTTGCAGCCTGGAGAAGAGAAGGCTTCAAGGAGACCTTGGAGTGGCCTTCCAATATCTGAAAGGGGCTACAGGATGGCTGGGGAGGGACTATTTTAAAGGACTTGTAATGACAGGACGAGGCGTAATGGGTTTAAACTGGCAGAGGGGAGGTTTAAACTAGGTGTTGGGAAGAAGCTCTTTACAGTGAGGGTGGTGAGACACTGGCACCGGTCGCTCAGGGAGGTTGTGGCTGCTCCATTCCTGAAGGCCAGGTTGGATGAGACTTTGAGAGACCTATTCTAGTGGGAGGTGTCCCTTCCTTTGGCACAGGGGGGTTGGCACTGGATGAGCTTTGAGGTCCCTTCCAACCAAAACCATTCTATAGAATCAAAGATCACCTAGTTCCAACCCCCTGCCATAGACAGGGATGCCTCCCACTATTCTATGACCTCTGTGGCTGAGGTATAACCTTCATGGGAACCCAGCTGCAGTCTGGTTTTACATTTTATAGCTGTTCTTCAAGTCACTGACTATAAAAATTCTTTTATAGGTGCTAATGTTGAGAAAAAGGGAGCCAATAAAACAGAATTTCGATATCCTTCCTACGTTCAGCACATCATGGGGTATGTTGAGCAATTTGGGATGAAGCATTCGAATGCCTTATGATCCCCTCTTTTTTAAAGGGGAATACTGCAGAGTTTCCACTTACTGCAAATCTTGCAATGTAGTATAAATGATGGGATGAAATCAACAGTAGGTGTAGGAAAATTAATCTGTGTTATGCCAGAGTTAGTCTCTGGAATAATGCTCTGTGTGATTTAGGAAGATCTGCTGGCTGTAAGCATCACATTCATATTTTCTGTTGGCTCCCATTGAGTTACTTCCTTCATTTTCCTGTGTACAGAGAAAAGAAGAGCTAGACTTGCAGGGATGTGTTTTATATGATTCACATAAATAACATCTGACAGCAGAGGTTTTGCTAGCATTTTGTTCTGAAAGGCATGGCAGGTCTTGATAATTTGTTGTAAAGCTTTATCATGTTTAGGATTGAAAAGCCTTCTGAAAGTAGGCACCAGGTGGGTGAACAGTGAGCTAAAACACTACCACATCACAACTCTTCAGCCCTTTACACCAACAGCTGCATTTTCTTCTGTTGATCCTATTATCCTTTAAGCAGCTCTATGCAAGAGCATGGCTAAGTCACAGCCTCAAACTGTAACTATGCAACTGCACTTCTGAGTGCTGGAAGTGAAGAGCTTATCTCCTCAGAGCAGTGGAGCTCAATTCCAAATCATCAAAGCTTATGTCTGCACTGAACTTAAAAGCACATCTGAACCGGAGCACTTCTCTGCCCATGTCATCCAGGCTGTGCATCCCATTTGTAGAAAAAGCTGAGCTCAGGAAATCTTTTGAGGGACTGAGTTTTAAACACCTTTTGCCTCTGACTCATGCTTAACTTGCATGTGCCACGTGAATAAGAGTTTGAACATAGAGTTTGAACGTAAAGCAGCAACCAGGCTAGATACCTTCTGGGACTCAGATGCAGCAGATTATACTATAGTGTATAAACAATGTGGACTGAAAATCAGTTGGAAGTGAGGCACTCGTTCAGAACATACCCTTGTCTAACAGTGTAGATCCACTCAGAGTCAGCCTGGGTTAAGGACAAAAAGAGCAGGCAGCAGGGAGAGGATATGTGATGAAACAAAAAGAAAGCAGCAATTCATCTGATGATGCACTTGTTTGACTCAACTGCCCCTGTCAAAATTCAGCCTTGACTGTGTTTTTGTACTCCACTTGATGGCTTCATGAGACAGCACTGTTTAATTTCTCAATTAATGGTCCTTGGTTCTTCTGTTTAGATTAGTTCATTGAAAATGTTTCAGATTCTTCTGTCTCTGGCTAATGAAAGAAAAGCACGGCTGGCAGCCAGCATAAATAAGGAAAGAATTTCAACTATCTCTTAATGAAACATTTTCTCTTCCCAGGGACATTTTTTCCCTGGGATTTGGGCCATTCCGCTGGGTCTGTACCTCAGGTGACCCACAGGATCTTGCTACCACGGACTCAATTGCCATGTCTGTGTTGGAAGACTCTATACGCCAGGGAGGTAAGACCACCACATCACTGGGAGTGCCTCTGGCCAGGGAAGGAAGCAAAGCTGTGAAATGTGTGCTCGCTTTTGGCTGAACCCAAAGCAGGCAGTCTCTCTGCTGTTCCATGTGAGCAGGAAAGCTTGATGTTCTCCAAACTCCTGTAAGCAGTGCAACCAGTAAGTAAAATGTAAAAGCACCATCCCAAAGCTGTTGCTGCAGTTTCAGCTAAGGGCTTTGTGGTGGTTCAGCAGTTCCCCACGCCTCCCACACGCACTTCTCTGCCCTGTCTGCTATCCAGTACAAGAGACTTGCTCTTGGCTATTTCCCCACTGAACTGGTAGAAGTTACCCAGCTGTAGCGAAGGCTAGAAGGAAAATCTGTTGTCTGAATTCGGTAGTTTATAAACTCAGGCACAGTTACTCTCACTTTTATTTTAAAGCTCATGCTCTTATCTCTTTGCTTCCCATCCGTGTATGTTTTGTGCAGTGAGTATTCCTCTCTTTGAAACTGAACACCTTGCAGCAGAAAAAGATAGCTCAGGAAAACTGGGAACTCATTGCTTTTTGGCTCCTCCTGCTTCATTTCAGGTGGGATCTCAAGCTTTGAGCTGGCCAGAATCACTGAAGTGACTTCCTAAGGACAAAAGTAACCTTTTCAGGGAGCTGTATTTTATTTTATTTTATTTTATTAAACACACGCTTTGAAGTAACCCAAGTTATAACTCAGTCGGCTGGAAGTTAAGGAAATGAAGCTTTGTATTTACAGCTTTGCACAATATACAAGCAGATATTTACAATATATAACAGATATTTACAGATATATACAATTAAAAGGTAATACAGAAACACCACATTCTTCTGTAATGGTTTGGCAGTTTCCTGGCCCCCCACAATTTGAAATAACCCAGGCTAGAACTCAGATGGCTGAAAGTTAAGGAAATGAAGCTTTGTATTTACAGCTTTGCACAATATACAAGCAGATATTTACAATATATAACAGATATTTACAGATATATACAGTGAAAAAGTAATACAGAAACACCACAGCCCTACCAGAGATCAGAATCCTTAAGAGGGGTTTTCAACCACCTTCCCCTCACTTCCCAATCTTATCTCACTCTGTCTTACATGCCAGATAAGCAAAGGTAGATTGGCCAGGGGGATTAGCAGCAGGAAAGTAATTAGTGAAGTGACTGCAATCCAGCTAAGAAGGCAGAGAGAGATATGCAGCAGCAGCTGCAGTGCAAAGCAGTCTGAGTTATCTTTGATTTGATTCTAACTTTATACCATTTCAGTAAATGAATGAGTGAAGGAGACACTTGAATGTTTTCCTTTCTCATCCTATAGTCTAATTTCTCATTCAAGTTCTCCAATTAGTTCAAACCAGCACAGGCTTCTAATTTTTGTTTGATACAGATTGTCCCATGCTTTGTATCCTAAAAGAATCCTGAAGGCAAGGTACATTCATAGAGACCTGTTGAAGAAAGATATATTAAAGGAATGAAATTGCTTCATCCCTGTCCCACAGGTGAATGAAGCATGTGAACTTCAGGTTTTTAAGAGGCTAGCAAGCAGATCAGTGGCAGGACACTCAGGTTTCATGGGTGTGGTGCTCCATCCAGTGTCATGTATGTGTGATTACAGTTTTGAGGTCTTCCTTCTTTGTTAATAAGTTGACAGCTGTTTCCACTCACTGGTGGAACTGATCTGGAACATCAATATGGCTTGCTGGGCTGCCCTAGTATTTATGTCTGCTCTAAGTCTGTGCACTATGAAATATAAAATATAGCAAGTTCTCTCTGAAATAGCTTGTAAAAGTGATAGCAAGGAACTCATTCTGCATTTGCCATGCTGGAGCAACTCCTGTAATCTCTCTTTAAATATCTATAGTAGTCTCAGCGAATACCACCCATTACCTTCTTCTAGAAGATGCTTCCTTGAAGCTTAGGAGTGGCAGCACAATCCTAATAGGACATCATTAGCATATGGTTTATCTTTCACTCCCTGTGAGGCTAAGAGCTGATGTGTTAATCCTCACTGCGGAATTTAGAAGATATCACTTGGGGCCAAACCTTTTTGGGCTCCCCAGTCCAGTTCTGTGTCCAGTTCTGGAGCCCACTAGAACTGTTAGAATGGGTCCAGAGAGGGTCATGAATATGATCAGAGGGCTGGAGCTCATTTATGAAGACAGGCTGAGAGAGTTGGGGTTGTTCAGCCTGGAGAAGAGAAGGCTCTGGGGAGACATAGCAGCTTTCCAGCATATATGAAGAAGCCGTACAGGATAGCTGGAGAGGGACTTTGTGAAAAGATGTGTAACAATAGGATGAGCTTCTTCACCCTGTGAGAACCTTGATTTATGTTAGACCTTAGGAACACATTGTTCACCATGAGGGTGTTGATGCACTGGAGTAGACTGCCCAGAGAATTTGTGGAGGCTGCAGCCCTGGAGGTATTTAAAGAGTGCACAGGGCCTTGACCAACTTGGTTCAGTAGGGGGTGTCCCTGCCTATGGCAGAGAGGTTTAACTAGATGAACATATCTGACAGATATGTGCCCTCTCTGCCTTCATTTCAAATACTCCTCTTTGGTTTGGCTGATCAAAATGGAACAACATAGATAAAAATGAGACGAGAAGATGGGGAATGAAAAAAATTATTACACAGAATTCCCTTCTTCTATAACAACATATATCTAAAAACAAGGTGTAAGGTGGATTTACACAGTAGCTACTTCAAACTCATTGTTTTCTGTGCAGTTTGTGTTTCACTATAGTGCAAGGCAACATACCTCTGCTGGTAGGATAAGAGCCCTTGGGTTTATCTTGGGATAAAAACATTCACGTGGGCCATATAGTACAGAGCTACTGCTGTACATTGAATCTATATCCCAGCATCAGTGTAACTTATCCTCAAGTATGTATTGCCAGCCACTTCTTTGGGTCAGCAGAAATTCCACATGATGCAAGGCTTCATTGCCATACCCAACACCATGGAGCCTGCTAAAGCCAAGGCTGGGAAGGGGATTGAGCATTTAGCAGGCAGGGAGCCAGGTGACTAAAATGAACAGTAGATGAAATGCTTATTTCCAGGATTAATTTAGTTTGCTAGAGAGCCAAATGGGGGTTACTGTTCCAGCTATCTCCTGGGTGACATCTCATACCCTCCTCTAAATACATGGCACCAGTTACTGCATTGGCTGCACAGAGGATTCTACATAGCATTTCCTCCATGCGTGCTTGCATCCCAGAGTAGAATTTGATTTCCTAGTGCTGCCAGCTGAACTAAATTAAATTTAAAGCACATTGCATTCATTTTCTTTTCTCTTTTGCAAGTGAGCACATCTGTGAAGCAGCAGTACCATGACAACATCCGCTGGATTCGGGAAGCTGGCAAGCACAGCTTGGTGAGTGCACAACCTCCTTCAGCATGTGTGCCTGCTCCTGGTCCAAACTGCACTGCTTGAATGCTGGAGTGAATAGCAGGAATGGATGTGAGTGAGAATGCTGGCTGGTGACTCCCAAGGCTGAAAACATAAACAGCTCTCCACAGCAGATTTTTAAAGTGAGCCAAAGCAGTACTTTCCCTTCACTTCCTCACCCGCAAGTGTTCAGATAATCTAGTGATATCTACTTGTGTAACAAGATAACAATTCACCTTCCACCTCATCTGTAACTTTGGGAGTGCTATTCAAAACATTCTTCTTGGTGTTGCTTTGGCCCAACCTTTTCGTGCCTTCAGTTCTCAGTGCCCTTTCCAAAACCAGGTGGGAAAGCCAAAGAACTGCCATCCTCTTGCACTGTGGGAAGCAGGATGCCAGTGAGGCATCCTTTGTTTTTCTTTTGGGGCAGGCTCTCACTGTGAAGCTCTGGTAATGATGTAGGGCTCACATGTGCTGTCCTCATCTGGAAAGCAGAATGGTTTGTGGGGTAAAAGCTGAAGAGGAGCATAGCTGTGCAGGACAGATGTTCTTTTCCATTCTTTGTCTCTGCATTTCTCTTCCCTTCCACCCCATCATTGCCAGTTCTAAATCTCTGCTTCTCTATGTCGATAAGGGATTTGTTGATAGGAGGATTATAGTCTAGCAATCAGGTTGATTTTAAAAAGTGGGATATATTGGACAGTAGCAGCTGAATACAGAAATACATCTCACTGATTGTGTGAATGGAGATAAAACTCAGTTCAAAGAGGGACTTTAAAATCTTTTTTTCCGGAAGCTGAATGTTGGTGAAGAAATAATCTGCACTTTCTCAGAAGGGGTCAATCCTGTGACTCCATTTATCTGGGCCCTGGAGATAAGCCAGTTGCACAGAGAACTCACTGCTCTGTCATTTTTCTTTTCCAGGTTGTTGGCTCTCAGGCTAGAATCCTATATTCTGATCAGAGGGGCCGTGTGTCCATAGCCGTGGCTATTAATCGAGCAATTTCTGAAGGAAAGATTAAGGTTTGTCTTTTATGTCTTGATATAGTCTGGTAAAAGTGTTTAATATCTGTGACTGGATTGGCAGGTTGGAAAGGAGAAAGATTCAGCCAGTGAGAGAAATGTCAGCATTTACATGGGGACCAGTATTCTCTAGCATATATTTAGAGCTTAGTCCTCTTTGCCTGTCATCAGTATTGCTCTAAGTAATACAAGAGTGATGGGTTTAGAAATGCTCTGAAATATGCTACCTTTTATTTCACATAAGGAATCTGCCTTGCTTTCTATCCAGGCACCTACAAGCACAATGTATAAAAAATGTAAAAAAACCTCGTTCTTGAAAATAAAAACCTAAGAACTGTTTTTTTGAAAACAAAGAAAGGGTCAAATTAAATGATACTGGTTCCACTTTCCTCCTTTCACTCCTTTATGATGATATTGGCATGCAAGCAAGCTCTTGTCCCTAGTTATGAAAAGATGATGACTTTCATGGACAGCTTGTCAAAAACTGGTTTAGAATCTCAAAACCTTAAAGGTTGGAAGGAACATCCAGAAATCATTGAGTCCCACCCCCCTGCCAAGGCAGGATCTCCTAGGGTAGTTTGCACAGAAGTGCATCCAGGTGGGTTTGGAAAGTCTCCAGAGAAGGAGGCTCCACAACCTCTCTGGGCAGCCTGTTGCAGGGCTCTGTCAACCTCGCTGTGAAGTTTCTCCTAATGTTGAGCTGAAACCTTCTCTGTTCCAGTTTGTAGCTGTTGTCCCTTGTCTTATTGCTGCTGAACACCAAAAAGAGATTGGGCCCAGACACTTGACACCCACACCTCAGACATTTGTACACATTGATCAGATCTCCTCACACTCTTCTCTTCCCCACACTAAATAGTCCTAGGTCTCTGTCTCTCTTCACAGGGGAGATGCTGAAGCCCCCCAGTCATCCGTGTGGCTCTCCATTGGAGTCTCTCCAGCAGGTCACTGTCTCTCCTGAACCGGGGAGCCCAAAATTGGCAGAGAAGAGAATATCAGGTGGAGAAAGTGGTTTAGAGAGTTTAGGAGAGTTTGTTAGAGCCACAAAAATGATTAAGGAAGTTGAAAATCTCTCTTATGAGGAGAGCCTGAGGGAGCTGGGGCTTTTTATCTTGGAGAGGAGAGTAAGGGGTGACCTGATTAACATTTATAAATATGTAAGGGGTGAGTGTCAGCAGGGTGGAGCCAGCCTCTTCTTGGTGATGCCCAGTGACAGGACAAGGGGCAATGTGTGGATGTTGAGGCACAGGATGTTCCATGTGAACCTGAGGAAGAATTTTTTCACTGTGAGGGTGACAGAGCACTGGAACAGGCTTGCCCAGAGAGGTTGTGGAATATCTCTTCTCTGCTGATGTTCAGGAACTATCTGCATGTGTTCCAGTGTGATCTGCTCTAAGTGATCCTGCTCTGGCAGGAAGGCTGGACCAGATGATCTTTTGAGGTCCCTTCCAGCCCCTGACATTGTATGATTCTATGAAATGACAAACATAAATTCAGTCAATGGATAATAGTCCCTAAAGGATTCAATTTTCTTGTCCTTGGCTTTACGCAGGCTCCAGTGGTCCTCAGTCGAGATCACCACGATGTGAGTGGGACCGACAGTCCTTACAGGGAAACATCAAACATCTATGATGGATCAGCCTTTTGTGCAGGTCAGCACTGCAGCTGAAGCTTATCTGTCCAGGCAAACAAGCAAATGGCTTTAAAAGAGAAAACAGGGTTTACACAACATACTTAAAATTGGGTTTTGATTAACTCTTTAGCCCTCATTAATCACATTTCCTGAGGAGTTTTGTAGGATTTAATAGTGACACAGGCACGAACGTGTTGCTGGTTAAATAGGAGAGGTGTGGATCAATGCTAAAAAATAAACCCAGGAAATATCAGGTTGGAGACTCGAGAACAAAAACCCCAAGTGAAGCACTGAGTAATTTTTAACCTAATCTTCCTCAATTTTCCATCCACTAAGTGGAAATTAGGATAATGACTTTAGTCCAGTAGTGCTTCCACGTGTCGTGAGCTGACAGTCATAAAGTGCTGTGAGATTAGAGGATGCAAGCTGCTGTAGAAGGAGAAATTATGATGGAGGTAGCTGAGCATGTTGAATTACTTCCATTATGAGAACTCATAATAGAACCAAATTATGGCCCAATTTTAAGGAGGAAAGTTCCCTGCTATCTTAACTGGATTTCCTGATGAAATGAGGCTTTTAGCTCTGAAACACATCTTGAGGATGCTGCCTAATTCTAATGGGCCAGATGGGTAGGTGCCTCAAACAATGTTTGGTTTTGCCAAGCTGTGAGAAAATGGTGCAGCTGCACAGAGAATAGCAATCTAAAGTGAGGTCTCCAGCAACAGGCTTAGCAACTTGAGTAAACCTCAGGCAAAGCTCTCAGAGAGGGCAATGGAAACCAGGATTTCTAAAACTCCATTGCACATTGTGCTGGGGAGGGGTTTGTGATTTGGTTTTGCTTTTTCCCATTTGTGGTTTACAGGAACCACTTGCCTTCCCCAAAGGCTTACATAAATATTGCTGACCACTGATTTCATTGGTCTTCAAAACCAGACCTAATTATTTTTTTTTTACCAGGTGAGCCTCTGAAGGCAATAAAACAGTATCATAAGTTTTATTTTCTTCCTTCTTTGCTGTTACTTTAACATCCCATTTGAGCTGGTTCAGGTGAAATTGGCTCCTCTCTAGCACACAGGGATTTTCCAGACTGTTTGCCTGTCTTCTTTTGTTTTACAGTAAGTACCTCAGCCTAGTTCTTGGCAAACGTGGGTCATAGATGCTCTGCAAAGTGTGCTTCAGCACAGGCATTTGCAGATGGTGCCCTTTATCAAAGCCAAGCAGCAGCACATTAATACCTTGTTAGTCCCACTTGCTATGCTCCTTGTCCAACTTCCATTCTTATCACACTAGTGGTTGAGGAAGAAATCTGCACATTATAGAACATGGAGATTTTGATCTCTCCCCCTCCCTCTTGACAGCACTGTAATTATGATAATTTGGTTATTAAAGTGACATAATGCCAGAGAAAAGCTGCCATAATGGGGCTTTTGACAGGGTTTAACATAAATTAGTGCTCAGGTAAACTCATTTTTCCATCAGACTGTGGGTCTGCTAATGTAGCTGGTGAAGATATTGCTTCTTGGGTGATGGATTTTTGGGGATTTTTTTTGGTGAGGTGTTTTTTTTTTCCCTTTCCCCTGTTAAAAGCACAGCAAATAAACTATTAAACCTATCCTGAACAAATTCTGGACAGACACTTTCAGAAAATTTTACCCTGTTATTCTCTTTCGGCCTCTATGGCTTTACTTTAGCACAAATTGTAGTGAACATACAAAACTACTGTGAGCATTGCAGTGCATTTGATATTAGTCAAATTAAATGTGCTTGCCAAAATGTTGTTCTTCCTCTTTAAAAAAAAAGTTTTTGCTGGTGCTGTCTTCAGTAGTTGTTGTTTCTTTTTGGTTTTTAAGCAAAAGAAACCTCTTGTGTGATGTCAGCAGTTTGTGTTCAGGGTAAAATTCCCCCATGTCCAGGGAATCTGGGGCAAGATTTCATCCCAGCTTTGTTCCCAAAATGCAGCTCCTTAGCTTTAGATCAGATTTCTGTATTAACTTTGCAGTCTGATCTGAAAATACTTTCAGGGTTCTGAGAGCTTCCAGTGGGGTAGCTTTCCAGGTGATCCCCCCCTTGATTTTGAAACCTTCCATACAGATGTGTCCAGCCTGTTCTTCCATGACTAGGGCAAGCCAAAGGAGAGAACTGTATTTCTCTCCCCTCTAAGGAGGTATCTCCCAGATGGGGAGTGGTAGGTTCTTCAGCTGCTTGAACTGGATCACAGAAAGCACCAAAGACCTCAGAAGCAGAAGTGTGAAACTACATTCCTCTAGTGTAGGGGCAAAGAGTGGGAGGAAAAATCTCTCTCGCTTGTTCCTCCCAACAAGGAGATGTTCAGTCTATGCTTGTGAGAGAAGATGTGAGTAAAGCCTGCCTCCAAAGCTGCCTTCAAACAGCTGTAATCAAGATGTCAATGGACCAGACAAATCAATGCAGCACATCCATAACTTCTTTCTTCTCCTCCTAGACATGGCAGTACAAAACTTTGTAGGAGATGCATTCAGAGGAGCAACGTGGGTTGCATTGCACAACGGTGGTGGAGTTGGCTGGTAAGAGCATATTTGTGTTTCTGAAGCTGGCCTCTGCATCCTGTTGCCACTTCTGTGTGTGTCTGTTTGTAGGAGAGACAGGAGGGGAATTGCAGAAAAGATGTTTGTGTAACTGGAGTAGTGCAACATGGTGATCATGGGAAGGATGTGTTTGGAAACAAGTGCTGAAAGGAGGTATAATAAGGTGAAGTGTGGTGGTGTATGAGGCATTTTCAAATTGATGTCCATATGTCTAGGAAAAGTGTTTGGGACATTGGCCACAGCATGGTTTGAAGACTTCATTTTGCCAAAGAAAGAACAGTCTGCCATGGTCTTTTTGAACAGATCCTGCTTCCAGAGTTGTCTTCACACATGCACAGCCAGAGTGTTAGTGGATGGATTATGTTTAGGTTTCCCCTTAAACTGTATTTAAATCTGTGACCTTAGGACCCTGATGTAAATGTTTGTGTGCTAAAGTGCAATGAGAGGTTACTGACACAAAACAGCTCAGGTGCCAGCAACCCTCCCAGTCTTTCTCCCCTTGCTCATGCCTGGTAGGGTAAAAAAAAACACAGCCAAGTAAGGACTGGATTAAACATCTCCTTCCCATAAAATGCAGAGCTAAGAGAAATGCTTAAACTGAGAAGCAGAATGGAACAAATATTATATATGGAAAGGGGAACTGTTCTCCTTCATATGCCACTAAAAGGTTACTCTGGATTGGTAGAGGTACATGGAAAAGGAGAGCCTGGCTACACTGCAGAGTCTTTAGGTCTGGTTTGTTCTTTCCAACATAGTCCACCAAAGCCTCTCCCATCTACAGTCATGTCTTCATCTAGTGGTGGTGCCATTCAAAGGGGTACAACCCTCTATTAAATGCTGTAGCAAATCCTCTCACTAACCTGTTCTGTCCAGCTCTGCAATATGCCAACAACAGGAAGCCAAAGAACTTGTAGCAGACATTATCCTCAGAGACATTTGGTGGTGATACCTGTCACTCATCCAGATTACTTGAATCTAGAAAATATCCTTTCAAGCCCCTCTCCTATTGATGTCACTGAAGTAACTACTGAACAGAGCAAAACAGAGCAATGGGATAAGAAAAGTTTTTGAGGCCTTAAACCGAAACATGGAGTGAAAATTTGCCTTCACTAATTGCAGCAAATAACTACCACCATGGCCAGGACTTCATTCACGGCTTCTGTAGCTCTGCAAAACACATATCAGAACATCTTCAACCTCAGACTCTGAGTTTAACCTTTTGAAATATCTCCTTGTGACACATAAGCAAAGAAAGTAACTTCCACTGTGTGTTGTGGAAAATGTTTGGACCATTTTTATGATAATCATTAAAACTGCTAAAGTAATTGCTTATACCATGAATGTCCTGTGCATCATATTTGCTATCCTTCTGCCTTCTATAAAGCAAATCTCTCCTGCACATTCCTAGCCTGAGCAAGTCAAAGAGGGTTTACTTCTGGAAAACTGGCACTGACCATACTGATATTTTAGTTACACTCTTTCAGTTGTTTCTTAAGTGGAGTTGCATCATTAGTGTAGAGGTTTTGGTTATTACCCACCCCTCACACACAATGAATTCACCCAGACTAGGCTCAGCTGGCTGGAAGTTCAGGAATGAAGCTTTATATCCACAGCTTAGCACAATATGCAAGCAGATATTCACAATATATTACAGATATTTACAGCTATATACAGTAGTAGACAAGTTAAAAGTAATACAGAAACACAATACCCCTCCCAACAATCAGAGTGCCCAGGAGGGGCTCCCAACCACTCTTCCACTTTCTTTTCACCCTCTTCCTTTATCCCAGAGTCTGCCTTATATGGAAGGTGAGTTGGAAGAATCAGCAAGGGGGATTAGAAGCAGAATGATTAGTTGGGTTATGTGCAGGCTCAGACAAAAGCAGTTACTATGGCAGAAGCCAGGGAGAGACACAGACTACCTTATCTATGTTTGTGTCCTTGTCTTTATAAGTCTCAGCAAGCCTGTGAGTGAGTTACACATCACCATTGTCTTCTCTCCACAACCTATAATTTCTCTCATTAAAATATTCCAATTAGCCTCCCACCAGTACCACCCACCCCTGTCTGTATCACTCAGGGTTTTGCTGAGAACTATCTAATCTAAAACAATTAGAAACAAGCTCTTGCCCAAGGCAGAGCAGAGGTAGTCCTCTGTATAATGCAGCAGAAAATTAGCATGTAGCTGTTCACTGAAACTAAAATATTGATTTTATGCTTTTTGATATTAGCTGTAGCTGCTTAGGGGCTTGTCATCATGGAGCAGTATTTGCTCACCTTGTTCTTGGGTGCAGACATACCCTCTGTGACCAAATTACTGTGCCTCAGTGAAGAATGTGGTGCCTGAAAATTAGGCTTGTCTCTACAGGAACCTTAATAAGCCACCATGCTGAGACTCAGAGGTGGTAACAATGTCATGTCATTAGATGCCCTGGTCTGGGAGCCCCTGAAATTCATGGCAGGACAGGTGGTTCTGCTTGGTTTAACTAATCATGGCACCACCCTGGCTAGTTAAAGGGCTGCAATGCCTTTGCCTTCTAAGGAAAAAGACAGGGATAATTAGAAGGTGATAAAAGAAACAAAACAACCCCCCAGTCATGACAAATTACTTTCTTTGCCTGGAAGAGATAGATGCCTTTAGGCTTGAGGACTCTGTTTTTTCTCTAGAGAGCTAAAAATTCAGCTGACTTTGCCAAAAGAAATCTCCATGTGCCTGGTAAAATCTTGTCATCAGCTAGGTTGGAAATGTGAAAGTGCATGTGGAGGCTTATATACTTCAGAAATGTATGTGAATAGAGACAAATCAATTTGTCATCACTAAGTGCCTATTCAGAGAGCCCAGAAGTGGCAGTTACACTGTGTTCAGCTACCAATCCTCCCTGCAGAGGCTGGGCTTGTCTGGAATTGCTGACACCTCTGTCTTCCCCATGAGAGCAGAGAGGAACCTTTTACCTGCTTGGATTTTTCTGTGCTGTAGCCTTGTAGGACAAACAGGGAAAAAAAAAAAAAAAAAGCAGGATTTAATATTTAATTATCTGGAATCTGCATCACATGTGCTGTTGGAGAGACTTAAGATTATCATAGGCTTGACTATAATTAGAGCAAATGAATGTTATTAATTTCTTGCTGCTGGCTTATTTGCAGGACACATTAACGCGGAGCCTGAGTAACCTGCAGTAACAAAGGCAGTAGCAATTTAAGAATTAAATTGCATTGCTGACAGTGTGACATCTTGATTGTGAGAGAGGCCTTGTTTCCTTTGATCTCCTTAGGAGGAGACATCTGGAAATTATAGGAGGTAGCTTAGGTCAAAATGCCACATGTTTCTTTAATTACTTGAAAATGTGACCCAAAGCTAATGAAGGCAGGGAGCTCCCCTTCAAATGTGAGAGGGTTTCCTAGAAAACACATCCTGACAAATGCTGGCATTTAATTTATGACTGATTTTTAGACAGTGGGACAGATTCTGATGAGTGATTCTCATTTACACTGGAGTAACCCCATGGAAATCGATGGAGAGGCTCCAAATTTATGGTGTGCAAGTGAGATCAGACACTTACTGCCCATACCAAAGCTTCACAGAACGCTCTCTGGGCACACAGGGGATCTTTGGCACTGAAAGAACATCTTCCTGTATGGAATGTCTTTGTAAAACACTGCTCCAGAGATCAGAGTTTCTTACTGTCTGATATTGGCAGTCTTGAGGTGATGTTTGTACTGTGATCCCAGTTGCACGGCAATGGCATCACTGATGTTCACAAGTGTACTCTAGCTTGGTACTTGGCTGAGGCAGTGGGCATGGTAGAGGGGTAGGAACTTAATGATCCTTGTGGTCCCTTCCAACCCTGACAGATTCTATGATTTACCAAACGTAATGAAACAGAGCCTTGAATGGGCCAGACTCTGCAGTCAGACAAGATGTTTTGCTCTGGGTGTTTTGCCTTTTGCCTGCTATTTCTCCCAAGTGTAATCCGTTAGTTTTAATGTATTGGCAGAAGAAGAACAGCAGCAAGTCTGCCTCTTGAAAAGCTGGCAGTGATATCTCTAAACATCCATGTTTCTCACACAAAATGAATGGCTGGGTTTGGAATGGTCGAGGCAGATGTGTGCAGTAAGTAGCAGCTAATGCTTTTTTAATGAAATACTGATGCTGTTTTACTTATCCCAAGAGAGCATAAGCAGATCCATCTGTCTGCTTCAGATAGTTCTCCTCGTGATCATATGTGTATGTCAGGCTGTAGTGTGGCAAAGACAATCAGCTTAACCTTTAGAAATGTGCGGGGATAGGTAAGTCTCCAGACTGCTGGAAGCTCCAACCTTACTTTTCTTGTTTTTAGAGGTAGTACAGACTGCAGTCTTCAGCAGATACAGCACAAGCTTAGTTTTTGACTGGCTGAAAGGGATCTGGGGGGTTGTAAGAGACAAATGACTCAATATGAGCCAGCAGTGTGCCCAAGAGGCAAGGAAAGCCAATGGCATCCTGGCTGAGATTAGAAATGCTGTGGCCAGCAGAGATAGGGAGGTCGTTCTTCCCTTGTACTCTGCTCTGGTGAGGCCACACCTGAAGTATTGTGTTCAGTTTTGGGCACCTCATTACAAGAGGGATGTGGAGATCCTAGAGCCAGTGCAGAGGAAGGCAAGGAAGCTGGGGCAAGGCCTAGAGAATAAATCTGATGAGGAGCAACTGAGGGAGCTGAGGATGGTTAGTTTGGAAAACAGGAGGCTCAAGGGAGTCCTCATTGCTGTCTACAGCTACCTGAAAGGACCTTGTGGAGAGGCTGATGCTGGTCTCTTCTCACAGGTAAACAATGATAGAACAAAGGGGAATGGCTTCAAGCTGCGACCAGGTAGGTTTAGACTGGACATTGGGATTATGTTTTTTCCCAGCAAGAGTGGTCAGGCATTGGAATGGGCTGCCCAGGGAGGTGGTGCAGTCACCAACCTTAGATGTGTTTAAAAGTCATTTGGTTGCGGTGCTTAGAGATATGTTTTAGGGAGCACCTTGTAAAGTAGGGATGTGGGTTGGACTTGGTGATTCAGGGGGTCTTTTCCTACTGGAATGTTTCTGTGATTCTGTGAAAGGCTAAGAAATGGCAGAAGAGAAGCTAGAACATGAGACACTTTATAGCTATCTGTTCCTGCTTGCCTTTCTCTTGTCGAGCTTCCCACTTGCTTGACACCCCTGTTTGGAACAGATACTGTCTGTGAGCTGACCATTACAAGAAGGGTGGAAGAGGTCTTCTGCAGGTCAGGAACCTAGGGCCTTTACTCTGCCAAATTCCCTTTTAAAATATTTTTTATTGCAAGTATAGAGGTCATTGATAATGTCACTTCTTCAGCATCATTTCTGTGTTCTCATTCTTCTTCCTGCAACAAAAATGAACACATTTGCTAGTGCCTTTTGAGGGCTTGCTTTGAATTATTTTGAATTAATTCTCTTACATTTCTATTTTCTTAGGGGTGAAGTGATTAATGGAGGATTTGGTCTGGTTTTGGATGGGTCCAAGGAGGCTGAAGAACGGGCTAAAATGATGCTTAGCTGGGACGTTTCTAATGGAGTAAGAAAAAAAAAAATCATTCTATCTGTTCACTTTAATATTTTCCTGTCTTCAGGACTATGATTATTTAGGTACTTGAGTTCCAGTGCTCCTATTAATTAAAAAAGAACTAAATGAGGAGTATGAGCTCACAGGCAGGTGTTTTTAGGATCTGGGGTTTCTTTGTATCCCAGGAATAGTCCTAGTGGGCTAAGTGACTCATTCTATTCACAGCTTCTAATATGGGTGGTTACAAGCCTGGCTCCACTAGAGTAAATGAGTTGTTTAATTTGGTTGAGGTTTTTTTTTTTTTTTTAATCCAATCAACTTCAACGGACTTTAAGTCAATAAAAGAGGCTGGATAATTATTGGAATTACTTCTACTGACTTTACAACATATTGGAGACCAAATAATTTCCAAACATCTCTGTGTTTTGTCACTTTTTAAGCAGAAAGAGAAGCATGCTTATAATTTTGCTAGACATGTTATTGGTGTTGTTACTTGCCTGCTTTATGCACTGTATGAACTCTTAGGAATAGACAGACAACTTCCAGATCCAGGTATCTCAAGAGGCTTGTCATGTGCCATTTTGTCCAGTCCTTGTTACCATTTGAGGTTTTGGATTCTAGTAGTGTCCAGATAGATCCTGTCTGTGTTTAAGACTAGGATCCCATCACTGAACTGGCAGAAAGATTTGATTCAGTACGGAAGAGAACCAAATCACCAGGGCATAATGATGCACAGCTCAAAAAAAGAACAAGACTTGTTGCATTTCAGGCATGTAACATCACAAGGGCTTGATATATTGAGGAAGCTCCTTGCCAGTCCTGCCATGATTTGTTCTATAGTCTCTCAAGAGAAGTGCAGCATTCTTGCCTTAGACCTAAACATTATTTTTTAATATTTCCCCCCCTATAAGACCTGGCATAACTGAGGGTAGAAAAGGAAGAGGAACAATTTATGCATATTCTCTGTTTCCAGATCTGAAACAACACAGTAGTAAACTACTAAGGACAAAGGTGCAGGACATTTATATTAATCTGCAGATTAATGAAGTCATACCCTTAAGAACTGTGCATCAGAGACAGCCTGTTAAAAAAAAATCAGCAGATCTTTTGCTGCTCTGATTTATTGCAAGTGAAAGCCCCATTCCTCCACACACACATTAAAAAGGGACAATTTGAGATTTGCTATCCACATCTAAATACAAGACTAAAAAGAAACTGGAGTGCATACAGAGATAATCAAAAGCAAGTGGCAGAGAAAAACTGAGCTGTTGACTTGAAAGGTCATTTCTAGCTGTTTTAGCTATGATCCCGGGGGCTGTTTAGCCTTACATTAATCATATGCCTAACTATTTTCCTGCATTAAAAGCTGAGTGTTTTTGTCTCATGTGCAGCTTTGAGTCTGAATATTTCAGACATGGATTTGCAATTCACATTAGATATTTGTAAGGCATTAAATAGAGGAAAGGACTTAGTTCCTTTGTGCCAAACTGCCAAACACTGACTTTTTTTTTTTTTTCTCCATCTGTGGAATTCTGCTTATAAATGGGTCAAAATAGAAAGCTTTGCTCTTGAAAGAGAGGTTTACCAGTTCCCTAGCTGTCTGTAGAGTTTCATCCTTATGTGCTGGGTGAGAATTTGGCTTCTTGATTTCATAGTCTGAAAATGCACTGAGTGGTATTTTAGCTTTTAAGTATTTATCCAGTATAAGAGCATTGAGCACTTAAATGATGCAGTTACCTAAAGCAAATGCTGGTTTTATGGAGCTGGGATAGAAGGCACAAGCACTTTTAGTGAGAGATTTGTACGTTTTACAAGGTACCTGCCTCTACCAGTGTTACCTGCCCTGTGTTCTGTTTCCTCATGAAAATCTAGTCAAGTCTGTGTAAATGCTATGCATAAAAATGAAGTCTTGCAAACTGGCAGAGGGTTGAAAGATTCATTGTCATGGAACTGTGCGCCAGTGCTTGCGCAGATGTTGTGCAAGATGGATGTGGCAAGAGAACCGTGGAATTTTTACACCCGTCGATTGTCTTCCCTGACAGGTCGCCAGACGCTGCTGGTCGGGTAATGACTTTGCTTACGAAACGATCAGCCGAGCAATGAAAGAGAACGAAGCGTTGAAGGTGACCCTGCCGCACAAGGTGGTGGACGAGAAGATCTTGGAGGAAGCTGTGAAGCAGTAGTGGTATTCCAAAGTGCAGTGTTGTCCTTGGAGATACATTTGAAGTTGTTTCCTTGAATTTCCTATTTTGCTCTCTGGTTCCATGATAAAAGCCTTGCAAATGTCTGTTCCATGTGAGTTGTGTTTTTGCCCTCTGACTTGTTAGTGAGACAAAACTGGATCTGTTTGGCTGATACACTAATGCCAGGAATAGTATTTTCATAAACAGAACAACATTTACGGTAAGAAACTATTCATTATAAGACACGGATGTGGAATTTTCTCCATGAGAAACGAATGTTAAAAAAAAAAAAAACAACAATCAACTTATTCCTGACAACTCAGAATTAAGGAGACTCTTAAGTCTGGTAGAACAAATGTGAAATGAAAATTGGAACTCTTCATTCTAATTCAGAATCTGCTGCTAGCAGCAAAGAGCCATGAAAGTGCCTATTTTGCATTTGAACCTGTGATTACATTTGTGTTAATACAAAATACTGAATTGCTGTTACTCAGCTATGACACTGAACCAAAAACAAAGACTTAATTTGAATCCTCTCTGCACATACATATTGTCAGATACAATCATATTTTGTGTACAAGTCTGTGTTTACAAAAATAATTATTAATGATCGTGTCTCATACTAAGCATGGCCTTGCTTACGAACCCCATCCAGACATGATCAGAGAGTGTCAGCAGTCCCTTTCCCCCAGCACTGGTGGTATTGGATTTGATCTGGACTGTCACTCAAGCTCTTTGGCACTGTATCCATTACCCCTTGGAAGCAGAAGGGGTTACACAGCTAAACCTGCATTAGTTGCTGCAGATGAGCTGCAGCCCTCAGCACTGTGGTGTCAAACTACACAACTGTTAAACCCTGTGGTACTTGCCAGGTAAGCGCACTCTGCAGCTCTGCCTCTGGCACCAAGCAAAGGAAATGTTTGTTTTGAATCACAAAGCAGTTCTTTGCCCTGTTCAGGTACTGCATGTGTCTTCAGATGAATAGCCAGAGTCTGGCATCTGCTTGCAACTGAACCTTCTGTGAAATGCAATCTGCAGTTGATCAGAATTGCTTTATATTAAAGGCAAGCATATTGCCAAGTTATGCCGTGGAGATGTGAGTAGCTGTCAGCCTGATTTGACATATGTTTCGCATTACCTATTACTAATAGCCACGCTGGACTGGGTCCAAAAATCACTATCTTGGTGTTGTATAAAACCACTCTCATTTTCACAGCTCAAAGGACTAGGGTACTGTTTTGTAAAGAGGATCAACCAGAAAATACACTGATTTTTCTGTACTAAGGAATGCTTCATAGATTCTGGTGGATTTCCAATTAAGAATTAAAATGAGACCAAATGTTGACAAAGTATTTATTATCTATCACTAATTCCTCACCTTTGTGTTTAGTACTGGGGTACTTGCCAGAGTGCTCACTTTTGTATCTGAGACCAAAAAAAACAAAACCAAAAGCTTTATTTTTATCCTTGTAGCTTTATTGGACAGAGGACATAATGTTGCTTTCTGCCCATGTGTAATGCCACTCAAGTGCCTGGGTGTTTACAGCTTGGGACAGGGAAACATTGAAAGTGAAGGCATGAGTGTTATATGAGAACTCCTAGTTGAAATTTGGGTTGCAGTCTTTATTAAACAGGTACTATGAGTAAGGCAAAATGGATTACAGAAAGGTAGTGAACTGATGCATCAGCTGGTCATGGCTACTCACTGCTGTTTTCTTTATGTGGTATATGTTAGGTGCATACATTTAAATCTACCTCATTTTTTTAAGGTGCATACATTTAATCTACCTCATTTAAGAGCTTCAAGCTCTTAAATGTGAACTGTATTGAGGCTTATGGTACCTTTTATGAGGGCACAGGGACACAGTAACCTGTTACTGCCTGAGATGAAATAGCGGGTGGTTTCCAGCATACAGAACCATAAACAAATCCCACTATGCATTGAGCCTCATTTTTTATGTTCTTATTTGCAGAGAAGCTGGGCCTGTGAATATGTTATTGTTCTGTGGGGATGCTGGTACCATTTTTTAGGTTTTTACTGCTGGATGAACCCACTACAGGGAATGCAATGGTCAAGCAATATTTCTGTAGACATCGGATTTCTGGATCAGATCCAGACAGTGGATGCAGAGGTAACAAACTCTTAGATTTGCCACAGGCTGAATGATCTTTCCTATGAATTTTAATGCTTTCCTCAAAGCACGGACACCTTTCCCAAAATGCCTGTGCCTGGTTGCAGAGAGACAAGAGTGTGGTGACAAAGGATAATTCACACAGGACATTCATGTGCCTGTAACTACATTGGGTTTTAAAGGTATAAAGCTTTTGACATGAGCGAGTTAGGTCCCCTAGTTAAAGTCTTCCTGTGCTGCTCCAAAAGATTTATGGGTTGTATTCTCTTTTGATGCCCTTCAACCACTTTTTTCTTCAGCTAGGAACATGAAGGAAGGTACTGCAAAGATCTCCACAGTGATGAGGACGGCTAGGGGCAGCCAAACCCAGGAAAGAGCCATGCCCAATGAGTCAGCAGTGGGGTAAGGTGGACTTCCAAGTAGGCTGAGCTTGAGCCTCCAGGGACTTCAGACTCTACACAGACACTTGTGAAAATGCAGAGCGAAACTCTGCGATTATCTACAGCTTCAGGGCAAGTAGCACCAGCTTCCCTGGGGCTGGGCGTGCCTGGTTACCAGCATCTTACTCTTTGCTGTAGTTGGAAATTGGATGCTCTATTGCTCAGCGGAAAGGAGACTCGATTTGAACAGTGGAACGGTCACAGCGCCACCTGCTGGTACAGCTTATCGGGCTCACAGCGTGGCGAACCTCGGTCATTGCCACAGCAAGTACAGGGTAGTTTTCTCTTAAGCGCTGGAGAGGCAGAAGGCAACCGAATCGTCGTTCGAGGAAAGTTTTGCCCAAAATGGGAAAAAAAAAATATACATAAATTTATGGATTACATCAATTAGCAGAATTTCTTTCACATAGGTTCTGTGGGCACTGTACTTTGTTTTAGAGCCTCCTTCTTACCCTCAGTCTTTTTTTGCCTGTTTGGCCTTTCCCCACTTCTGCCTTTAAACCAGGCTGCCTTTTGTGCAGAACCCTACTTGTGGTCCTACACTAGGGTGTACGTTCTCCATGCCTCTCTGGTGCCACAGGCCTGGCCGTGCTGTGCACAAGCCCATCACTGAAGGCTGGGGTCTAACGCTGCCTTCGTGTTTCTGTGGAAGGGGCACAGGTCACTTTGCTATCGAACCTCTCATTTACCTATTGCAAGTCTCCAAGCAAAGCTGCGCGCTGAGCCTGGCTCTGCTCTGCCTCGGCTTCCTCCTTGCAGGCACTGGAGTGAACAAATCCTGGAACCAAGGGCTGGAAATAAATTCAACTGTGCCACTTCGGCTCCAGCGGGCGGAAAGGAACCTGTACCTTCTAGCTTGCGGAAGCCACCAGCGCCCCCTCCTCCAGCCGAGGGGATGCTGACAGAGCCCAGCGGCCCCCGCGAAGCCCCTTATCCTTCCCGTCCGTAACTCCGCGCTCCGGGTTTCCCCGGCACCTCCCGCTCCGCGCCCGTTCCGCCGCTCCACGTTCCGGGTTTCCCTGCTGGCCCGCGCCGGCCC
>VWZI01008205.1:1210674-1260779 GCA_013396835.1 Psilopogon haemacephalus
CGTGCGGGCAGCGCTTCCCCAGCGCCGCCCGCCTCGCCGCCCACCGCCGCCGCAGCCACCTGGAGCCCGAGCGGCCCTATCGCTGCGACTTCCCGGGTAAGCCGCTGCTGGGCCTCTGGGGCTTGGTTCTCTTTCCTCCCCTTCCAAAAACAATGGCTTGCCCGGGTAAGGATGGGATCCCTGCCTGGAGTCTGTGCAGTCGCTCAGCTCGTTTTTCATCCCCGAGGCACCTCCTTCCCCTACGGGCCACCCCCTGATTCTCATGAAGGCTTCCGCTTCGTGCCACCTCAGTTATCAAGAGGGAAAGTTTGTGGGGTGGAGAATGCTGCACCGGTCAGCATAGGTCCAGGTTTGTGGAGGTGCGGTGGTACGCCAGCCTACAAGGTGGCCGATAAAGAAAGCTAGAGAGCGGCGCTGTGGAAAGTCATAGGAGTGGTGACTTTAAACTGGAAGAGAGTAAGTTTAGTTTAGATTTAAGGAAGAAGTTCTTTGAGGGTGTTGAGGCACTGGAACAGGTTGCACGGAGAGGTTGTGGATGCCCTGGAAGTGTTCAAAGCCAGGTTTGACAGAGGCTCTGTGCAACCTGTTCTGGTGGAAGGTGGCCTTGTGCACAGCAGGGGTGTTGGAGCTAAAAGGATCTTTAAGGCCTCTTCCAACCCAAACCACTCTTACAGGTCACAGCGCAAGTTTTCAGTAGTATGACCTAAACCACGCTCTGTGTGTTTTGATTGCCTCCTTTGTCTAAGTAATTGTGGCAATAAATCACAGAGTTTATTTTTCCCATGTGCCAGGATGTGAGACAGCGGTAAAAGAACCTCCAAAGGTCCCTCACTAGAAGTTGTGAGGAAGAAAAGAATGGGGTTTTCTTGAATCAGTTTGGTATCAAGCTGGTGTGCTGTTTTCCTTCTCTCCCCAGGCTGTGAAAGAACGTTTATCACAGTGAGTGCGTTATTCTCCCATAATCGAGCACACTTCAGAGAGCAAGAGCAGTTTTCCTGTTCATTCCCTGGCTGCAACAAGCAGTATGACAAAGCCTGCAGACTGAAAATCCACATGAGGAGTCACACAGGTATTTATGAGGGTGATTTGCGCCTTGGGAAGCAGATGGAAGATAATACATGGAGAGTAGACTTCAGTGTACTGGAAGACTGAAGTGGAGACATGAAGGGAGAAAGATTGACTTGATTATTTGGAGTCAGGGAAAACATTTGCTTCTTGCCTTCTAGTGCGTATGTTGAACGAACTTACCAAATGCTAAGTGACTGGGGACGTGCAAAGCTGTGGCTTTTGGCATGTAACCTCTGTTCAGAAAAGTTGTCCCAGCTCTATTCCTAAGTTCATAGACATTCAAATCACGGTGTTAATTCTAATCTTGATCAAAATAATCAGCTAATAAACTTTCAGAACATGTGAAATGTATGTAGAAAAGTCCAGCAAGCACTCCTACCTTGAGTTACAGAAGGTTCAGATTGTAGGGACTCAAAAGACATTGCAGTAACTCCTCAGTGAATTGCATGAGAGGGCGTTTGAGGCTTCTTGTCTTAATTCAGTTTAAGCAGCTCTTGAGAACTTGTGGTGTGTGTTTCTCGATTACTGATGTGACCTTTCTTTGCTTAAGGTGAAAGGCCTTTCATCTGTGATTTTGAAGGTTGTGGCTGGTCTTTCACCAGTATGTCCAAGCTGCTCAGACACAAAAGGTAGCCTTTTCTGGTTATAATACACTTGTTTGTTTTTCCTCCAGTACTTAAACAGCGGTGAATTTATTCATGCCAGTGGCAATTTGCTTCCCTTTTAGGAAACACGAAGATGACAGGAGATTTATGTGCCCAGTAGAAGGCTGTGGGAAGTCCTTCACAAGAGCAGAACACTTGAAAGGCCACAGTATAACCCACCTTGGTACAAAACCATTTGAGTGTCCAGTAGAAGGTATTGCTCAGTTGCTTTTTGTGTGTTAAGTGGTAGTCGTTGTCTTGAGCTTGTGTGCCTCTTCCCTGACTGAAAGCTTGTTACAGGAGTGGAACAATTTAGAGTGAGTCTTCTAAGGGTTTGAAGAGGTTAAACTAAACAGAAGGCATTGTAAGTGTTTGTGATTGTGCTCCAGGTTGTGGATGGCCATGTGACTGCTGTCTGTTGCAGTCATATGGGAGCCATGCTTATGCTCCGTGGGTTTGTTAGCACTGTAGGACTCCTTGAAGAAAGATCTTGGGTCTGAACTGGAATGTTCTGCTTCAAGAAGTAAAGCAGCTCTACTTGATGATTGCTTCTGCTTTTAATGGTTTTACTGGCAATTGTCACGAAGAGTTTGCTTTTAAGATGCCATAGCATGGAAGGGTTGTGCATTACTCTGAATGGTTTAAGAGTTTCTTATTGTCAGGAACAGGTTGTTGAAGTATCCTCCCCACTGAGAGGTCCTTGATGTGAAGCAAGGAAAGGTATATTTGTCTCTCTTTGGATTCCTCTGAATGTACCAAAATAATTCTGCAGAGCTACTTGGATTTGTTTTGTTAAGCTAGTAAATATATAAACAGCCCATTGGAACTAGACAAAGCTTTAAAACCTTGTATATCTTCTTGCAGGCTGCTGTGCAAAATTTTCAGCACGAAGTAGTCTGTACATTCACTCCAAAAAACATCTTCAGGATGTGGACTCATTAAAGACTCGGTGCCCTGTATCAAGCTGTAATAAATTGTTCACTTCCAAACACAGTATGAAGACACACATGGTCAAACAGCATAACTTCAGCCCAGGTAAAGTATTTGTTTCAAACTATAGGAGGGTGCAATGGAAAAACTATTTTTTTTTTCAAGGAAGATCCACTTATTTGTATTGAAATGTGAGCCCCGTTGATACAAATGGCAGAATCATCACTGAGTCTGGGTTGGGTTTTTGTCCCTTAAAATTTTCAGTGGGACCTAAGTTAAGCTTGCCCTGTGTGAAACGCAGCTGCTTCTCAAAGTAGACTTTGTCTTTCTCCATGCTCTCTAAACTATGAGCAAGGGCTGTAGAAGCACTTCGGCACTCCTTTCTCCATTACTTTACCTTCATGTTCTCTTGGCAAGTGCTTTTGTAACTGACATTTCTCAGTAGTGAATCAAGTTCAGTAAGCCTTCTTAAGTCTGCTTTGAGGGAACTTAAGAAGTGTTCTAGTAGGTTGAGAACCAAAAGCTTTTAACCTTCCACCTATGATCACTTGTATTTTCCTCCCCATTATCCGATGAAGGATCTGTCTTACAACCAAATCCATCTCTTCCAGATCTTCTAACTCAGCTCGAAGCAACCAGCTCCCTCACACCTAGCAGTGAACTCACTAGCCCGGGACAGAGTGATCTCAGCAACATAGACCTTGTATCCCTGTTCTCCAATGTGCCCAGTAACAACTCTGGAATTGCAACAGACATGACACTGGTGAACTCTGGAATTGTCACGATTGATGTTGCTTCAGTGGGCTCAACGCTTGGAGGAAACCTGCCTGTCAGCAGCAATTCTTTAAGTCAGGCAGTCGATCCCTTGATACTGGTGGCTAGCAGTGATATGCCACAGAGCTTGGACAGTTCTCTCTTGCTGGGAAGCAGTGCAACAGTTCTACAGCAAAGCACTTTAAACTTGGATGATGTACAGACTGTCAATGCAGAAGCCTTGGGTTCACTGGCATCGCTGTCAGTGAGGAATTCCAGTCAAGACGTGCACGGTTTGATGTCCAGCAATAATTTAACGATCGACACAGCCACTTTGACTCCTTCTAGTAGCCTCGGTGCTACCAGTGTGCCTGAGTTACTAACACCAAGTAAAGTGGAACGGAATTTGCTTCCTAGCTCAGACGTTGTCGGTCAACAAGAGGGCAGCAAAGTAGTGACACAGTTTGTCTTCTCCAACCCTTCAGGGAGCTACAGTGCACAGAAAGAAATGGATCTTGGCACAGTGACTGGCAGCTCATTTTTGGTATGCAGTAACTATTAATTTTACCTCTAGATAACTGATATGCCCTGACTTTGAGGATATCCATTGCTGCTTATACCATCTAGAGAGACCTTTTGCAGTTTGGCTCCTTTTTTTTGATGAAATATGTAGAATGTTATGTTGAACGGTGCGTTGTCAGAAGTAGATTCAGTGTAATGATTTCCCTTTAGAAGTCCTTGAAGAGTTAAGGGAGAACCTTTCAAAATAAGGGATTAAAAAATAGGCAGCCATCTGTCAGGATGAAATGGAAATTACAAGAATACCCAAGAATATGTGGCATGTCTTGTGCATTTTGCTCCAGGAAATTATGTGGGCTGGGAGAATAACTGAAACATTTTAATCTCAGTCTTGGTTTGCATTTTAAGTACTCTTCCCTAACCGCTTTACTGTGTTACTGCTCTACAAAGGAAATATTTCAGCTGTGGAAAGCTGCAAACTTAGAAATATGGAGCTAACTTATTTTTGTGTTGAACTCCAGTTATTAAGTACATACAAGAAATTTATCAAAACTCACCAGAAGAGCGTGAGAAACTAGAATCCTGTGTTTGGAGCACAAAAGATAATTGCGACTGAGAGCTCATTAGCCTGTGTTCGTTGTCTTCCTTTGTTCTTGCATTCAAAACACTTTGCATCTCTTGGCTGTTTTTAATATACCAGGAGAGCAGTGGGTCTGCGAGAACAGATTACAGAGCCATTCAGCTAGCCAAGAAAAGAAAACAAAAAGGGAATGGGAGCAGCACAGGTGAGAAGCCATTCACTTTGTTTGATTTATTAAATACAGTTATTTAGGGGGATTGACAGTGAAATCCAAGCACGTTCTTCGACATCCCATTCTGTTTATTGCTAGTTAAAATATTTATGCATGTGGTGTGCCATCTGTTACTCAGGATAATCACCTTTTGTGGAGTATCAGATTCGCAGTAAGTTTACAAAGAAATCAGCACCGTACACTTAATGATTATTAACAACATGCTAGCCCTTCATCTCTTCATCTGCTTTTTATTTTCTTATTAAACAAACAAAAAAAGTAAGGTCACTTTGGTTTTGTTGTTGGTTTTGCTTCTGATCTTAGTGGGTTGTCTTTCACTAAGCACAGACAATGAAAACATCAACTGGGTTAATTCTGCTTTAGTGTTTCATTTGGTAACTATGCTAAGAAATGTTAAGTTTATATCATAATTACCTAGAAATTCTCAAGTCTCTCTCTTAGTTTGTAGCTTTATAGCAAGTTCTTGTGCAGGGTGAGTTTTAGGCTGTGGTTTGAGATGTGTCTTAAGAACTGTAGCTTGACCCAAAGCTCTGTGATGTGAATTACAATTACTTTGTCAGATCAGATGTCCATGGCTCACTAGACTTGCAGGAGCTCAGGCAGTTGAATTGTGTCTACTCTTGGGACTGGGGTGGACTGTAAAATACACATACAGCACAGAACTGAAATATATATATGTGTATCTTAGACCTTCTACTTCTGAAAATCAAGCTATCTTGTTTCTGTACCTGTGAAAGGCATACCTGCATAAACTGTCTGGTTTGGGAAATCATCACATGGAAGGGTAACTGCTCAATGAAGCTAGTTTTGAGTGTGCTTCTGTTGCCAGACCTGCATAGATCATCCAACAGGTCTTTCTGATGTTAATTTTAAAAGACAGTTGTACTTAAATCTGCATGTCTCCTAAAATGACCTTTGAAAAATTCCTTTTTCTGTTCCTGCTGGAAGCTTTCAGTAGACTGCTTTTCACCACTTGTGGCCTTTATGCTGATTTCTACTTCTCAAAGTGGTCAGTTCAGCCTTGTGTTTCTAATGGAAGTTCCGTGCTTCCAAACAAGTTATCCAATCCTTTAAAGTACTGTAAATGTAAAAAAACCCCACAACACAAAAAAACTCCAAACCAAAACAAAGCCCCAAACCTGAAACAGCTGTGGCAAGATTATATGGTTATATTTATTTTGTTTAGTTTTTTGTTTTCAAGTCAAGGTTGTGATGGTAGCACTTCTGTAGCTTCTTCTACCTAACAGTCCTCAAAACCTTTCTGGAAATAGATGAGCATCACTATGCTCATTTCATAATCTGGGAGAAGGATGTAAGTGATGTTTCAGGAAATGAATTGCAAAATTGAAACCAGAAAATGCAATTCTGCTTCCTAATTCATTTCTGTAACTCCACAAATATGCTGATAATTCTGTGCTACCGTAGGGGTGAGCCCTAAGCTAAGCAGTTTGTGATGTAGTTTTAATGACATTCTTCTAAAACGATGCTCAGTCAGCAGTTGGAGTTCATTAGCTGATTGCTGTCTGTCCTTTTAGCAGTTATCAGGTGGTGCTTAAATCATATTGCACTGTTCTAGGCTTTTGCTGTGTAAATAGTTGCATAAAATAGAAAAATATGAGTAGGAAACTTTGTAAATTGCTTCTGACCATCTAAGTATTAAAGTGATTCTCTTTTAGGGGCATCTGGCTCTGGTCAGAGAAAAAGCAAGGGCGGTAAAGTAAGCCCTACCACTTTTTCATCATCTGCTCCTGGTAGTCGACTTGGTGGCAACATAGTTCTGCCAAATGGAGGGCTGACAATAAGGGACCCTGCCACTGGAGCCCAGTATGTGCAAATTCAGCTTCTTCAGGTAAGAGCTGAGGAAAAAAAAAACCCACACTCATCTTCTGTGGGACACACACTCAGCTCCACAAACAAAGTTCTTGCATCACTCCACATCTCTCTTATTTACAAAGTCAAGGAGACCGACATGAAAAGATTAGCTGCAAAATGAGTTTTCAGCTTAAACTCTGATTTGTCAAAATTGTTGGAGTAAAGTTTTTTTTTTTTTCCCCTGATACATTAATTGATGTGGGCTAGTGAGCGGAGCATAGCAGGTGTTATTTTGCCCAGGTGTCCATCTGTAGAGTATTCAGAGAAAGGGTAAGTTCCTTCTGCTTTGTTCCTAAGGGGATATGGTGTGGCAGAAGCTATGGGTGGAGTCCTCCCTCTATCAGAGGCCGTAAATGAGATGCCCGTAAATGTTTTGTGGCTTTGAAGTTAAGTATCAGCTTCACATGACATCATGAGATGTTAGGTTTATTGGAAGATGAACCATTCCTTCCTTTGCAGTTCTTGCCAATTTTCCCAAGCTCATTGCTATCAAATAATAAGTTGTGCTCTGGGCCCAGTTCAGATTTAAGTGGTAGGTAGCTTTCCATGTACCTTTGTGGATCTGGGCATCATTAGTACAGTGCAGTAGCTTTATCAGATGTTTTGAAAATGGTGAAGCCCAGTGAAGTTTGCCAGATTGTGTAGAGGTGTTTGCGAGTCTTGTAATTGCATCATGCTTCTGCATTCACAGGATGATTCCCCGGGAGAGGGAGATTTGCCCTTTCAGCTGAGCTCTCAGTCCTCCTCATCACATTCTCAGCTTACAGTGGATTTACCTGTTCACATACTTCAGGTATGGCATGGCACAGACATCAGCTTTTATTGAATTGACTTCATTTAAAGCTTTTATTGCTTTGAAAGTGAGGAGAGTTTACTGTGCACACTCTGGTGTTCTGCCTATTGAAAAGGCCATGTTTTCCTTTGGGAGTTCGTGTTCACTTGCAAGATGCAGTAAGCAGAGAGTTGCACTGCCAGATCTCTGTTACCAGCTTTGACATGTTGTTTTTTTCTTCCTTTTAGTGAGTAATGAATAATCATGCATTACTCGATGATACGAGTGCTTCATCCTTGTTTCCTTATCCCCTCCTGCAGATAGTGAGTGTGTCAAGAAAGAGAATCAGAATTGTACATAATTGGCTACAGGAAGGATGGGAAGTGGGAAATAAAATCAGCCCTGGATCTTAGAGCCATGTCTGTGTGGAAATGGCAGATTAAAAAGCCTGCTCACTTCTGCAGTCTGAGGTTTCAGTTCTTGCCCTTGCTGACTACTGAGCATCAGTGTTATGTGGAGCTTTCTATGTTCAAACAGCTTCTTGCATAAATGCTTTTGTCTACTATTCTGGAGAACTGCATGCTAGCGAGTAGGAGCGACTGACAACTGAGCAGCACTGAATGGTTGGCATGTAGATAAATCATATTTTCATAGAATCATCTACCTGACCATTTGGGATTTTGATGATGCTAAACTCTGCAGTGCAGTTGTTTGTAGTAAAAAAGCTTCAAATACAGCTTCTGTATTTGGCAGAACCACTTAACTGTGATAAAGCCAGAAATACCTGACTTGTCAGTTAATAGAGGAAAAAGCAGTCACTGATTTTCTATTTATCTCCATTAATAAGGCTCATCTGAAGTGTTCCAAAGAAAAACTGTAGTAGCACTGAGAGGGTCCCCAAAATAGGAGGGATTTGGGGTTCTGCTAAACCATTCAAAGCATTTCTCTGGTGTTGGGTAAACATCAAAGTAAGCTTACTGATAAACATTAAAGAGAATCTAGAGTTGCAAGCACTGAACTCTCTGTGCTGTTTGCTTTGACAGGAAGCACACAACTCCACTGAAGATGATGCAGGTTCTGATAACTCTCAGTTCACTGGAAGCACAATCAACCTACAGGATCTGGAATGACCGCTCCTGAGAACAGTTACTTGAAAGCAAATTGGGCACTCGTGTCTTGACAGAGTGAGATCACTGCGTGGGTTTTTTTCCAAGGAAAATAGGAAAATAAGGGTGCTGGATCATGGTTGCACTCCCTGCAATTTGCTAAGGACAGTTGCAACTGAAAGGTTTTCTTCAAAAGTTAAATCCCACTTGATGTGCCTGTGTAAGATGCCCTGTCTGCCTGTCTGGTTGGAGAGACTGAGGCAGACTGCTGTACAGTGTTGTTTCAGGGAGAAGTACTGTATTAAACTTCAAACTGAGGTAATAGTTACTGTTTTCACAGAAAGCAAGTATTCTACAGCTAACTACAAATTTATAGTCCTGCCTATGACAGTTAAAACTTACCCTCTGTTGCTCTCCTGCCGGAGCTGCTAACACCGAGGAATTAACTAATTTGCTAAAATTTGCAAGTGTTTTTCCACACACAGAAGGTCCCCCTGTTTTTGGCAGAAATTTGGAATAAAGTGTCGCACATAACAAGATTAATGTTCTATGCCATGAAAATGAGATGCTCTAGAATCTTTGTTTTAGAAAGCTAGTTTCTAATTGTTAACTTAGCTGTGAATCAGTTTGTAGCTCATGTTGAGTTTCTCCCGTCCCTTGCTCCTGTATCCCAAATACTTTGCTGAATTCTTCCAGCAAAAACTTGAAAACTGCAATACTCACTGTTAAGTGATTAGCTGAGAGTCCAGCAGCATCTGAGAGAGGTTTGTTTTATCTTTGTGCTCCCTGTTTTGGGAGGAATGTTGAGTGTCACGTAAATTAAAGCACCTTTTTTTCTTTTTTTTAATCTCATCTATAAACTGCTGCCAAGTTACCTGTAAACTGGCCACAACTTGTTCGTTTTGGGTTGGTTTTGGTGTGTTGTTCAAATGGACACTGTTAACTCTTGTTCTTTAGTGCTGTCCCAGAGTGTCACATGCACGTGGAGCTTCCGGCTGGTTTACAGAATCTGCAGCTGTGAGATTTGTTTTATGAGGAGATAGGAAAATTGTTACGTAGGAAGATTTGCCCCACTGAAAAACTGCAGTTTCTCCTGGCGGGGAGAGGGGAGAGGTTGTATGTACTGTACTTAAACCTGGATTGCAGACACCTAAATAAGCATAGGGTTGTATAGGAAAAAAAAACAAACACAAAAACTCAAACATTAAAAAAAACCAAACAAAAAACCTTTGGTTACATTTTAAGGTAGTAATTTAAATGTTTCTTATGGTGATGTACTGAATGCCTATAAAATGATGCGTAGGAGTTTGATAAAAGGGTGTATGTACTGTTGTTTTTTTTTATTCTCAATGAGGTATGTCTGTATGCACGTATGTGTATATATATTTTTTTTTTTTACAGAGTAAGGTTTGTCACGCAGGAGAACATTGTGACCTTTCTAATCTTGCACATATTTATTTATTTTACAGTTTTACTGATGTTGTATTCACACGAGGTCATTCAGAAATGCTTTTACTTCCTGTGCCTTTTGAACTATGTATGTGTCCAGACAAATGCTTTGTTTGCTTAAAGACTTAGGGAGGAAGAAAGAGTCTGCAGGCTACCCTCAAACCAGATGCTGGTTTGTAGGCAGCATTATATCCTCTGGTTGAGCCAGTTTTATTTTTTTACCTTTGGTTTACCTGAGCACCGAGGTCTCTCAGTTTCTGTCATCCTGAGTTTACAGCATGTGTCCAGGGAATCTTTTAACCCACACAGGCTGGGTTTCCAAACCAGACTAACTGGTGACATCTTCTGCCTGGTGGCTGTGACTGCAGCATGGAGCCACTCCTGAGAGATAGAAAGGTTGAGGAGGAATCGTGCAGAAGAGGCTACTGGGTCACCATGGTCTCCCTGGAAGCTGAGACACCTCAAGCTCCAAATGCCTCCATTTTTCTGTTCTCAAGGACCATACCAGTTCTTAGTCTATTAAAACGGCCAAGGAATACTCCATCTTTTTATGGGACTTGCAACCAAATCTTTCTACTTCTGAAAATGTACCTCACTCAGCTTTGTAAGTGAATGTAAAGTGCTAACCTCTTGGGGCCGAAAATTGAATCACTTGGCTTGAACTCCATTGCTGGCAATGGATACCTGAAGAACTTCTGGTGCAAAAGGGTTAATAAAGCTTTTTTTTTTTTTTTTTAATGGTCAGTTTGTCACTGGATATTGTTCTTTGAATGGATGCATCTGGCATAAAGCTAATTGTTGGCAGCTTGATTTCTACAGAGCTTGTGCTTTTCCTTTGCTTGTGTCTCCTCCAGGCTAGCAGGACAAGGTCCATAATGAAAGCCATCCTGTCAATTAAAGCATAGCCTTCAGTTTTATAGTCCTTCAACAGACTTGTGAAGTGCCTGGCTTAGTGCCTTAGGTGCCTTAACAATGCTTGTTACTCAGGGCTCAGGTAGATCTCACTAGTCAGGTGTGTCGGGATAGTGCTCCCTCTGCCAAAAACTGAATGAGAAAATCATTGTTGCTACCAGGGGTCTGAGAAGCAAAGTGAGAATTCTAGTTTATTGTCCTAGGCAAAAGAACAATAGCAAGGGGGAAAAGGATTGCCTGACAACAGCAACTTGGTATGGAGTCTTAGGGTAGGAGAGAGAGGGAACTTCATGGGACTAAGCTAACAGTTAACAGAATGTGAAAAAAAAAAAAAATTCTAGAGCGGCAACAGCTCTGAGTGCTGTGGTTAAGGAGTACTTTACTGTTAGGTAAAGTAGTAGAGTTCTTCCTTCTCCTTCTCTATTTGTTCTTGGTTTTGCTGCTTCTTCGGGGCAGGTAGTGTGGAACGGAACATTGGCCTCTTGCCGGTCTGCAGAGGAAGAAGAGGTAGGTATATGCATCAGTGCTGTTTGGAGTCGCCTGTCTGAACCTGCTGAGGTAAAGCTGCAGGAGGCCATGGTCCCTTGCATGCGTCCTAGACAGTGTCTGCTAAGTGTGCCTTTTCTATGAGAACATGAGTGTCAAGCACCTGCAGGCTGTGCCTGTTCTTGTGCTTGATCTTCTACAACATACTGTTGTACCTGCAACTGATTTCTAGCTAAAGCCTTACTTGTACTATTTCATGAAAAAGGGAAGTTGGAAGAAGTACCCAAGTGAGCCTGCAGAACCTTTCTATCTTGGTAAAGGGGCAGGGACTCGGTGCTTGTTCTCAATTTCCAGTGCTGTCACCACCTTCATGTGTGACTGAACTGGGATGTCCTCACTGTCATGTGGACCTGTGAAATGTGTTGCATGAGCCCTGGCCTGTAGCTCTACCCTGTACCTCCTGAGAAGCCAAACCTCAGTTTGGTGTAATGCAAAACATGCCCAAAAAGGTATGGTTTTTGTGGGCATGGCTGAGCTGACCTAGGATCTTGTTGCTTCATTTCTCATTTGCTGATGTTTGTTCTAGCTTTTTTTTTTTTTTTTTTTTTTTTTTTTAATGCTGATGTTTGTTCTTGCTGTTTTTTAACACTGCCAAGTGAACAAGTTGAAGTGAGCTTTCTGAGAAAGCTGGCAAATAATGGAGGGGGCCATGTGGTTGAGACAAGGAGGGAAAGGGATGATGGAAGGACACTGAACTGGAATAACTGGCAGCATAACTGAGTGTCCAGCAGGTGCTGGGATCCTGCAGCAGTCTTGTAAATTGGGCTACCCCTGGGTCTGGGTGTCATTCCTGCCCATCTATGGTGGCTCCTACTAATGCTTTTCCCTTAAGCACTTGATATTCAAGTACCCCCAGCTTCTCCAAAGTGGGCTGCTAGGGTGAGGTACATTCCTGCACTTACTGTGATTTTTACAGCTGACAGTGATTTTTCCAGGATCCTTTTCAGTCTTTCCTCCTCCTGCTTCTTCTGTTGTCTAAGCTTTTCCTGTCTGAGCCTTTTGAAGGGAGTAAATAGAGGATGGGTTAAATGCAGTGCGATGCTAAGTATGCTTTTGACATACAGGATCAACATCTAACTATACATTTTGCTTTTCATCTTACATCTAAGCATAAGACCACCAGAGCATAGGGGTTTCTTGCTGTGAAAGTGGTAGGAGAGAAGTGTTGCAGCTGATCCTGCTCTTCCTGGAGCAAGAGGTGGACAAAGCATTTCAAGCTCTCCAAATGGAGCCACCAGGTGGTTGTTCTCTGTGGCAGACATGCTCTGTACTTTGTTCAGCAGATGACATGCTCAGCAGGATGCTCACCAGATTTGTGGGTGAGTGGTGCTTATTGTGTACTAACCAGTGCAACAGAGTCTGTAACATACAGGTGTGAGTAGGAGGGGTTTACATCCAGGGGGCCACTCTGCCCAACTGGGCACAGGCAGCTGCAGCTGTCTGGCTCCCATTCCCTATGGAAATGAAGTGCTGGAACAGAAGTGAGCTGAAGCTATGGGACACTGCATAGGATATGAAACGGTGAATAGAAAATGAATTCTTATTCAGGATAAGTAAATGTTCTTCAAAGGTGGGGTTTACATGGTCTTTTTGGTTTTTATTTAGGGGGGTCAGATTCCTCTCTGACTTTTAAAAAAGTCATTTGGATGTGGTGCTTGGGGGATGTGGTTTAGGGTGCACCTTGTAGAGTAGGGATATTGATTGGACTTGGTGATCCTGAGGGGGCTTTTGCAACCTGAATGTTTCTGTGATTTTTACTCTGCTCTGGGAAGGCTTCACCTGGAGTACTGCATCCATCTCTGCTGCCCTCAACACAGGAAGGACATGGACCTGATGGAATTGGTTTCAGAGGAGGAGGGCTACAAAAACGATCAAGGGGCTGGAATACCTCTCCTATGAGGACAGGCTGAGGGAGCTGGGTTTGTTCAGCCTGGAGAAGAGAAGACTCTAGGGGGACCTAATAGCAGCCTTCCAGCCCCTAAAGGGAGCCTGCAAGAAGGCTGAAAATGAACTGTTTACGGAAGTTGACAGTGACAGGATGAGGGATGGTGGCTTTAAACTAGAGAAAAAGAAATTTAGATTGTTAGGAGGATGTTCTTTACCATGAGGGTGGTGGAGCCCTGGAACAGGTTGCCCAGGGAGGTAGTTGAGGCCCCATCCTTGGAGATATTCAGGGTAAGGCTCGACAGGGCTCTGGGCAAGCTGCTCCTAGTGGAGGATGTCCCTGCTTACTGCAGGAGGGGTTGGACTAGATGACTTCAGGAGGTTCCTTCCAACCCAAACCATTCTGTGATTCTTTCCTTCATCCCCAGAGCAGAAAGAATGTGTGTCTGACTTCTTTTGTTAAGAGTGCAAAACCATTCACAGGACACCAGGGAAACACATCCCACTCTCTCTACTACGAAAGTGAAGAAAGATGCAGAGAAAGAGAGTAAGTAAGGAGGAAATGTCACTGTTCTGGCTTGATATTCTTTTTGTCTGCTGGATCTGATTCACCTGAGGATGGCCAGATCCAATCAGCTGCCCTGTCACATCTTTGCCATTTTAGGGGAGATTTCATGTGCATATATCTGAGCCAAAGGAAGGTGTCTTATCTCGGCACCTACATTTATTGTGTCGATGAACTTCTATTTAATAATGCAAGTTAAACTTAGGAGTTTTGTAGAAGAAACACGTTGTGCTGCTTGGAACCAATTGGAGGATTCTGGATGAGAAATTATGTTCTAGGCTGAGAAAGGAAACCAAAATTTGATTCTACTTCACTCATAGGTTACTGAAAATTTTATAAAAGTTAGAACCCAAACAATGATAAGAGAAACTGCTTTGAGCCGTGCTGGCTGATGCATCTCTCTCTCTCCCTGCCTTCTTAGCTGATCTGAGTAACTTCACTAACTACTTTCCTGCTGCTAACCCCCCTGGCCAATCTACCTTTGCTTAGTTGGCACGTAAGACAGATAGATAAGACTGGGAAGTGGGGAGAAGGTGGTAGAGTGGTTGGAAACCCCTCTTAGGGACTCTGATCTCTGGGAGGGCTGTGGTGTTTCTGTATTACTTCTTTTTACTTTATATATCTGTTATATATTGTAAATATCTGCTTGTATATTGTGCAAAGCTGTAAATATAAAGCTTCATTTCCTTAACTTCCAGCTGACTGAGTTCTAGCCTGGGTTATTTCAAAGTGTGGGGTGGGGCAGGGAACTGCCAAACCACTACACATGTGCCCTTATGTACCTGTTGAAGCCTGGCAAAATATCAAGGGCACATCACACTTTGAGTGTGTTAAAATAACTTCCTTGTAGTTATCTATTTAATCAGCTTAAGTATTCTTACTGTAACTTGTCTAGTTAGAATGATGATTCTAGTAATTGAATCTGGTTTTGTTTGTGGTTTGGTTTGTTTGTTGTTTTGGGTTTTTTTAAAATTTTTTTCTTGTTTTAAAAAATCCTTCCAGATTTTGCCCTTTTCCAATGTAGCTTCCATATGTTTCCTAAGATAGCTGTGGGCTGCTGCTCCCTAAATGGGAGGTACAAGGACTACAGATGCGAATCCCTTACAGAAGTAAAATAGTCATGTGGGCTTTCAGATTGCTGTTAAGAGCTTCCTGGGCTGGTCTGACAAATTTGACTCTTTCTGGTGGCTCTGATTTTGGCTATCAACACTCTGAAACAGCAGGCCCATTTCCAAAAGAGGGTTTTGCCTTACCTGTGCCTCCATGCCTTCTGCTTGGCTTTCAGAAGCGGTTTTAACTTTGCTGGTGGGATTCTCTCCAGTTCATCCAGGTAATGATGGAGCTGGTTTTCTATCACCATTAGCATCTGCTCTGTCTGCAGTTTTGCTCCACTTTCCCCAGTGCAGTGGCTATAAACCTCCCGCACCTTCTTCTCCAGGCTTTCCAGCATTTTGTCCTAGAGGTGAGAGGAGCTATGGTGAGTGCCACAGCTGTGCACTGGGCTTGTTTCCCAGTTTGCTCAGCACCAGGGTCTGGGACAGATGGCTGAGATGGATAGAACTGAGCCATTTTTCTCTTGGTCTCCACAACTTCGCTGTGGCACAAGTCAGGTTGCAGCTACCTGAGATGGATAGAACTGAGCCATTTTACTCTTGGTCTCCACAACTTCGCTGTGGCACAAGTCAGGTTGCAGCTACCTGAGATGGATAGAACTGAGCCATTTTACTCTTGGTCTCCACAACTTCGCTGTGGCACAAGTCAGGTTGCAGCTACCTGGTTGCCATTGCAACAAGCTCTGCTCTCAGCCTGTAGCAACTGGACGGAGCAGACACATTTGTCCCAGTTTACTGCCCCAGCCCTGCCCTGGCTGTAGCTCCATTGCTGGGAAATGATGCTGATCCTTACCCAGTGCCAACCACTGCCTGCCTTCTTTCTTTTTTTTTTTTTTTCCCCAGATGGATATGGCTGTTGGAGAAGACACATTTATATATGCTCGGCCCTCTTGCCTTGGTCTCAGGATGTACCTGCTCATCGGCTTCATGTTCTCCAGGGGAAAAGAGGTGAATTTTAAGCTTCAGATCTGCTTTTTTCTCTTCTTCCTTGGCGATGGAGGATTTGAGGGTGGCTACCTGCTGTTTCAGCTCTGCTAACTTCTTCTCCCTAAGCCAGAAGAGAAAGGAGGGGTTTGGAAAGGGCATCTCTGAAAGTCAGGACTGCACTCCTTGCTTTCCAGGCTGGGACCATCCCTCCTGCTGCCGGCAGATGGAGGTAACACTTCATGCCGCTCCTGGGGACCTTGCACCTGCAGCTCTGAGAGCAGAGGGGACTTGGGGGGGATTTTTCTGGAGTCACAGTTCTTATGCTGCTGTGGGGGAGGGAGAAGTAGCACAGCTAAACATTCAAGGTTTTTTAGTAAGTCAGTGAGGGAAGTGGACTACCTTTGAAAACTTTGATAAGGGGATAATGGGAATGTGTGCCTGCCATGGAAACATAGAAACAAAGAACGGTTTAGGTTGGAAGGGACCTCAAAGATCATCAAGTTCCAACCCCCACCATAGGCAGGGACACCTCCCTGCAGTATGGAAACTGCACTTACACTTGGGGTCCCTGCTGGCTTCTTCTAGAGTTTGCAGTGAGTCTACACTTGGTGCTGGTTTGGATCACTTTCAGAACATGCCTTATTTCTTCCTTTGCTCTTTCTTGAATGAGAGTTACACAATACTTCTATCTTATGTCCACTATAGCATGTTAAATGAATCAATTGCCAGCCTGTGCCTTGAGGACTAAGGAGCTAATCCCAAACTCAAGTCTGATCTCCCAAATGACAGAGATGGGATTCTTTCCTAGCAGCTCACACTGGGGAGCTGAACGCACTGTAGCTGGGCTCTAAGGCATGAGAAAGAGACTCTGCTGTGTGCTGCATGAAGAGCATCACATGTGGACTGTAGCATGCAGACTGATGTTGAGGTGCTAGTAGGAGGAAGAGGGAGTCACCTGCGTTTGAAAGCTGGCCCACAGGGACCCCTCCCCACTAATTCCAGGATCACACATACTTGCTTTCATATTCGGTGATGAGCTTGTCCACAGTTGTCTTGCTATCATGGGAATCCTGGATGAAGGACAAGATCTTTTCCTCCATCTCTGCTAGAACAGACAGCACTTGTTGGGGATCAGTAAAATACAACTTGGGCTCCTGGAGAGGCAAACACATGGCCATGAGCTTTTGCCCTCCTCTGGCTTTTTATTCCATTGCACTATGTGGAGGTTGGTCTGCACCAGCCCTGGCTGCTCAAGTGCTCTCCCATGTAGAGAGGTCTGTGACTGCCCCATGTACGTTATGTCTCCTGCTTTGTGCATGACTTTATGCTGCCCTAGCAGCTCATTCCCAAACCAGGCTGCATTTTGGGGAGTAAAAACTGTTGGCAGACATCTATGAATGGGAAAATTTCCATTTTAGCAGAAGCCAGTGGCTTCACTAATTTCAAAGTCCCCCATCACTTGATGTGATATCATGCTGAGGGGATGGCAGGCTTTGAGAGCAGGCTTTTGGAAAAGTGGAGGATGAAAATTAAACTCAGGTGTTTGTCATGTGTGTTGAGGGGATGGCAGGCTTTGGGAGGAAGGGTTTTGGAGAGTGGAGGATGAAAATTAAACTCAGGTGTTTGTCATGTGTGTTGAGGGGATGGCAGGCTTTGGGAGGAGGGGTTATGGAGAGTGGAGGATGAAAATTAAACTAAGGTATTTGTCATGTTTGTTGAGGGGATGGCAGGCTTTGGGAGGAGGGGTTATGGAAAGTGGAGGATGAAAATTAAACTAAGGTGTTTGTCATGTGTGTTGCTAAGAGATGAATGCTTATGAAGGTATAAGTATATATGGCTACAGTACCTCCTTGACACCATAATCAATGGTTAGGAGGTGAGAGAAATTAGTGAATAAAAAGTCGGCATGTGGCATAGGACAAACAGGAAGTGTAAATATTTCAACACAAGGCTTCTGACCTCATCTTCATCCGAGCTGGTTTCGTTTTCTGCATCCTCCAATGAAAATCTGTAAAAAAAAAAATTTGTATCTCAAGCCCTGAGAGAAATGACAGCTCAAAGGAGACCTTGTCAGCGAGTTACAGACACAGTTGTTTGCTGTTGCTCTTTGCACAGTCACACGTTTGGTCCCCCGTGGCTGTGGGCTGTTTGGGGGTCATAGGAGCTAGAGGTCACACAAACATGCAGTGCGGGAGCTACGTCTGTCCACAAGCAAGCTGCTTTTTGAGCTGCTCCAGGCACTGCTGGCCAGCAGGGTCAGGACATGACGCATGAGCCTGAACTGAGAAGTGTTGATCCAAATGCCTTTAAACTCGACAGGAGGCTTTGGCTCTTGGGCAATGAGAAAGCAGAGGTAAGAGCCTTATCGAAAAGGCTCAGGCAGCAGCACAGCAAGTGCAGAGAATGCCTTGTGCTCTGTGGTACTTTTCCTGAGCAACGTGCTGGGGCTGCCATGGGAGTCTAAAGCATGTGTCTGAGTTTTTTCCTTTGCTCAGCTTACTGTCATTATCCAGCAGAGCAGCCTCTTTCTTCCCTGCTCACGCCTGGGGACAAGCCAGCACAAAGATCAAGGCAAAAGGTGTCTGACTGCTGCTGGCAGCAGTCTGCTCATCACCTTTACTTGTACCTGTCACCCTGTGTCATGGAAGGGAGAAAACCCTCCATCTGCATGATCTCAGTACCAGCCTCACCTGTGTCTTCATCATTCCTGCCACGTGGCCGCAGCCCAGCAATTGCAGTGGCTTCACAAAGTGTGGCATGTGGCAGCCCTGGCAGTTACGATGCTCTCAATAGAGGCAGAGGGGACAGCCCTGCAAGTAATGACTTCAGTCTCTACTTATAGACAGGATTTTGGCCTTAGAAGACCCACTAGCCACTCACACTTTGCTTTCCAAGGCAATTGTTTTCTTTGCTCCAAGAAGCTCTTGGCTTGAGGAGCTCTTCCTCTTCTCAGCCTGGCCCTATTACTGCAGTTACTCTGCCTGCATCCCACCAGACACTGTCTTAAAGCTCTTACTGAAAGTAGACAGTCAATGCAATGTGGATCTACAGTGACCTTGGACCTGCATTAATGACAAAATAACAGTCAACAACTCCCGTGGTGGCCGTGATCAACAGTGGGAACCAGTAACACAGCCACAAAGCCACAGAGAAGCTTTGCTCCAGGACAAATGCCTGGGGTAACCTTCCTGGGGTTACCTCAACACCCAAATTTATTTGAGTAAGGTTCTCAGCAGAGGACTGGAGGATGGAGCTCTGCTGGAGTAGGTGCGTAGGTACTGAATTGCACAGCTGATGCCTTTCTACTGTTATTCTGATTCGTTCCAATGAGACCCAGGTCTCAATAAGCTTACAGCGAAGGTGAGGAGTATGTCCCCCCTGTGCTGACTCCCGGTCAGCTGAGTGCTCTCTACAGCACTGAGGTCTGCTGTTAGCTTTGGCTTATACTTACAGATCTCCTGTTGATAGAAATGCTTTCAAATATTTTCCCATTGTGCCCTTTTTTCCGTGTTTCTCCTTCCACTCTTTTGGAGATAGTTCATAGAGGAAGTCCCTGTACAGCTTGTACTCCCGCAGAGTGTTCTTCAGTCTGAGTATGTCACTGTGTTGAGAGAGGTGGACAAGGTTTGCTGGGGGGGGCGGGCAGGAAAGTCCCTGTTTGAATAGGTTCTCTCTAACTTCTGATGTTCAGCTTCACCCAGAGAAAGGACACAAGGGCACATGTCTTCACAGACAGGCAAAGGCAAGAGGAACCTGCCCTGCGTGCTCTGCTTCCTCATATGGTGGGGGGTTGGAACTGGATGATCTTTGAGGTCCTTTCCAACCTAAACCATTCTGTGATCCTATGGAGGATGGCTGGCCACATCTTTGTGGCCAAGTCCTTGCAGTGGCACTGGGCTTGCTAATTTGGGAATTTTTCACTTAAATGAATAAAAACTCTTGCCAGCTCAACTCGTACTGGGAATTTGAATTTATTTCTTTTCCCCCTTTCCCCAGGTCACTGTTAAAATGCTTGGTTTAGTTTGGTTGGGTGTTTATCTGAGACTAGGTGTTTAGTTTGGGGTTTGCAATATTTATACTTAAATATATTTTAAAAATATATAAATAAATATGTATATATAAAAAAATATTTATAGTTTTTGAGTTGTTTCAGAAACAAAGCCAGCATCCGGAAAATGAGAGCTGAAACATTCTGACTCTTAAAACTGAAGGTATTTTGAATTGTTTTTCCCTGCCTCCTTTTTATCCTGAGGGCTGTGAGGGTGCAAGGCTGCAGGAGCTGTTGAAAGCTGGGCATGAATAGTGTGCAACTGTTACCTTTTGACATCCTCTATTTGGGAGTTGATTTCCTGGATCTCTCTTGTTTTCTCTGCCTGTGCTGCAGTTTCTTTTCTGGCACTAGGGAAGAATACATAAACTTCAGCAAACAGCAAGTGGGTAGTGAGTCAAAGTGCACATAAACCAGAGAAGATGATGTGGGAAGAGCACTAGAAATCTCTTAGAGATGTTTCCCAGGTGATGCTTGCCTCCTGCCTGAAAGCCCTGCTTGTCTTAGCAAAGAGAGCAGAGGGGCCAGTGAAGCTTCCAAGTTAAGACATTCTTAATTTGGCTGCTGCTGAGCATCAGTTGCTGCTTTGCCCTTGCAGCAGGCCAAAGTGCTCAGTTCACTTCAGGTATGGAAGTGTTCCTGTTCTGAGGGGTTGGGCAGAAGCATTTCCTGCTCATAAGGATGTTGTGGGAAGAATGGAAGAGGTAAGGTCAGCAGTTCCCTGCTGCAGCCGAATCAGGGGCTTTGGCAATGAGGGCATTTCTCAGCTGTTGTTCCCCTTCCTTGTTTTCATTGAAAGTGTGGAGAGAAAGTGCCAGCAGGACTGTAACTCTGGGCAAAATCAGACCATTTGCTAGCCAAAACCTTGCAGGGAGGTCGAGCAAAGATCCCTTGTGCCCAGCACAAAAGAGCACACGGTTGGTTCCCTCCACTTCCATCACCTTTTTAAGGCTTGAGTGATCTGCTTCTGTTTCTCCTTCTGGGACTCAAAAAACATGGCAGCATCCTTCTCCATCTTTCTTTGAGCTTCTTTCAGCTTTCTTTCCTCGTTCTCTACTATGCTGTCCATCTTCCGCATCTCGTCTCGCATTACTGCCATGGCATACTGGAACAAAGCCCAAAACAACACAGTCACATTGCCTGGTCGATTTTAAGACATACATTGGTTTAGCTTTGTTCTTGGTTACCTCACTTCCATAAGAGGAGGAGGAGAGGGTAAGGATTTAAAACACAAGCGTGTGTCTTGGTGCGAAACAGTTCTGTATTTTCCAGGAGATCTTTCAGAGGTAACATGCAAAGTGAAATTAAGAACAGAATGCAGAAGTCCCAGCACTGTATGAACTCCTGGCTGACAAAGATTGATTCAGTTGTGTTACAGCACAGTAGCAGAGCTGAATAATGGGGATATTGCACAACTGCCCTAGTTTGTGTTCAGAATGGCTCCCAGCAATGGTTTGTGGACAGCAGGAGCCAGGTGGTCAGCGTGTCAGTGCAGCTCACAAATGGAATAGTTGCAGGGATGGTGCAAATCACCTGTACTACTTCCTTCCTTGCTTGGCAGTTGCTGGACTATGGACTCTGAGTATTTTTAACACAGGACTTGGACAATTAGTTTATGATGTGTGCCTCCTTGGGATGGTCTCTAGGCAATGGATCTTGGGGGGGGTTGGGGGGTGGCAGAGGGGTGAATACAAACCAAAACAACACAGGGAGGTGTAATTATAGAATCATAGAATCAGTCAAGGTTGGAAGGGACCACAAGGTTCATCTAGTTCCAAGCCCCCTGCCATGCCCAGGGACACCCTACCCTAGAGCAGGCTGCCCACAGCCTCAGCCAGCCTGGCTGCAAACACCTCCAGGGAACTGTCCCCAACCACCCTCCTGGGCAACCTGTTCCAGGGCCTCACCACTCTCATGCTGAACAACTTCCTCCTCACATCTAATCTGAATCTCCTCACCTTCAGCTTTGCTCCATTCCCCCTAGTCCTGTCACTGCCTGATAGCCTAAGAAGTCCCTCCCCAGCTGTTTTGTAGGCTGCCTTAAGATACTGGAAGGCCACAGTATGGTCACCCTGGGAGCCTCTTCTTCTCCAGACTGAACAGCCACAACTCTTTCAGTCTGTTCTGAACAGAAAGTAACATTCTTAAAGCCAAGTACCTCGAGGTAAAAGATCTCTCTTTTGTCATTTATGTAGTCACGGAAGGTTGTCTTTTGTAGTGGGTAATCTGAAATCAGGATAGAAAGATGATCAGACTGGAGAGGAAATGTGTCCAAGGGAAGAGACAGTAAATGTGTAGGCTGCAGTGAGCATGGGTATGCTTGGTGTTAGAGACAGCTATACTGATTATTAACCTCGTTTAGGATCCGTTGTGCATGAGTTTTCACAGAGTAAAACTAGACAAAACAGAGTGGAGAATCTGGTCTTCACAGTGGTTGATGTCCTCTAGACACAAATGGCAAAGCTACTTCTCCTGGCAGAGGCAGAAGATTTATGCCCACGGCCACTAAAATATACTTTAAAGTCAGCTTAGAAGTAGTGCCTCCGAGACACCACTCTCAGCTGGCTCCCAGGTGATTCCAAGAGCTCCCAGCTATTGTGAAGGTCACAGAGGACGGTGGAACTCAGGCTGCTGCAGTGAGGGTGACCCATGCTTCATATGTGAGTGCATGAGATGAGCTAGCTCAGCCACACAGAGCCTGGCAAAATGCAGAATGTAAGTTTTGTGTTTACAAGAGCAGACCAAAGATAGAGCTAACTGCTACTCCCATTCCCTTACTGCTTTAGGCTGTTACTCAGCTGAGCAGCAGCACTACACAGATAGTTACTTGTTTCCTACCGGTTTTAATAGGTATCTTCCCTGAAAGACTCTTTTGAAGGGTTTTCAGTCTCTCATCCTTTGTTGCCTGTTTTCTGGCCTCCTCTTCCTCCTCCTCCTTTTGCAGAGCCTTCTTCAACTCAGTTTGCTTTGCTTTTGCTTTAGTGGAGTGAGTCATTTTCTCGTGGATTTTCATGGTCTTCATTCTTTCACGTTCCTATGAGAAGAAGGCAGTTATGGGGACAGTTTGATAAGTTGCTTTGTTTGCTGGGTTTTTTTTTAAAGACCTGAGTGGTTATTGGCAGTCTTGAAATTTGCAGGCTGCTGACGCTCTGCTGATGCATGTCTGCCTGGTTTGTCTGACCAATACCAGTGATATTCCAGTATCTGAAGGGGGGCTACAAAAAAAGCTGGGGAGGGACTTTTTAGGCTGTCAGGTAGTGACAGGACTAGGGGGAATGGAGCAAAGCTGGAAGTGAAGAGATTCAGATTGGATGTGAGGAGGAAGTTGTTCAGCATGAGAGTGGTGAGAGCCTGGAACAGGTTGCCCAGGGTAGGGTGGTTGGGGCCAGTTCCCTGGAGGTGTTTGCAGCCAGGCTGGCTGAGGCTGTGGGCAGCCTGCTCTAGGGTAGGGTGTCCTTGGCCACGGCAGGGGGGTTGGAACTTGATGATCTTTGTGGTCTCTTGCAACCCTGACTGATTCTATGATTCTATATTCTGCTTTGAGGCAACTGGAACACTTAATATCTTAGCATTTCTTCTCATTAATTTCATAGAATCATAGAATAGTTTGGGTTGGAAGGGACCTCTAAAGGTCATGAAGTCTAACCCCCTCTGCAGTAAGCAGGGACATCCCCAACTAGATCAGGTTGTCCAGAGCCTTGTCGAGCCTCACCTTGAATATCTCCAAGGATGAGATCTCAACTACCTCTGCGGGCAATCTGTTCCAGTGTTCCCCTGCCTTCATGGTGAGGAACTTGTTCCTGACATGATTTGTATTCTGCATCCAGCCACCAGCTGTACCAGTTTGTACCTACTCAGTGTCCTAATTTTTCCTTCCTGGATTATTCCTGGGAGAGAATGGAAATTTTCAGAAATTCATCCTTCAAGTCTCCTAGTGAAAGGAACCAACAGGGCAGCCCACGCTCAATACCAGCTCAGCCCAACTTTCACAAAGGCATGGGAACATTCAAGGTCAGGTTGAGAGGATCTATTCAAACCTACTCCAGAGCTTTCTGGAGGACAAAAGGTAGTTCATGCTCATTGCTTTCTCATCAGCTGAAGTGCAGTTCAGTGTTGTCTGTGCAGTTTGGGTAGGGGTTAGGCTGAGGGCATCATCCTTAATGCACTTCTTTCTAAGCTACTCCCTATGTGTATGTGTATATATGTACATGCATATATATATACACACACACACTTTGAACCCAAGCAAAAAACAGACTATATCAGTCATTAGTGGGAGGTGGGGAGGCTTGCTAAGCTTATTTGGAGCCCTCCCTTTGTGATTTAGAAACTGAGACCTCTTGCTTCCTGCCTGGCTTCTGCAACCATGTGGACCAATAAGACCTCTCAGAGATGTGCCAACCTCTCCATAATTTCCCACTCCCTTTGGATTGCATGTCCTAAGGAACATAGAGCTTTCTGGTCTTATGGGTTGCAATTCCCTATCTATATGGAGAGAATCCATGTTGTCTTTCTTTGTAGACATCCATTTCATTGGCAGATCAGGTCACCTCAAACATTGTAATACAGCTTCCCGAGCAGAAAGCCAAGCCTATTGACTTGGAAAGCAAAAGGTCTTCCATCAAAGCTTTATGCAGAAATTAGTGCTAACAGCACTGGCAGTCATCCTCTTCAGGAAGAGGAATGAGTGGTAAATCTCCCTTGTTGTAAGCAGCAAAGTGACAATATCCAGATCTTTCACTAGCAGCCAGCCAGCCTGGACTCAGATCTGCTGTTGCAATTTCTCATTGTGGACTTGAAGCTGACCTGGGAGAAGTCTCCACTGAATTTGGCAGCTATTATTTCTCTTGGGCACTACATTTTTGCATGTATACATACCACCTTAGCCTTTCGTCTTTCCTTGTCCCTTATCGAGAAAATATTGGCATCTGGAGGAATTGCAAATGGATTTTTGGATGGGTTTTCTTCATCCTCTTCTGGGCTTTCTGCAAAAAGTGAAGGAAGGTGTAGAAGATACATGGCAGTATGTCTAGACCCAGTGCAAAGGGACTCAGATCAGTGATGTATCATAGAATCATTTAGGTTGGAAGGAACCTCAAAGCTCATCCAGTTCCAACCCCCTGCCATAGGCAGGGACACCTCCTGCTAGAACAGGTCGCTCAAGGCCTCATCCAACCTGGCCTTGAACACCTCCAGGGAGGGAGCAGCCACAACCTCCCTGGGCAACCTGTGCCAGTGTCTCACCACCCTCACTGGAAAGAACTTCCTCTGCCAGTTTAAACCCATCCCCCCTCATCCTGTCATTACAAGACCTTGTGAATAGTCCCTCCTCAGACTTCCTGTAGGCCCCCTTCAGATATTGGAAGGCTACTATAAGGTCTCCTCGAAGCCTTCTCTTCTCCAGGCTGAAAAGCCCCAACTCTCTCAGCCTGTCTTCATAGCAGAGCTGCTGCAGCCCTGCATTGTTTATGTCACTTGGCCATATCTGCTGATCAACTCAGGGTTTCTGGAGCTATTTTACCCATCTCATCTGACCAGGGGCAGAAGACTATTGAATGCAGACCTCTCCTGCCAGAGCATCATGACCTTACCTGACAGTGAAAGCTGAGTTTTCATCTCAGATTTGGAAGAGAAGCCTTCAGATGTTTGTTCTGTATGTAGAGATGGTATCGTTGACACTGGCCCAAGGAAAATCATAAACAAGTCAGTCAGCTGATCTGCCACTAACTGGTGTAGTAGGTTTTGTAGCAGTGCTGGGCTCTCTGCATCTTATCCACTGTAGGAATTAAGGCTTCAGTAAACTGGAAAATATTTGTGTTCTCCCTCCCCAAGAAAATATCCATCCCTTGCTTATGTAAAAGCTGTGTAAAGCACAGTCCTCCTTATACACACACTGATGGTAAAGCGAGGACTAAACCAATTTGGAGGTAACAACCCACTCCAATCCCTTGCCTGTTGTTCCACCAGCATCTCCAGTTGTGATCCACACCCGTACATTTTCAGCCTCCTATCACAGGCTCACAAGCAATGTTTTTACTCCCTAAAGCTCTTACCACTAATTGCTTTGCCATCATGGGTTCCTTGAGATAAGGCTGAATGCTTGTTAGGCAGCACAGACATGCTGTAGAGAACTCTGTCGTGTTTAATTTTAGGCTGGCAAAACGTTGAAGGTTACTTGCTGGTTGGTTTTTCTTTTTTCTTTTTTTTTTTTTTGTTCCCTCTGAATCCAGTCCCTTTTTTGCAGTCTGTGCTTTCGGTCCTAGGGGAAGAGGCATAATTGTAACGATCTCACTTACAGAGAAAAGATAGACCATTGTTAAAGCTATCCTTTAATCACCAAAGGCAGCACCTCCAGTGAGGTGGCAGTTCAATCGATGCAGTTCTGCTGCTGGGTCCATTCTTGATCTGCACTGGTAGAAGACACAGCAGAAAATATCCCCTTCCGCTTGTGCTACTTTTAAGGCTATTTTAGAGCATCTTTTTTTTTTTTTTTTTTTTTTTTTTTTTTTTCTTTTTCTCTGAATTGCCTCCAGTTTTTATGTACTTTGAGCTAAAGTCATCTGGCCTAATTTCCATCTACGGCCTTGGTACGTTGTGTTTCCTATTGGCTGTGTTTCTGCAGCTGCCCAATTAGTATCTTATTCTTTGGAGGTGTCAGGGTTTCGCTGTTGCCGAGGCATGGAGGCTGAGGTAGAATTTAGGCTGTTTGAATTCATCCCAGATGTTTTCTCTCTCCTTTTCAAAGCACCTCTTCCAAGAGCCTCCTTGACCGTTCGCTTAAGGTTTCATCTCTCTCTGAGCTTTGCCTAGCTTGTGTATTAAGTATTGGAATCTATTTGTAGGACTAACTTGATACAATGAATATTTATAAGTTCGGGGTTTTTTGAAGTTGAGTTTCTTAGGGTTTGGGGTTTTTTAATTGCTTGCACATTGCTTTGGGGATGATGCTACAAGCTGGAGGAGCGCTGCTTGCGCTCGTCGCAATTATTAAAGTCAATAATGCAAATAAATTGCTTTGCTGCTGGAACCATTTGGCACATATTTCATTGCCTCTGACATTTTTATGTTCCAGTAGCTCCATACCAACGGCCAGTAGTATGTGAACCGGCAGATAAGGCATTTTATGGTTTTAATTTACTGAGGCATTTATTCGGTGTTTATTCCCTAGCATCATGCTGCTGTGTAGGAAAAAAAAAAAAAAAGAACCAAAACAATAACTACCAAACTATGCCAAAATAAACAGGCAGACTTCTGAAAAAACACTACAATCAAATCCATCCATCCACCCACCGTGCTCCCAGGGTGCTGGGCGAGTGTGTGCTTTATACACTCCAATGATTTAAGTGATGCCGGCGCCTGCAGGGACCGCTTGTTGCACTCGCTGGGAACCCAGGCCAAGTTCTGAGCTACAGAGCAACTCTTCCAGGAGCAGAAGTCTCCCATTTCCCGATGCAGCCTCGCCCCCAGAGGAGGAGATGCTCACTGTGTGTGACACATGCCAGCACCTGCCTCGAGCCGGACACCGTCTCGGAAGTTGCGAACAGAGAAGTTGCGAACCTGCAGCGCTTGCCCTCACCTCTTTGGGTTTCGGCTTCTCACCGAAAAGAAAGCTACTCCGCACTCCTCTGCACAGTGGGGCCGCGGTCTGAAGTAGATCCGGATGGGGAGCTGGACATGGCTGCCCGGCAGCTCGGCTCAGCCCTGGGCTTTCGGCTGCCTCTCGTTTGCCTTGCCATGGTAACCAGTTGCCAGGCAGCGCCCGACCCGCACGGCTGGGGCATGCCTGGGAGCCTGCCTGGGCGTTGCACCTGGGGCTGCTGCAGGCGGCACAAGTGTCTCTTGCCCCAGCGGAGTGGGGCTGAGCCTGCTGGCTCCTCTCAGAGCCCAGCCAGGCTTTGCAAAACCGCCTGCCGGGCTGCCGCATAGGCGCTTCGGGAGATACTTAAGCCCCCATATTCGCTGCACCCTTTTTCTGAGAAGAACCAAACCAGTTTCAAGTGGATCGCGTTCTTCGCTAGGCTCTTTAAATGCCATTTCAGCTTTCTGGAACAGCACTTCCTGTCGTTTACCGAGAGCTTGCCAACGTCCTTTCTCCATCTGAGTAACTCGTGCAATAAATAGCACAATTTTCTCTAAGTGCAAGCTCCCATTTGATTGTTAGAGCTCTTTTCTGTAATTGCTGATTACCAAGAGGCTGGATTCAGGCAACAGAAGGAAAATGCTTATAGGGAAAGAAATTTCTCTTTATTCTGCACATGAACGCTTTGATTTTTAGCAGTGATGCAGAAAACCGTAGTGCTATCTTTAGGGTGTTTTGGGACGTTTCCCAAATGTATTGGGGAGTGTGCATAAAAAAAAAAAAAAAAAAAAAAAAAAAAAAAAGACTACAGAATGATTTCCATTACAAAAGAAAAAAAAGAAAATTGCCCTTCAGATGCATTTTTCTAAAGGCAGGGTATCAGATGTTATTTTACCCAGGAATACCAACCCATTACAGAACTGTGACTTTGCTGCAGTAGTAACATCACAGAAATGAATGGCAAAATGAATGCATTTGAACAATTTTGGCTCTGTCTGGCATAATCTCTGTGCCAGTGCATGATGCATTTATATATCCATTGCTCCGCTCTGCGCTGTCCTTGCTAAACGCTTATTACCCCGAAATGGAGCAGAGATTATTTAAAAAGCAGGGATGTGTTTTGTGACTTCTGGGAACTGCCAAGCTCTTCAGAGCTCTGCTTCATTGTTTATGTCCCACACATGCCATGAGCCACTTAGGCTTTGCCTTTCCTTGAGGGCAAAGAAGTTTTTAAGGCCAGAAGGACATCTGGGGTCTATTCTTAGCCACCATTAACTTGGTTAATGAAAGGAATAAATAGCATGTGCAACATCATGGGAAAAATCTGCCTGGTGGCAGAGGCTGTGCAGCTTATTTGGGGTTTCTGCCATGCTACCTGAAGGAACCACATTTTTGGGGGACTATTAAATGTTTGGACAGTGCTTCCTCGATGCACAGCTGAGCAGGACAGGCAGTTGGCTGCTGCTTCTGTTTCCCACAGGACATCTGTGATTCGAGGGCTTTGTAGGGGGTATTTAGTCTTAGGACATGGGACGGTGGGTTCAGGGTATTGTTATTTCTCTGCTCCCTTCATTTCTTTCCTGCAGGGGTCACTTGTCCTCTCCATTCGGTCATCCTGCTTGTGATGTGGGAATGCTACCACAGAGGTACTGTGAGGGTTAATTAGTCTTGGCAAAACAGTTTGAAATGGCTGATTGAGAAATTCTGCCAGAGATGAAAGGCAAATAAGTATCTAGATAAATAAATATTCATTTGTAGTCTTATCATTAGGAGAACCCCTGTGTACCCAGGATGCTGCCTCTGTCACTGAGCACTCATCTCCCCACTGCCTGGGGTCTTCTCGAGGGGACTCATTTAAGCATTTCATTTTGGTTTCTGCAACATGAGCCACAAAATGCACCACACAAAGGAAAAAGCCTGTAAAGAACCAGCATACACCACCAAAAGACTAAATGGGTTGGCAGTTTTGTTTCTTTCTCTGGAACTCTTGTTCCTGTGTCTCTCAGTGAATTGTGTCTCTGCAGAACCCGGAGCATCCCAGGAGGCAGAAGGAGACATCAGAGCCTGTTCCCAGGGTTACACACAAGGAACGAGAAGAGATCCTCAAGTAAGTATTGCAAGACACTGCCTGCAAGAGCTCTGCTGCTTCAGTATGGTCTCTGGTGCACTGTCAAAGACAAGTTTTTCTGCTGATGTGTCTCTTTGGGACACTGTTCTCCTGCCTTTCTCCTGTATGGTGGGGAAGCAGCTTCAAGGTGGTTATGGAGCATATGTCTCTGCTTGTGCACTTCTTGCAAGGCCTGTGCATGCTTGCGAGCTCCGTAGAAAGGCTGAAAGCACAAGAAAATGACCATGTGGTTCTCCACTTGTACTTTATTCACAGTACTAATACCCTGCATCATCATCACCACAACTCAAGGAAAGATGCTAAAAGAAACACTACTGGAGACCATATTCATCCTACCTGATGCCAGTGTCTGTTTCCCTGCAGATCATCTCCCTTTCCAGCACCAGGGGCTGAGTGGCCGCATGCACTGAGTGCTGCACAGCAAATACAGAGCCTCGTGACAGCAACTAGGATGTCTCCTGTCTTCTTAGGTTAAAAGGCACAAGGAAGTGATGGCATGACAGGAAAAAGATTACTATGGCTTGGAGCGGAGCCATCCCAAACAAGTGTGAGCATAGTGCAGAAGGTAATCAGGAGAGCTCCTGTGAACAGCAAAGCTGTGCTACTCAAGTGCCATGGCCTCATGGGTTCTAACCGCTGGCACTGCTCCATCCAGCTGGAGCCTGATCCCAGGCAACATCTCCACGCAGGAAAAAATTGTCCTGTAACCTTCGCATGACCAGAGCTAACCACAAGAGGGCAGCAGCTTTGTATTGCCAGGGCTGAGAAGGTGGCTCAGTGACCCACGGTTCCCACTCTTGCTTCTCCGAGCCCCTTTTACCTTATAGATGAGGCCTCTGGGATTGATGAGCATCAAGAAACTATGACCCATCCTGTGGGTTGAAGGAAAAGTGTCCTCAGACATGGGCTCGGCAAGCAAACCTGTGGTCTCAACTCCCACCTTTGCAAACAGGCTGATGGAGCAGAATTCACCCAAGTTTTGTGTCCTACCACTGATGCACAGCCCCCAGCGTGGAACAGAATTCACCCAAGTTTTGTGTCCTACCACTGATGCACAACCCCCAGCATGGAACAGAATTCACTTGAGTTTTGTGTCCTACTACTGATCCACAGCCCCCAGCGTGGAACAGAATTCACTCCAGTTTTGTGTCCTACCACTGATCCACAGCCCCCAGCGTGGAACAGAATTCACTTGAGTTTTGTGTCCTACCACTGATCCACAGCCCCCAGCATGGAACAGAATTCACTCCAGTTTTGTGTCCTACCACTGATCCACAGCCCCCAGTGTATCCCTCAGCTGACTCATCCAAAACGAATTTGTTGTACTCTTTCAACTGATCTGATTTCAATCCAGAGGATGAAAGCTGCTAAAAATCTCTGAAGTGCCTCGTGGAAATGACAAGCCAGCCCCTGTCATCTGTCCTGTCACAGTGGGTACACGTGGTTGCTGCGTAATGACTTGGACAAAAAAAAAAAGCAGCAAGTGCTCAGTAATTCGCCTTTCACATTCGTTCTTGCTGAGAATGCAGACTCCTTCCTGCTGGAAAGAAGAGAAAATGTTCTGCAATCTTCATCCTGGGATCCTTGCCAGATCTGGGCGAGTTCCTTCTGCAGCGCAAAGCTTGCTCCAGTGTGTGCTGTGGTGGCAAGGAGTCCTCCTCGTAGTGGCTGTCAGCGTTGCCCCCCTCAGATAACTGTGCACAAACAAGCCCTGTGCATCACTCTAGCTCTGAGCTGAGGCAGCCAACACCAGGAAGGGTCACTTGGCTCAGCCTCCCTGACATCTGCATCAGTCAGTGCGGGGACTGCTTGTTGATCACCCAAGTGGTGGTGGTGGTGCTGCAGCAGACCCTGACACAAATACAGCAGAAGGTGGTGGAATCACAGATTAGTACCATTTGGGAGGGACATGTGGAGGGCTCTAACCCAACCTGCTGCTCAAAATCATATTGGGTTGGTATGACTTTTTTTTTTTTTTTTTTTTTTNTTTTTTTCCCCCCCTTTCCCAGCCTTGCTTGGCTGCTTTGAAAATCCCCCAGGAGGGAGATTTCACAAACAAACAATGGAGAGTGAGATCTGGGAGACTGATTTGGAGCTTGGAGGGGTGGCCTCACTGTTTTCCTCTGGTAAAGACGTAGATAAATTATACGGTCGCAATTTCAAGGCCAGTTCTGTATAACCATTTAGACCTGATCCCAAACTGGAAACTGGTTCCAGATTTCTCTCAGAGCTCAGTACTTTTGGGACCTAGGAGTTTGCATTTTGCCCAACGTAAAGAAAGTCATAAAGCTGCAGCCAAGGAGACTTTCCTAACCAGGGCTATAAATCCAGGCTATTTGCAGGGACAAATGTCCCAGGAACCTGAGGTTGCAACTTTATGATTGTGCATTAAGCTCTTAGGGCACACTTCCAGCATTTTCCTGGCCCTTGCTTTGTGGCAAAGCTACAGCTGCTGTGACTGCATGGGAACTGATCCAGCTGAAAAATGCTCTGCCTGTAGATCCTTTGCTTTTATGATCACTGTGATGGCTTGAGGAAGAGCGGCATATGAGTTGGGGGAAGGTGGAATTGCCCCTTTCAGTGACAGTTTGTGCTTTCTTTGGCTTAGGGGGATAATGAAACTGGCAGCTTTGTGGTGGCAGAACAGGCTGATCCTGCAAGCCCTGCACAGGAATTTCCTTCAATAGGTGTGTATGGAGCAGACCAAAAAGGATTCAGGAAGGTATGGGTCATGCTGATTTCTTAGTGCTGCAAAAGGGAGCCTGTGACTCCAAACTCTTTCTGCTCATGTAAAATGGACTAAAGACAAAAACAACCCTGTTACTCACTTTGTTCCTCAGCTGTTTCAGTCCTCTCTATCTTCTGCTCCAAAGATGCTTGTTCAGAGACTGTTATCTATGAGCCAAAAGTGTGGCTCATATCCCCAGGGTAGCTCATGGGATCCAGCTCCCCTTGCCAGAGAATGAGGCGTCACTGAGTACCAGCTGCAATGGTTCAGGAATGTTTGGTGCCAGCCTGGCTGTTTTCTTGCAAGACCCACCTCTCTCTATCTCTATTTTAAGTGTTGAGCACTGAGGCTTTCTGGTGATGCTGCACAGTGGGGCTTTAGTAAGACAAACCACAAACCCACAACTTCTTGTGCCTGTTTAGCTGGAACCACAGACAGCAGGACCATGCTCCTCGTGCAACAACATCTTTATTACTTGGAAATGCTAGAAAGTTTTCACATCCTGTCCCTATTCCTTTGCCTGCACCTGTGTGAATGCCCACTGTTGTCCCTATCAGGATATCAGCAGATCCTGTAACTTGTTTTCCATTGAAATATCTCCTCTTAGGTAAACATTACATCTGAGATTGCTTTGCCTGTGGCTTTCCTACCTGGAGTTTGTACAACAGGTCAATGCCCTGCTGGAGATAAGAGAAATAATTGCTGTGAGTGCTGTTTGCTGCTGTGATATGCTACCTTGATTTTCCTTCAGAAGCTCCTCATTTAAAGCTGGGTTGTTTTTTTGGTTTTTTTTTTTTTTTTTAATGCTGCTTAAGTTGTGGAGTTTTTAGCAAAGTGAGGGAAATTTCAGACAAGCCATCAAGTGCTTGGACAGAGCAGGAGTTGTTGATTGCAAGATCCGTGGCTTGTAAATAATTCATCTGTGTGTAACTGAAACACACAGATCCTTATAGGTCTTGTTACAAAGGGTGAGGTGAAGGATCAGCGAGCTTTGAGCAAAACAGGAAGGTTAACAGGTTCTGGGGAACCCTTCTCTGTCCACTTGCATCTGCTCTGTGATGATGCCTGCTTACAGAACAAAACTGAATTGCTGATAAGTGAAGCAATGCACAGATCTGTGTTTGTGGAGGGAGAGGACACCTGTAAAAAATATCTTTGGGTCAGTTTTCCCTGCAGTAGGGAACACAGATTTGAAGCCATTTGTAGTGAAAAGTATACACAGCCTGTGGGCACAACCCAGGTATCAATGCACAACAGGCTCTGGCCTCTGTGAAATGGAGAAGATGTTTCCAAAGGCCAGGAGAGATCAGAATAGCCAGCTAAGCAGAAAAGAAGTCAGCACACTTCTGCTCAGCAGAAAAAAACCCCCCAACAACCAACAAAAAACCCAAACCAAACCAGACTTCAACTAATTAAAAAGAGCAGATGCTAGCTGGAACATTAATTGGAACACTATCATCCTTTGTACTTAAATCTGTACTCTGGGTCTATTGTAGCAGGTTTGAAGAGATAAAGAGTTAACTCCGTAGCTGACTTAACAGTTTTTCTAGACGCAGCCTGTCCTTAGAAGAGAGCATAATGAAATATCTGTGAATAGGTTTGGATCTTTTTCTTTTACAAAGAACAACTCTCTGATAAGAGCAGAGCCATCATCACAACCAGCATTCTCAATCCTCCCTTCTCATGGTGTGGTTAGTAAAGTGATCTTGCTTAGCTTTCAGAGACCTTGTAAGCAGTGCTGGGCACGGGGCCAGCTGCTGTTCTTCCCCATAAGTATTGTACCAGGAGGCCTCATCCTTGTTAACCTGTGCTCACCCGTTCCCCTCAGCCTGCGTCTGCCTTCTCATTAGACTTGATGTATGGACTATAGAGAGTGCAAAGAGCTCAGCTGACATCTGATATGCTTATAAATAGCCTGTCTGCCCTGCTAGGCTTCTGCAGCTCTGCTAACATGAGCAAACACTTGACGTGTTGCACTCTTCCTGGAACTGGGATGCTATCGAAGATTTTCCTCTAAAGCATCCAAATTCAGCCTCTGCTGGAAGCTGGGTACTTGACTGCAGGCACCACTGCTCTGTTCCAGATTGGCAGTTCCTCAGCCTTGTTCTGGTCTCCAGATCCTCCCTAAGAGATGAGGCAAAGGCATCGTCTGAGTAATGAGGCTCTTCTACTGTTCCCTGCTCTCCCTGCTCCAGTCCCCTCTCTTAGGCAGTCTCCCACTACAAGCTCATGTCCTTTCCTGCTGCTTCACTCACACACCACCCTCAGGCTCCTGTTACTTCATTCCCACATCCCCAATTTCCTCACTGTCTACCAGAGCCAGGTCCTGCTTCCTCAGTGGGTTCACCAAGTCCATCACAAGTCTCATCACTGAGATTTGTCCTGTAATGCTTTCCTGCCCACCTAAACAGAACATGCTCTGGCTTCTGGTGAACCAAGTACAGCAATGACAGCAGCCCATGGTGTTAACTCCCCTCCATTTCCTTGGTACGTATCACTTAGCTCCTTTTGCATTTTCTGACCTCTTTGAATGTAATTACTGTCATTTCTCACCCTGTGCCTGTACTGAATGAGCCTCAAATTTGGTTTCTAAAGAGACTGTCAGAGAGAGAGATGAATTTAGGCAGTAGATCTACAGAGGCTTAAGGGGCAGATTTGGATATTTAAGATTTTCCCTGACTCATTTTCTTTCAAATCTGATGCAAGAAGTGAGTCAGATCCCTTCGACACAGTTTGACCTGACGGATGCAGGCGGCAGACAGCTGAGCAGCAGCATGTGGAGCTCATGTTGTTTTGCAAATGGAATAAAGTTCACTTAACACAGCAGGCAGCTGCCTATACCTGCTCTTAACCCAAAGGCCTCTCACCTGAAAACAACCTGCAGACCACTTACCCCATCACTGCTTGCAGGTGGAATTAGCTCCTAAGAGCTCTGGATAGTGGAGGAGTTGGGTATTTCTGAAGGTGACCCTCTTTCCCAAGAGAGGGTAAAGTTCCTTCTACTGTGATGCTGACTGAATCATGCTTAAAGTGCTCACAGTCCCCAGCCCCTTTTGGGCATCCAAGACCCCCTCCAAAATACTCCCTGGGCTTTCTCTCTCAGTGATGCTGTCTTAATAGAATTTTGCTTCTTTTGGCTGCTTCCTTTTGTCAGGTGTGAAGGCTTTCATCACCACATGACAACCATTTCCCGTGGGTCACTTCAGCCTGTAGGAAGAGCCTTCTTTTCCCCCAGCTGAGTCACAGACAAGTGTCTCCTGAGACTCGTGGCTTAGGTAAGTAGCCCCTTCCAACTTGGTTCTCCTTGCACTGAGCTCTCAATGACTGTCTTCATTTTGGGTGAGTCTTCTTGGCTACTGACAGCCACAGGGGAATGGCTCACACACTAAGAGATGTCTGAAATTCAGACATTTAGAAGTTAGGAGATGAAGTTCATGGAAGTTTGTCTTCTAATATTTACCCTATGTGTTCTGCCAGCATCTTCCCTGTCTGCACCCACCCTAGTTCCACTGCCCTCTTAGTCTCCATGGTATTTTGCTGCCTGCCTTGTTTTCCTCTCAGCCAGGTTCTGGTTCAGACTCTACCCATTTTCTTCCAGTGCCAAATCAAGTCCTTCTGCAGCCTGCACCCCTGCAGGCTATCTCTAGCTCTGCAGGGCAGCTCTCCCATCTTGGGAAAGGCACTCCTCTGGGGCAGCCATTCCCTGGCAATCCCTTGAGAGTAGGGCTTGCAGCTGAGCTGCCTGAGTGTTGCTGCATTTGGACTGGGGGCAGATTTTATGATTGCTTCTTGAGCTGTTTTTTTGTGGTTGCTAACTCTGCCTATATATCCCCGAGATGTAAGGTGTGCCCCAATCCCAGGCTTTTCTCTGTGGAAAATGGAGACAGCAGTGCTCAGAGCCTCTAAGCAGAGCTTCTCTCGGCCATGGCAGCAATCTCACTCTGCTCAGTGCATGTTTGTGCCAGGTTAAGCCATCACCCTTGAATACCTTCTCTGTTCTTGTTCCAGCACAGATTCTAAATTAGAAACCCTTCCACCTGCATATGATATGAGCAGGGGTTTTGCAATCCTGGGAGGCTGAGTCAGGCGTAGGGACGAGAGCCATGTCTGCTGCTGAAAGGCTCAGTTGCTTACAGATACCCACTGCAATGGTTTGCCTTCTCACCCCATCTCCCCATGGCTTGTGCAACATTGGCAAAGCCACTGGTCAGTGCAGTGTTGGAGGAGCAGCCTTCCCAGCACTGGCAGTTCTGTGGGGCTCTTGGCACTGTCTGGCTTGGCAGGGACTCTGCTCACTGCCTGACCATGGCTTTTTCTCCTACAAGCAACAGGGTGTCCAAGGTAAATTACCTTGCTCTTGAAAGGCTTTAGTTGGAGCTCAGATTGGCAGCTTCTGTCTCGCTGTGAACCTTTCTGATACAGCAGCAGGACACCACCTGGGTATGGAAGGGAGGGAAAGTGCTTGCTGTGCTGTCCCCCTCTCTGATGGCTCACCACACGTGTGTGTTTTATGGACAAAAATTTACTGCTCTATATTTGCTTAGACAGTACCCTGCAGGGAAAGCAGTCCACTGCCTGTCCTTCAGGTCCAGGCCCTTTAGCCTGTTCCCACTTTTAAATTTCTCTAGATAAAATCTACTGGAGCTTGTTAAGGCTGTCCTGAGCAGCAACAACTTTGAGAAAAAAATAGTGTTTGGTTTTCTGTTATCCACATCTTTAGTTTCCTGTAGACCTTTCAGTATTTTCTGAGCCTGGCTGACAGATAAGCCACTCTTAAGGACTAGTTAAAGACTCTTACTGGTTTTCTCAATGCTTTTTCTAGCATCCTGTAAGCCATCTTCTGCCTTTGGCACTGTTAAATGGTGAATCAAGGAGTTTCACCACTGCAAAATATCCATGTTTTGGTACAGCAGAAGGAACAGCACCTAGTTTCTTACTAAAAGTCTCTTAAATAGTTCTAAATTAAATATATAACATATGTAACCTGGAGCACTGAGTCCAGTTCTGGAGCCCCTATTACAAGAGGGATGTGGACATGCTGGAGCATGTCCAGAGAAGGGACATGAGGATGCTCAGAGGGCTGCAGCACCTCTGCTATGAGGACAGACTGAAAGAGTTGGGGCTGTTCAGTCTGGAGAAGAGGAGGCTCCCAGGTGACCTTATTGTGGCCTTCCAGGATCTGAAGGGGACCTACAGAAAAGCTGGGGAGGGACTTCTTAGGCTATCAGGCAGTGACAGGACTAGGAGGAACGGAGCAAAGCTGGAGGTGGGGAGATTCAGATTGGAGGTGAGGAGGAAGTTCTTGAGCATGAGAGTGGTGAGAGCCTGGAATGGGTTGCCCAGGGAAGTGGTTTGGGCCATATTCCTGGAGGTGTTTGCAGCCAGGCTGGGTGAGGCTGTGGGCAGCCTGATCTAGGGTAGGGTGTCCCTGGGCATGGCAGAGGGGTAGGAACTTGATGATCCTTGTGGTCCCTTCCAACCCTGACTGATTTTATGTATTCTAAGTTGGATATACAGCATCATTTTGAGATAAGCACAGTGAAGCTTCCACCATTTACCATTTACTTTGCACTCCCTATACACTGTTAGATCCAGGACTTTGTGCTATGCTTATCCTGGGTCAGAGTTTGATCTCTTTACAGAAGCTGTATCTCCATTAATGTGTGGCTGTTCAAGACAGCCCCTTGAAGCAGCCTATGTAGCTCCTCAGCAGGCACATGGACTTGATGGCAGCCAAAGGCAGCTCCTGGCACATTTTCATCTTGAAATTGGGGATGAGGGAGGAGGAGGCTTGCAATAACTAAGCTGACAACATTTTAATCTCCTGTCTGGGTTCTAGTGGGCTCTGAAGAGAGCTGAGAAGTGCCAAGTCCTTGAGCTGGCCCCGTCCCATGCAAAGGCTGTCTTTAAGTGTGGCTTAGGAGCCTCTGCTTAAGGTGATTTTTTGGCATTTTTATTCCATTTTGCACCTCTTGCTCTGGGTTGCTGAAGCTTTTCTGCTGGCTTACATTTTTATGGGGAGTTGTCTCACCAATCAAGCTCTGATGACTGGGCCACCTTCCCATCCTTGTTTCCAGAAAAGTTGTGAAGCAGCTGAGCCTCCCCCAGGATGCCTGGACATGGTCCGGCTCTGTCCCAGAAGAATGCATCTCCACCAGCAGCTCAGTTCAGTCCTTCCGGGAAACCTTTCACAGGCTCTCATTCTCTTTTTTTACAAAGCCTTCATCTCTCTCAATTTTTTCAGTTCATCTTTGAACACAGTGGCCCCTTCTGTAGCTCATTTCCTCTCGACTTGACAGAAATGCTAGCCCTCAGTGTTCTCCTTGGAGGGGACATTTCATATGTGAGTCCAGCATTGAACCATTTGATCCAGAGGACCAGTGGAGATGCAGAGATGTCCTCAGGGCTTTCTCTGCTTCTGCCTGTGTCCATCTCCTTCAGCTGCCTCAGAGCCTTTTTGTGTCACATGTTCTGATTTCTTTCCCTCTCATCACCCCCCAAACCATCACTGTCTTTTGGCTTCCCCATGAACCTTCCTCGATTCTCTTACCCTAGATAAGACCTAAGCATCTCCGTGCATTCCTGCTGACTCCCCAGGAGTTTGGTAGCCCAAGCTCCTTTGCCCTAGGCAGTGCCCAAACAAAATGAACAAACCCAAAGATCGTTCAACCTCTCTCCTCTACCCCGTGCAAAGAGCTGTGCTAGTGGTGGTGCACAGGCCTTTTGACCATCGTTCTGCTGCCGTGCAGCGATGTCTCCTCTACCCTAAAATGTCTTTGCCCAAAAGCAAATCATTACACAGCTTTCTGAGCAGAATTGCACCAATCTCATGGCCAGACTCTGGCCACTTCTGCACATGGAATGCCTGATGCTGGCACTGCCAAGCTCGTTTGCTGCAGGGCACGGCTATGCCCGATTCCTCAGTAAACTCTGTGTAGGCATTGCGCAAGCTGTCTGTTCTCTGGGTGGGGGGAGGCCTGCGCAATCCCTGCTCCGGACAGACGTCTGAGCTTGATCCTGCTGGAATGACGTCAAAGGCTGCAATATCTTGTCTCTTCCCAGTGCTGGCAGTGCCCGGCCTGGCCACGTGCCGCTGCACAGCCTGCACCTGCGCTTGAAGCCCTGCGGCTGCAGCTGCTGTTGCTGCTGCTTCCACCTGTGCAGCGCAGTTTGCAGGTTACCGAACGGTGGACATCTGCTTATGCACTTGACTCTCCTCCGTGAGTTCCTGCTAATTCAGAAAGCTTTGGTTGAGAGCAAACCCAAGCAACTTTTAAAGGGAGCATCCTCCAATGTTGACCTGTGGGTGAAGTCGCAGCCTCTCTTGTGCTGGAGGCTCAGTGTGGCACAACCAAATGCTGCAGCAGGCAGCACAGCAGTGGGTACCAGTAAACCCCTGGCTTTGATTTGGCACTCATCTCCGTGACTGGCTAGGAGAATAGGAGTACATGATCTGTAAGGTGCTGTGTGAACGCTGAGGTCTGCTGAAGGAAACAGCCGTGGTTAAACCAGCAGCCTCAGCTTGCACCCAAGCAGCCCCATGAAGTGGCAGAAGTAAGGGTAACAGAGAGACTGCTACACTTGACTGACTGCAGCAGGAAGGTTTCCCGGTGCTGCAGGGAAGGAGCAGAGCAGTACATCCCCGGGGCAGCACAGGCTGACTTCCCCAGGCCCCGAGGCTCCCCGGCCTGCTGCATCCCCAAAGGCTAGAGCAGGGCAGGACTGTTGTGAAATGCCCCCGTGCTGCTCAGCAGGACGTGATTCATTGCGACCTCCTGGCATCCTTACAAGCACTGCCTGCGTCTCGCCGGCCCTCTGCCGGACCTACTCGCTGGTAAGGCAGCTGCTGACATTTCACATCTGCCAGATCCAGCCTGAAGTGGGCTGACTCCAGTCCTAGACTGGTGGAATGATGTTTCTGGTTCAGTCTGCTGTGTGCTGGACCAAGCTGTGGTACATTTTTGACAGCTCTGCACATAGGTCAGGGGAGGGAAGGAGCGATTGACGATTTCAGTTTTTATGCGAGAGCCCAAGCAGCTCTGAGTTCTTCTTTAAAAGGTGCTGACAGATTCAGAACAGCTCCCAAGTTTTGATTTTGGAAATATTGGGATTTTCCAAGTTGTAAATCCAGAAGGAGGAGTTCCAGCATGCCCATGGTTGTGCACAGCATCCCCTCCATGAGGCAGCTCAGCGCTGCTTGGTGGTAGCTGCTCCCTGGGCACTGCCACGTGCCCTGAGGAAAGTGAACAGAAAAGACAATATGTTAGAGGAACGTTTTTGACGCCTTGTCAAGTGGAGCAACTATAAGATGCAGAAAACTGTATTAAAAAAAAAAAATCCCTAAATTTACAGAAACGGGAGAATTTTTTTTTTTTTTTTTTCATGTAGGAGCATTGCTTTTAAAAAAAAATGTGACTTGGAGCTGGAAATAGACCTGAGACAAGTCTTTAAAGTAAATATTTAATACTGGATCGATATTGAAAAAGACCCAGAGTCTGCAATTGATTTTTTTTTTTAGCCCCAGCTGAGCCCACCAGTGAAACTCCTGGTTAGTACCAGTGTTAACTGTGTGTCCTACCAGCAAATAACTTCCACTTGTGATTTTGATTTTGCATGCTAAAAGGAAAAGGAAAAAAAAAAAAAAAAAAACATCTGGGAACCAACAGCTTCTCTGATGGTGCTAACTACCTAATTTCTGAGCGTAAAAGCAAAATTAGTTTTCTCAGCTAGCTGTGCTAATGGGATTGTGAGAAGAAGGGCTGGCACCACACCACCTTGCTCTTTGCTAGGCAGAAATTAGCCAGTATTTACCTTAGGGGCCGCGATACTTAGACAGGAATTCCAAAGAGAATTAAAATAGTGAACGTCAGCTCACTGCGTGATCAATGCTGAATTGTAATGGCAGAGTTGATACCTGTTGTTTGACAGGAGTTGTAGTGCTACCTGCAAAAGCCCTGCAGCCTGCATTAGTTCACAGTATGACCAAAAACAATTAAAAGTTTAAGAAAAAAAAAAAAAAAAAAAAGGACCCACGATGTGAATGATGTTGTTCAACNCCAGATCTGAATGTTGTTGTTCAAGCTTTGGGCTAAATCAGCTTTAGAGCCGAGGGCAGATGCTGTACCCTACTTCTGCAGCACACAGATCCCAGGTCCACTCAGGCACATGCTGGATGATGTGCAGAGGTTTAAAGATATCTTTTCCCTTGGAAATAGTGAATTAGTAGAGGCTATGGAAGAAGGAAATAATTAAGTTGGATGTGATGTTCTCTCCTGGTCAGCAATTACAGATTCTTCTTGTAGGAGCTGCTATATTCCCTGTGCCACTGGCAAAACTGAAGGAAAAAAAACCCCAACTTTCTTGTGCTTGGTTTTTTTTTTTTTTTTNTTTAATATATTCTTTACCAGACAGCCTAAGTGCACTTTATGAACATTAGTTTGCTCAGGGCTGTACAACGTCAAGATTATTGTCCTTAGGGAACAGGTGTTAAAAATTAAGCGCAAGGAGCTGAGGTGAGTCTGTTCTGGCTGTGTAGACAATTAAATAGAACGGGGAAAGGACAGGGGTTCCTCTCAGGCAGTGCTTTTGGTGCGAAGAAATATACTAGTAATCAGAATTTAGCTTCCCATCACTTCTTTTGGCACCAGTAGGGGTGAATGGTTTGCTCCTAAACACCTACAAGAAGTGGTGCCACTTCTTTTGGCACCAACAGGGGTGAATGGTTTGCTCCTAAACACCTACAGGATAAGAAAATGTGCATCTAACTCACAGGCTGTGTGACTAAATTTTTTCCAAAGCTTTTTGACAACTCCAAGGTCGGTGTGAAAGAAAACACTTACTATGATCACATCTGTATTTGGAGCAAGAGTAATCCAGGTCTCAATCAGTGTTTTCCTCACTGCTTACATTACTACTAGGGGTTCATTAAATGAGAGAAGATTACATCACGATGGATAACTTTTAAAATAAGCAATCCATTTGTTTGGTGTGAGCATGTGTGTGTGTGTATTGTTTGTTTATTTGCTTTTAATTATTCTGCTGAGAATATCTGCCCTGTGACAAGCAAAGCAGTCAGCTCACAACAGCAGTGCAATAAATCTCCATCCAGGGCAATGCAAATGGGGAAGAAGCTCCAGAGAGTGGTTCTGTTTGAAATAAATTGAGGGATTATTTTGAAAGCTTGCATGGAAGAAGAGACTTTTGCCAACTATTACAATTAAGACTTCAGAGTAACTGCTGAGTGGGTAATTAGTCCCTCGGGAACACAGGAGTCTGGACAAATGTAAGATGGAACAAGAGGGGGGAAAAAAAATGTGTATGAAGAATTAACTTTAGAAAACAAGCTAGAACATTAGTCACAGGAGGGATATAACTCAGCTTTCATTTATTTCTGTGGTGAACAGACACGTTGTTCTTAACCCCTGCACCACAGCAGGACAAAGCGATCTCTTCTCGTTTTAAGGCAGCTGGAACTGCTTTATTAAAGTTCATCTCTTTGATAAGAGGGTAAAGGGGAGTGGAAAGAAATGCACTGCAAACCCACCAAGCAGAGCTTACAGTCATATGGGGGTGGGAAATAAACCAGTTGTGGAACTGGTCAAGACATTCTGTAGTGTCTGTGGTCTTCAGTGACTCCTCCATCATGAAGACAGAGAAATTAGGCAAGGTTCAAAAGATAATACCTCCCCACAAGCCTGTCTAGAACAGGCTTTGTCTCATGTTCCCATGTGCTGAGCAGCACCTCAACCACAAGGAAGTGATTCACCTACCCATTGTGTTGGAGGATCTTGGCATGCCTCTTTACTGGATTTACAGAGACTTGATGAAATACAGCCCCAAACAAAACTCAAAGCATGCGAGATACTTTTGAGGTTATGCAGTGCACATGTGGTCGGTCCTGTCCTTCCAGAGCTCCTGATTCATAGTCCTGCACTGTAACTGTTGAACTGTAGACTTTTTTTGTAGTTTCTACACTTGGCTTTGTTTGTTGGTTGGTTGTTGGGGTTTTTTTTTTGGCTTGGTGTTTTGGGTTTTTTTTGTTTCTTTTTTGTTTGTTTGTTTGTTTTTTCTTTTGTGGTTCATTGCTCTCATAATTATGTCAACGGCAGTAATCTGCTAATCAGTCCTCTTTGTGGAACAGGGCTAGTGCTGCTTTGGACATTTAGTGCTTAGTAATAAAAAAGAAGTGTGCAATTCACATGACTCTGGAGAAGAAGGAAGCTTTGCAAATGCATCTAATATATTCAGTTGCAGATTTTTGTAAATGGGTCATATTCACTGCACTGTGTCTCTGGAGGATTAACAATAGCATCACAGCTGAAAGTTCAGGACCAGACCCCCACAGCTGAATCTGCCCAGCTTTGAGGACTTTGTACTTTGGTGTGATCTCTATTCCATAACCTGCAAAAACACTGAGTCAGCCTCCCTTCTGAGCTCTCACCATATAACTGGCCAAGCGATGGAGTCTCCCTTGCCCATTCTGCACTGTTAAGCCCAACCTCGCTGTCTGTTGGTACCATTACATCTGTTGGTTGCATTTCTGCCCTGGCAATTCTCCTCTGTGACCTGAGCAAAGGTTACCGATGTTTTCGTGCAGACTTTGTGTTTACTATTAGCAGTAAGTAAGAAGCTCCAGATTCCATCAGTTGGGTCATCCTCTCTGTTTCCCAATTCAATGTAAATGGTCAGGCAGACAGAGGCAGCTCTTCCTTGGAATACACTGAAATTCTCTTGAAAGGTGTGCCAGTTTCTGGCAGAGCTGGTGTTAGCAATACATCGTGGACACAACACAGTCGTCCTCCATTTGTGTAAATATTGTCTTCAAAACCACCATCTCTTCTCACCTCCTTCAGCTGCTTCCCTTAAGTGCTCAGCACAAGGATCCTGCACAAACACACCCAGCTCTGGCATATTCCTTCCAGGAGAGGGCAGGGGAATACAGTTTATTGCAGATCCACTTCTGAACTGGAGCCAACATTCATCATGTCTGTATGTCTTCCAGCCTATTTTGCTTTCGTAAACTTGAATGAGCAGAGGTAGGTGCCGAATCCTCTTGAACTGACTCAGTGAGTTTTGTCACATTTAAAGACCTGCCTGTCCCTGAGTCACCTTGAGGAGAGATAGCTTGGACTAGGCTGTTCCACTTGCTCTTGAACCTCTTGCAATGAGCCTTTTGTGTTGTGGTGAAGGTGTTGGGTTTTGTGCAGCTTCAGGACCAGAGTTTAAACAGCTGAACCCTGGCCTTTCTGCTTCATCTCACCATGAAGCCAGAGGAGGCAGTGATGGGACAGCTTATCTATCACACACTCGTATCCCTGCAGAAGGTGTTCTGATTCCCTTTGATGTTCATAGTGTTAGCAGGTGCAGGACTGCTCAGTAGATTAAAATGCAGGGGCTGTGCATGGAAACCTGAGGTTTGATCTGGACCTGATTAAAGATAGCCTAAAGGGATAACAGCCTGAAAGTAAGCTGACATTTTATTTTCATAGAATCATGGAATGGTTTAGGTTGGAAGGGAACTCAAAGCTCATCCAGTTCCAACCCCCTGCCATAGGCAGGGACACCTCCTGCTAGAACAGGTCGCTCAAGGCCTCATCCAAACTGGCTTTGAACACCTCCAAGGAGGGAGCAGCCACAACCTCCCTGGGCAGCCTGTGCCAGTGTCTCACCACTCTCACTGTGAAGAACTTCCTCCTAACATCCCATTTAAATCTCCCCTCTGCCAGTGTAAACCCATCCCCCTTGTCCTGTCATAACAAGACCTTGTGAATAGTCCCTCCCCAGCCTTCCTGTAGGCCCCCTTCAGATATTGGAAGGCTACTATAAGGTCTCCTCGAATCCTTCTCTTCTCCAGCTTTTCTCTTTCAGTATCTCAATGAACAGAAAGTTTGGGATAAAATCAAGAAGTTTCCCTAGTTATTTGCCGCCTTTAATACTCCAAATGCTATTAACATGAAAAAAAAAGTCCTAAAATTAGTTTCTCCCAACTTATCTCCCCCTAGCCCTGTGACTCTGACTTGAAAAGACAACATAATTTCCAAATTAGTGAAGGAAAGAAAAAAAAGGCATAAAATCAATAAACTGTGGACCCTGCAGCACAGATGCCCTTGCAAGGCCAAAGAAATTAATTTCTGAGATTGTTGTTGCCATTTCCACCTTGTACTGCAGAGCCACAATCAGGGATAAACATATTCTTTGTGTCAATATTTCTGTAGCACCGAAAGAACCTGCAGTCCTTATCTGCAAGTGTCAAGGACTGCTAAGTTAAAGTGATAATAACATTATTGGACAGTCTGACAGACATTTTTGTTCCCTTTGTGTCCCTGCAACTGTTTGGGTGCTGAAAGCTGCAGCCCAGTGAAGCTCAGCTGGACATAGCCATTGGCTTTGTGGCACATGGAAGAGATCTGTCTGGAGCAGGCTTTTTTGTTTTTTTTTCTTTAAATGAATCCCAAGCCAGAATTTTAACTTCCTTTTCTTTTCTTTTCTTTTTTTTTTTTTTTTTTTTTTCCTGATTATTTTTGCTTCTTTCACTGGAAAAGAGCAGTCTTGATTTGTAAGTCACAGAAATGTGCAAGTAATCAATTCGGCCTGACTGAGCCTTCTTGTGCCAAGGGGCAAGTCGGCTCATCGGATTACTGTTTGCTGCTGCAGTAAATGGGGAATAGCAGGGGCTGGGGCAGAGCTACCACGAGTGACCTCTGAAGACAGCAAAACACTTCCCCTGTGCAGCACATCCGTGAAGTTCAAAGACTTTCCCTTCCACTCCCCTCAAAAGCAAAGCCGCAGAAACAACGCACAGAAGGTGGGAGAGCCTGGAGCAGGCAAAAACAGCCTCTCTACGGCCACATGTGCAAAGGCAAAGGGTGGGCAGAGCCAAAACCATTCTTAGGTGTAAACTGCAGAGCGGAGGAGCCTTTAGCTGCCTTTGCCACCTTCCGTGGGGCTGTGCTACGTGGCATAACAACTCGGGAGCAACTTCAGCCCACGGTTTCTTTTTAACGTCCTAATGCCGGGCTGCTATTATCTCCAGGGAAATTCGAAAGGGCTTGAATGCTGACGTTTATTTGCCTTTCCTGACTGGATCTTTAACACACAGCTATCAGACAAAAGCCAATGAAAAGGACCTTAAGTTTATGTTAGCCACAGTGTTTGCCTGGGCTGTGGGAATGCTCGAAAGGTTGCCTGAGCAGGGGAACCTGTTTGACTGAAGTCCTCTCCTAAAAGGAGGGGAGAGAGAGAATGGAAATTCCCCAGGCAGGGTCACGGGACAAAGGTAATAATAGATTTGAAAGGACTTGGTGAAGAAATGAGCAAACAGATGGAAGCCTCTTAGGGAGATGAGGATGGGGCAGGGGGAAGGCGAAATGTATTTTAGAGCAGAGAGCAGGGGCTCAGGTCTGCTGCAGTACCAGATGAAGGATGCCAATGTTAGACATTGGTCACAGCTGCACAGAAACTCAGCAGCAAAAGGCTACCCCAGCCCAACGGTCATCTCTGGTTCTCATGAAAAGTTGGTAGCCAAATGTGATTAGAAGTCACTATGTTTGGCTAGATCTATGAATTTCTGTTGTTTATAGTGCTTCCAAAACCTTGACCACAACTTAGAGGTGTATGTCAAATTGACTGAAGAATTGGTCTAAATCAGTGCGCAGCTTGAGAAATGCATTCAGATGTCACAGAGGGAAAGACAAGTGACTGAGTCAGCCCCGAGGCTGGTCCCTGCCACTCTATCTTGTAATTCTTAGACTGGGGTTTAAGTCCCAAAGTGCACTCGTGGATTCCAAATACAGGGCTGTGGTTTTAGGCCTTCCTGACTGACTTGTGTGTAAAACAATGTGACCATCTTGGGAAGGAAAACCTCTATCCTAAAATCTCTGCTCATAAAAGATGATGTAGAGGTTGAAGCTGTGGGTGTGTTTCACCATGGACAGCCATGGTCTGGGGCTCCAAGTGGCAGTGACTTTTGCATGTTTTCTCATTATTCTCTCTTGTACAGGTTGTGTGATATCCAAACTTGTGCTATCATACCTCCTATTTGTTTGGTTTGCATGTGTCCTTTGTCTAAAAATTTTGTCTGGACAGAAAAAGAGGACTTTGGATATTTGTCCAGGCTGTCCTGATGTCCAACAGCCTGGCCAGGGCACTATTTCTACAAGAGTGACAGACACCCAGAAATGCCCAAAGCACAATGAACATGTGCACAAGTGTCCCAGTGCAGCTGATCCCTCTGTGCATGGCAGAGGAGACCTGGACACAGGGAAAAAGTTTGGTGCATCCAGAATTTGTTACATAGCACGTGAGTGAACTCAAGTTTATCCTGGATGCTCTGTACTCATTTCCCAGGCACTGTGTGCTGCCTGCCTGTATTTTAAATGTTTGTTTGTTTGTTAGTTTGTTTGGTTTTTTCCCAGGGAAATCTCAGGAAGAAATGCAGAAGCTTTAGTTATGCTTGCCTGATTATCTCCACTGCATTTCACCTCACAGGGATCACTGTTGCCTTATACTGAAAGATGAGATGCTCGGTATGGTTCTTCAGGAGTGAAAAAGCATGAGGCCTTTCCTCCATCACAATGTGCAGCCACAGGAGAGCTGGTGCTGGTGATAGTAGCTGGGCATCTCCTCTGTCAGCAGCTCACATTTGGATCTGCTTGAGCCCACCAAAAACATCATATCACTACCTTCAGCAACAGCTGATGGCATGGTCCTGCAGCTGTGTAGGAGGCAACACACACACAGCCTGAGTGGGACTTCTAGGGAAGCAGAAAAGTGGTAAAACAGATGAAATTTGAGAAGCAGAACTGGGATGCACAACATTTCATTTCCATGTAGGTAAGTATGGCATTTCACTACCTCTCCAGAGAAAGCTGAAACTGAAATATAAAGAAATTATCTTTTGCACATGGAAAAAAACCCCCTTAATTTAGAGAAACCTCTAATGTGCTCTGATGCATATGTAATAATTGTAATAATGGCAAAGTTGAGACTGTAGCTTTTGGTTCTTTTTACAGTAACAAACACCATAAGGGACTTTCATACCCGTACAGCAGACAGTTCAAATTCCATATAAGTCTTGTCTTGAGGGCTTGGGATATAAGCCTCCAGCCCTTTGCATTGCATCAAGCTAAACGTTACCTACGTGGGGAATAAAGGGGTTTTAGTTAAGAGAAAACAGTGAAGTGAGGGGTGCCAAAATTCTATTTTGGGTAAAAATGTTAAAGGCCAGTGTTTGTAGTAACGTGATGCTTTTGGAATCAGTGAAGTTACACTGATGCAGAATTTGGCCCTGATGTATTTGTATAAATATAGCATCTATGGATTTGATGAGTGTATATTTATGCATTATTCATTGAATGTGGAGAGGAAAAGCAAGATCTGTGCATGAGACCAGAGCCCTGTGCACCCCCCAGTTCTTTGGGTGATACCCATGGGGGTGAGGCTGCAGCTGTGGGGTCACCTCTGTGCTGCTCCTGGGCCCTGGCTGCCATGACTTTCAAGGCTGAGTGTCCTCTTGGGGAGAGATTGGTTTATGTTTGCCAGACTTTAAAGCATGCTCCTGGCAGTTCTGAAGCAATGCAGGTGGAAGATATTTTTGCCAGTTGAAGCCATCAAGCTGGAGTTGAGAAGAGAAAAAGCTGCACCTGGGTTCTTCCACAGATGTTTGGTTCAATTTTCTGTGCCTCAGTTTCTCCATAATGTCATAAAATGAGGATAATACTTTATTTTCCCTTGCAGGGCAGCAAGGCCTGCAGTCCCACAGAAGGAGCAGGGATGTTGCTCCGTTCCGTGTAGCCATCTCAAAAAGCTGCTGTCTCAAGGGTGTGTTCTGGACTCCTGGACTGTACTTTCCCAAGGATTTGAAAAATGAAAAACCAAGTTTGAAAAGCCTCTGGCTGAGCAGGAATGCTCACTGCTGGTGCAGCTGGCACATTGCAAGATTCCTCACCTCTGCAGGACTTAAACATGTATCCTGATTTGTGTTGAATGCAGCATAACAATAGTGTGTATATTTATGTGTTTGTATATATATAAAATATTAACACCTCTATGAAAAAGTTGTGATGACTGCAATAACACTGAGGGGAAACTCCAACCCCCAATACTTTCTGTTATGCTGGAAATTTTTAGCAGAACCTGTTGAACCAGGACAAAGCTTGATTTTACAATGAGGGTGGCCTAGATTGCCCAGAGAGGTGATAGATGCCCCATCCCTGAAAGGTCAGGTTAGACAGTGCTCTAAGCAACCTGCTCTAGTTAAGGATGTCCCTGCTCACTGCATGGAATCTGCACCAGATGACGTGGAAAGCTCCCTTCCAACGCAAACCATTCGTGAGTCTACGAAATCACCCTGTCAAGCTCCAGCAGGTGGGCATGAAAGGGGCTGGTGTGCTGGGGAGCAGCAGGGAAAGGGCACGGAGGAGATCTGCATCCCTCCCGGGACTTGCACCCTTGCTCTCCGAGAGCTTCTACGTGCCCAGGGGCTTGCCCAGGGATTCCCTTCCAACCCAAACCATTCAATGACTCACACGCTGCCAGGCATCGCAGCCCCAAACTCCGGCACTCCACCGGGGGCTCGCCCATGTGCTGACCCTCCCGGGCCCCGCCCCAGGGGCCGGGCCGTGCGGGGCCGGGCGGTGCCGCGGTTCCCATTGAGCCCGGTGGCGGGCCGGCCCCCGGCGCGGCGGGGCCAATGGGGAGGGCGAACGCGGTCGAGCCTCTCCCCGGCCTCCCCCCCCGGCGCCGGGCGCCCGT
>VWZI01008205.1:1261407-1316686 GCA_013396835.1 Psilopogon haemacephalus
GGTGTGGGGGGGGGGGGAGGTTGCGGGTTACTCCCGGTCATCGCGACAAGGCGACTACGCGATGGTAGTGTGTGTGGTCGGGCACCCGAAACCTTCTAAAACGGGATGGAGGGAGCAGGAAGCAAATGCAAAACAATTATATTTAAAAAAATCATCAAAACAACAACAAACGAACAACAACAACAACAACAAAAAAACAACCCACCACGAGGAAACCGAAAGAGCTAACGTTTTGCAGCTGTGGAAATGTGGTGGTGATTGTGCTGGGGTGAGAACCGTCTGTGTGCAGCGGCGGCGGCGGCGTTGTCGTCCCCGGCGGCTCACACCGTCCGGACGATTCGGGCGGTCAGCCCGGATCTGGGAGGGGGGGAAGTAGGGTGGCGGCACCCGCTGCGGATCAAGTGCTTCTTCCTCTTGTGGAACCCAAAGTTTTGTGGTGGAGGGAGTTAGCTTCCAGAAAATAAGGCTTTGGGAACGTTGCCGTAGCTTCCCAAAGGTGGTGGGTTTGGAAAAACCCGACCCAGCAGAAACAACTGATAGACCCCAAATCATCCCCGCTCTTCTCTTTGCCTCCCCCAGCCCGTGTCCAGGGAGCAGCACAGCCACCTTGCAGAATGGATGCGAACAAATGGGTTTCATCCCGGCTCTTGACTTAAAAACAAAACAAAACCCAAAACCCCACTGTTTTTTAGGGTTTTGTTTGTTTTCCCCTCATGCATTTGTAGTTTAATTTCTTAGAAAGGCTGCACCTGATTCACTGCCTGGTATATGGTTCTGTCTGTGGAGCAGAAATCAGCCTGAACAGATTTAGATCCTTCTAGGGAACAAGAGGAAACCCTGAAGAGATTAGCCCTAAACAAAAAAAAGCTGTAGCAGTACGCATAGGGCATGACTTGTCAGTGTATCTGAGCCCACATGCTGCTATGGGATCAGTTTTGCTGGTCTGAAATGACACGCTGAGAAATATGTCCCCATGTTCCAGCACCTTCCCAGGCTTTTACATTTTAATATTGTTCTGAGTCAGAATATACCTCCTTTTTTGGGGGGGATTTGTTTGGTTTTGTTGTGGTTTGTTTGTTTGGGGTTTTAAAATTTACTTTTATTTATTTTACTGTCGGTTTGCTTGGAGGATTTTTTTTGTTGTTGTTTATTTGGGGAGAGGTGGTTTTTTGGTGTTATTTAGCTGGAGAGTTATTTGGGGCTATTTAGCTGGAGATGGTTATTTAGATGGTGAGGTTTTCCAGGACGGTATGTTTCTGGCAGAAAGGAGATCATAACAACCCAGGGAACTCTTTAAAGAGAGTTGGAGGCTGTGGTGCTGTGGTGTGCTGTTGAATAGCTGCTGTATTTAACTCCAGAAGTGGCTGGGTTTCAGAGGTTGAGACTGAGATGCCTCTTTAAGGTGCTTACATTTCTAACGTGTTTTCAGGGCTCCTAGAGATGAAAGTGCTTTATGTGAACCGCATGATTAGTTTTCACAGCTTGTGTGAGCTCTGGAGCTTTTTTTCTTTTTTTTTTTTAATTTTTATTTTTTTAATATTTTAAATCTTCTGGTTGTGGCAAAGCAGAGATGTAAGCCTTCTGGTTGTTAGTCTGTCCTTTGGGATAAAATATAGCCCGGGCCTGATCCTGCATTCCAGGCATTCCCCAAAATCTTCTTGGCTGTTCTGCAAGTACTGAGAGTGCACAGAAAGCAGATCTGGCCTGTAACGTCTGCTTGGATCTACAGAGAGGCAAGTCTGAAAGTCCTCTGTCTTCTTAAAATGTCTCTGGTCTCACTAAGTGACATTGCTCCTTGTCAAAAGTGGTGGGGAAATGAGCATGCTGGCTGCTTTCTGCCAAGGTACCTTGCTTGCTGCTAGCAGTATGCAAGTTCCCTCCTCCCCCTCCCTTGCTTTTAAGCCTTTATTCAAGTTAGGGTTCAGTTGATTTTGAGTTGTAGGTATGGCTACATTTGATATGTGGCTTCCTAGTCCTTAAAGACACTTAAAGAAAAGTTAAATTTTGATTTGTTTGGACTTTTTGTTTTGTTTGTGTGTGTGTGTGTTTTTTTTTTAATGTGGTTTTGTTTGTATGTGCTTTTGTTTGTTTGCTTGCTTGCTTGGTTTGGGTTTTTGGGTTTTTTTGCTGTTTGCATGTGTGTCTGTGGAATTTTCGCTTTTAAATACCTTTTCCAGCTGGTTGAGATGCAGGCTCTTTCCCTGCACGTGGAGCACGCCAGCTTTTCTTAGCAAATAAGCACGTTGCCGTCCCGGTTTCACTCAGCACCACTCTTCAGAAATCGAACCTAGAGCAGTGCAGACATAGGAGAGAGGATCAGAAACCGTCCAAGCGCAAGCCCTCCTTCCTGCCCCACATTTCACAAGGCAATCCCCAGTTTTAGGGGGAAGATAGCAACAAGCAGCTTAGGTGAACTCTTACTGGAATCCAATACAAGCTTCTCCGAGCGGATTGTTTCAAAGTGGGAATAAGTCCGCTCTGTGATTTCTGCTGGAGGAACTTTTCTGTCAACACAGAGATTAAAAAAAAAAAAAACCTAAAAAAAACCCCAAAACACAAAAACCCCTACAAAAAAAAAAACAAACTCCAACAAAACAAAGAAGTAGTCCTGTGTGTCAGAAATAGTTCAGCTCATCTGACTCTTCACTTTTACTACAAGAAATGATTATGCGCTAAGGTCACAAAACAGAGCCACTAACCTCTGCTTGAACTTCCTCGTGTTCGGCACATGTGGGTATTTCATTATCAGTTCCGCGGCGGAGCTGACAGGCCACGCGTACCAGGGAAATGTGCAATCTCACTCCTAAGTCTGCCTTTCAGCCTCCCGCTACTTCCTCCGTGTGTGTGAAGGAGGAAGCTGTAGCTGTAAGAAACACGAGGTATTTCCTCCTCCTTCCCCGTGAAATGTCAACAGAAGCTTCCACGGGGCTGGAGCTCTTTAAGAGCGTTGTGTAAGGTACCTGGCGCTGCGTTCGCTGCTGCTGCTGCGGCACCGAGCACATAGGCGCCTTTGGATTTTTTTTTTTTTCTTTCTCCAGAGAAAGCTGAGGCAGGGCACGTTTCGCAGCCCAGGCAGCAAGGATGCTCTGCAATGGCAGGAACAACCGTCCCTTTCCCTGCACAAAACTGGGAGCTATTGACTATTCATGGCAAAGCCTCCAAAGCGCAGCGGCAGAGGCTGTGGAAAATGACAGCGTGTAACAAGATTGACTGGCATTTCCTTCACGCTGGGTCACATGCCTGCTAATTCACACACACACACACAACCTCCTAGGCTGATCAAATGACTTCTATCTCTGCAGCCCGCATACCTTCCACAGAAAGAGTTGTTTTATTATGCACATATACAGCTCTGTTCCCAATCAGTCACCTTGAGCGAGTTACTGAGGGCCACTGTTTGCTCTGCCTGGGAGTCTCTGCATTTGCTCTCTGAGGAGGTCTCCCTCTGCAAGCAATTTTGTTTTCTTCCCTCCCCCGCCTCTTGTAGAAGTGAAAAATAAAAAGAAAAAGGAAGAAATAAATACACAAGTGTCCCTCCTGCCTTCTCCTCCCCAGAAGCCTCTCTAGGAATAGTTTATTTGTCTTAACTGGGAAAGCAAGGGATGGTTTCCAGGGTCAGCAAGCTGTCAGTGTTGCTGTCGCTGGGCTGTGCTGGGAAGGATGAATTTTGCCCTGCTGCCTCTGTGGGTTTGCAGTGGGGTTATGGCTCACGTGAGTGGGGGCTCTGTGGGATGCTGCCTGCTCGCTGTCTCGACACAGTGAGGAACCTGGCAGCGTGGCTGTCCAACATGGGTCACAGTGGATTGAGAAGATGGGGGAGACTGTATGAGCCCTCCCAATGTAGCAACTGCCACAAGGGCCAGATCACCTCAACCTCCATACCCTGAGAGGGGGGAATGTGGAGTGATAGAGTGAAGCCATCCACCAGCTGGCTTGCCAGGACATGGTAATTAGCTCAGTGCAGTGCCAGCCTCATTAATAGCAGGTGAGGGTGACGTTGGCACACTGATTCATTACATCTGGAGGGGAAAATCCACCTAGTAAATGCTGAAGCACAGTAAATATTTTTGGCTCCTGACAGATTGATCCTTGTATTATGCTGATTAGCCTGTATTTGTGGAACTGAGGAAGTTAAAAATAAGGTTGGTGGAAAGCTACAAGATAAGGAGAGGATTTGCATTTTATAGCCATGAGCAAAAAATTTTTAAAACTTGTTAGGGTTTCTTTTGTGAGTTTTTTTTTGTTGTTTGTTTTTTTGTTTTGGGTTTTTTGTAGGGTTTTTTATGGGAAAGATNTCACTGTTAGGTGAAAGAAGCCCATAATTTATTTTTCTCTTGCCAGTGACACTGTGGATGGGAGCTGTAAATCTAGAATGCACACAGTTGGGAAATGATTTCTGAAAGAATTCTTTTGCAAATATGTGGTGCAATCCTCCAAAACATTTCGGCCCTGACAGTCCTCAGGGCCGAAATATGTACAGACATATCAAAGCATGTAGCAGCATGTGTACTCACTGAGACTGGATACTTTGGATTTTCCTTTGAGCAAGAGGGCTTTACAAGCTTTGGTTCATGGAGATAAATAATTAAACCAGCTTCTGACTATTGCTGTTTTTGTTTTCCCGCACTCAGGCTCTCACCTGAACTTTCACCGCCTGGTATATGCTGTTGGGATACCCATAAGAGATCGCCCAGGAATGGTGGATCACTTGTTGCCTACTGATGAATCCTTTTCATCTACAAGATCTTCTCTTGGATACTTTGGGGACATGACAGCAGGGGTGAGGTCCTACCAAATGCTACCCTCTCCCCTGTCAGAAGATGACAGCGACTCGTCCAGCTTTTGTTCTTGTTCTAGCCCTGACTCCCAGGTTCTCAGCTCCAGCTATGGAAGCACGTCTAGTGCAGAAAGCCAGGACAGTATCTTAGACTACTTACTGTCCCAAGCATCTTTGGGGAGCACCACTGCATCATGGTGGGACAAAAGGAGACTTCAGCCGGTAGTGAAAGAGGAGTACTTTAGGTTGCCTGAATTTGCTGTGGATATGGAAGACTCAGGACCATTTCAGCCCACGCTTGAGGAAATTGAGGAATTTCTGGAGGAGAACATGGAGCTGGAGCTCAAAGACAGACCTAAAAGTGAGACCAAGGACTTGAGAGCTTGCAGCCATGTTTCCGTTGCTTCGCTAGAGCAAAAAGACCATATGTTACCCAGCACTAGTTTAAAGGAGAGTAAAAACGAAGAGCTGAGCAGCTCAACAGAAGGTGGCCAGGCTTCCAATGGAGGAATGACCCTGGAGAATGGGATACCAGTTATGCTTCAAATTCAGCCTGTACAGGTCAAACAGGAGTCCAACACGAGCCCCAGTTCCCAAGGACCAGCACAAGAGAACATTAAAATTGCACAGCTCCTAGTCAACATCCAAGGACAAACGTTTGCCCTTGTGCCTCAGATAGTTCAGTCGTCCAATTTGAACTTGTCCTCTAAATTTGTCCGCATCGCTCCTGTCCCCATCGCCGCCAAGCCAATTGGGCCAGGAGGCATGATCCAGGGTCAGACGGGAATCATCATGGGTCAGAAATTTCAAAAGACCCCTGCAGCAGAACTCATTAAAATGCACAAATGTTCTTTTCCTGGTTGTACCAAGATGTACACAAAAAGCAGCCATTTGAAAGCCCACCTGAGGAGGCATACAGGAGAAAAGCCTTTTGCATGCACGTGGCCGGGTTGCGGATGGAGGTTAGTACTGGGGTGCGGCACTGTCCGATCCTCCTTCCCCTTTCTGCTCACTTGACCTAACTTGCCGAGCAAAGAGGTTTGCAGACTGATTTGTAAACTCTTTCTGTTCTCCAAACTTGTTTGTTTGGTTTGAGAGCTAAGATCTTTTTCTTCCTGTTAGGTAATCCAGGGGCTTTGGTAAATTAAATAGCAGAGCATCACCTGCTGGCACCAGCTGTTTAAGTGCCTTAAAAAAATAAAAGTAATCCATGGTAATTTGTATTTCATTCTGAGGGGGTCAGATTAAGCTTATTACCACAGGCAGTACCTTGTGTTCACATGGCTCTGGTTGCAACACACCAGCTGCAGCAGATACTTGTCTGGTACCAGCTGAAGGCTGTAAGTGAACTGGATGGTTTTGGGCTGTGCGTGGCTGTGTGCCTTCAGCTGCGTGGGGATGAATGTGATTGCTGAAGGGCTGTGCTAAGTGAGTCTGCTTAAGAGAAGCAGCATTCTGTGCAGATTCTTCCAAACTGCATTCCGTCCCACTCCTTCTGGAAGTGCTGGCAGCCGCGCTCCAGCATGCTCTGGGTTTTATTCTCTGCATTGATTCAGAAAAACGCGTGGGTGCCACTCAAACTTGCAAAAAGCTGTCAGATGTAACAAGACAACCAGAAGGCTGAGGTGGAGTGAATGAAAGATTGCAGGTTTGATTGAGCAAAACATTTCACAGAGGGTACCTACTAGATGAAAGATGAAATCTTTGGGGGAAAAAAAAAAAATCAGCTTTGTTTTAAGGAAATTTTGACAGAAGCCTTCCTCCCCTCTTTCCAAGCAGCTGTATCACTACCCTGCCTGCTGGCAAGTGTTAATGTGCAGCACCACAAATTGCGATGGGAGAAAACAAAATCTGAACTCCCTTGCATTAAATTGAATCAGGTTTCTTTCAGAGAATATCCTGCAGAGCTTCAGTAAGCAATGCCTAATGAGGAAAGGAGTTGTGGTCATAGGAAACAGATGAGGTAAAAAGTAACAGGAGAGAGTTGTATAAAAATGCAAGTATGTGAGACATGCAGCAGTTAGAGATGGCTGGATTGGTTTGAGGGAAAAGGTCAGAATGGAGCTGCTCCCCAGCTGGACCAGTTTGAAGTTTGCCTCTCAGAAGGACCAGGGTTAATGCAATTACTTTCTGTGATGATGTTCTTTACCATTTCAGTTTATGGTGACTCTGCAGCTGGAGGTGATTTTACAGGTTTCTTTCTTTCCTTTTTGTACTGGTGGTGCTTCTCATGAGCCAGGCTCAGTGGCTCACTGCTCAGGATGCACTGAAATTCAAGCAGTGTTCTTTAGCTGGTCGGTCCCATAAACTGCAGTTGAGTTTGCTCCTGATCTGCAGCACAGGCACTTGCTCTTGTTTTATTTGGTTGCTGGAGTATGAGCACATAGGCAGCAGATGTGAAAATGCCTGTGGGTGTCAGGTTGGCTTTCCTTGTGCTGGGATGTGAGTAAAACTCTTGAGTTTTGTGACAAATGCATGAGGCATGTGAGGGTTTGTCTGATCCATGCTGAGATTTATACCAGTGCTCCCGGTGGCTTCTGTGGCTCAAGATCAGGAGGTTGAGGTGTTGCCTGTGGGTGACTTTCTCTATCTGTGGCTTATTACAGAGCTGGTATTCCACAGGGGAGGGGAACATTTAGGGAAGATATTTAGTAAGGGACGGAGAGTGAACTGCACTGGGGTGTCTGCCCATATCCCACTGTTGCAGTGATTAGTGTGAATCAAAAGCAAGATGTAGGTGTAAGGTGGGCCAAGAAAAGATCAGATCTCAGAGCTGTGAGCACCCCAAAACCTTCACTCTCAGCCAGCCACAAGTTTTTGAAGATGAGTAGCCCAACAGGGATGAGAAATGCCTTAGTTATGAGGAGTGTGTGTCTTGTCCACACACAGCTGCTGGCAGGGATTTTCGAACATGCTGGTGCTGTTCATCTTGTTGCATTTCACAGCCCAGGCTGGTACTCCAGTCCCCAACACTGCCAAACTTTCAGCTGCAATGGAGGAGGCAGTACTTGAGGAGCTACCTCCTGGGCTCCCAGCAGTCATTAGCACCAGCAGAGCCCCTACAAACTGCTCTCACATCAAAGGCCAGACCCAATTGAGCACTAAATTACTCGGTCGCCTTTCATCAATAAAGCATGTTTACCCTTTCCACAAGTTCAGTGAGGGCTGTGATCTCACATGACTTAAGTCAAATGCATCTGGACTCTCTGTTTGCTCCCAGTTTTATATCATCTCAAAGTAATTCAAGCACTAAACCACTGCTGGGCTCTGGTCTCCCCCCCTCCTTTCTCTGCGTTCTTGTGCTTGCGTATTTATTTTTTCACCAAAGACACTTAAGGTCTGACCTCACTGAAGACAGTAATTTAAAAAACAAACCAGCGTTGCCTAGCACAAAGAGGCTGAGCTGTGGGGGGTTAGAGCTTTCCTGGCTATCAGGGCAGCCGTGTTCTGGTGAAACTCTGCGCTTTAAATGCGCCAAGGTAGGGGTGTGCAGGCAGCAAACCCTTTTGCTAACACCCTAGGACAGCTGGAGAGCCCCAAACACCTCGTTGGAGGAGGCTGAACCCTGCTTGTTTGTGTCCTTCCTTGGCACAGGGCAAGAGGTGTTTTCAGCAGGCTGGTTAAAGGCGTTGCTAAGTGGCTGGTGACCCGTTGCGCTGGCTAGCTGCTGTACTGGTCGGCGCGCTGATCCGTGCCCTACCACCTTCTACCTTTGGCACACGGCAGCCTCTGCTTACAGTTGTGTCTCAAGACAACCCTGACCAAAAGGCTGAGCTGCTGTGTTATGGCATGGAGCAGGAGAAGTTTGTGCTGTCCCTCCCTGGTGCTGCAGTCGTGCATTAGGCAGTTGCGTTATCTTCACCGTCTGGTGGGCTGTAGGTGCCTCCCTGCAGCCGGTGCTGCAGGTGATGCTGTGCAATGTAAATCTCTGGCTGGCGTGGCAGGGAGAGCTGTAATGCAAGTGGCCAGGACGGTGTATGGACTGGGTGAGCTTGGGGCTGACCGTGCACGTTGTTGGCATCTTGCAGTCACCTTTTTTTTGCTGGTGCTTTGCAAAGGGGTTTGCAGGTATGTGGGACAAGTGCTGGTTTACTGTAGTGGTGCTGTGGGGACAGGCCACATGAGTACAGAGCCTCTCCTCCAGTGCAAAGGGAAGATAGAACCTGGATCAGTCTCAATGGCTGGTGGCCATGGTAGGCACCATGGAGTACTTGGCTGAAGCTGTTGACCTTTCTTGCCCTGTGAACCATATAGTGATGTTCTTGTTTGACCAGGAGATAAAGGACACATTCTATGCACCAGGGAGCTCTAAGATTTGTCTCCAAGGGAGATTTGGTTACAAGCCCTTTAGGATCCCACCAGATTGAAGGGTGAAGGAGACTTCTTAGTGTTTGTGTGGGATTGCCCATATTCCTCCACCTTTCCTTTTGAAGGAGGAATCCTTCTGGAAGTGGTAATGACTTGGGATAATGAGGTGTTCAACCGGCCTTGGTTTCCTTGAATTTGGCATTCCACTGGAAATTATTTGCAGCTTTCTTGAGGTGATCTTAGTGCTGGAATGTGATGCAAGTATCATTTCAGTGCTAGACCCAGGCCACCAGATGCTCCCAGCTTCCTTGTCCTAACCTTTGCGTTGTTATTTTGTAAACACACCGACAGCTCGAGGTTTATTTCTGTGGGCTCTGTAAGTTGATCTTTCCATGACTGCTGGGGAACAGTATTGCAACATTCCTGCCTCTTCAGCTAAGGACATGGTTATGAGGCAGAGTGTATTTTTATCAGATGAATTCATCCAAGCTCTTGGAGTATGAGTGGAGCTGCTCATTGCTCATCTGCGCCTCTTTCTCCCTCGCCATCCGTGCAATCCCCATCAAAATGCACTTGCAGATCTCTTGTGCAAGATTAGCCATGTGATACTGCACTTATGTGGCAGATGATGACCTTAATGGCCAAGGACCTGGACAAAGCAACTCAGTCACATTTGGGTTTACACCTCCTTGGAGTGATAAGGCTGTATATAAGCAGATGTCTCTTCGCAAAGCCATTTCCCCCTATTTTCTCCTTCTTTTCCCTGGATATGGTTGCCACCCTTGGCAACAGATTCCTTCCTTGTCCAGTGCTGAGTCCTGCTGAGGTAGTCTGAACAGGCAGCAGCCTACTGATCTGTAGGTTCTACAGGAGTGTCCTCCAGGGAGGTAGCCCTGGGACTAGCTCATGGAGTAGGACCAAGGAGAAATCCCTGGCCTTGCTGTTCTCAGGTCCAGGCTGTGGTTTTGGGAAGCTGTGCTCTTGAAGGAGCAGAGTCACTAGAGAAAGCAAATGTTTAGGTGCTAGGGGCAAAGAGAAATCTCTGCCATATCCTTCAGGAAGAAGCAGCATCCCAAATGAGTAACAGGGTGATGGCTTCATTAGGGCATCTGCCTATTGCTCATCATGGTGAATCTGACACTTTCACCATGGGGATACCAAAGCAAATACAAGACAGAAAAACAAGGGAATGAGTGAAGGAGTCTGCTCTAGAAATGCCCTTGGGAAAGAGGTGTCCACACCATATCTTATCCATGGTGAATATCTGCTTTGCTCTGGCTTCAAAATGCTCTCTGGGTAGCGCCACCACACTGAAAAGCTGTGGGAACCAAGAAAACCGTCCCCAGCTTTCCCAGTGTGTGCACCCTGTTCCTCAACTGGTGGCAGGAGATCAGAGCTAATTAAAACCTTTATGTGGAGACTTATTTTTCTTGCACGAAGGACTTATTCATAGCAGCCCAGCAGTCCTGGTTTCCCCCTTTCATAAAAACAGCGTATTCACTCTGTTGCTGATGTGATATTTTGCTCCAGAAGGGCACATTTTTCTACACATTCTTTCCTTCATTTATTCAGCCAGTGCCCATGACTTCATGTATTTATTGTAAATAAACAGCTGATACCATTTCTTGCGAGCTCTCTTTCTGTGCTGCTCTTTGTTACTGCTCTGGCAACGAAACGCTTAATCGCCCTTTGTCGGGCAGCAAATTTTTTTGGACCCATCTGGGCAGGGCTGTTTTGGTGTACCATTATTAATTAACCCTGTGGCTCCCAGTCACATTCAAGCTGGAAACAGAGCCCACCTCACTGGTAGGACCAAAGGTTTCATAGAATAGAATCATAGAATCAGTCAGGGTTGGAAGGGACCACAAGGATCAGCTAGTTCCAACCCCCCTGCTGTGCTCGGGGACACCCTACCCCAGATCAGGCTGCCCACAGCCTTATCCAGCCTGGCCTTAAATACCTCCAGGGATGTGGCCCCAACCACCTCCCTGGGCAACCCATTCCAGGCTCTCAGCTCTCTCATGCTGAAGAACTTCCTCCTCACGTCCAGTCTGAATCTGCCCACCTCCAGCTTTGCTCCATACCCCTAGTCCTGTCGCTCCCTGATAGCCTAAAAAGTCCCTCCCCAGCTTTTTTTGTAAGTGGTTTGAGTTCAGTAAAGTCTGTGGGGTTCATGTTGGCTATTTGGGGATTTTTTCTGTGGAGATGGAGTTGGAAAGTATCTAAAATCGAAATTACTCTGTGAGACAGTTTTGGTAATTAAAAGTCCAATCTTGATTTCAACCTACCTGTGAAGTGATTGTGTTAATGGTCATTGGGACCCACCTGGATTTTTACTATTACAACATTGAGTATCTCTGGTGCTGAGGTGTTACTGTTTAACCTAAAGCAGCACATAAAGAAAGACAATTTTTTTGTCTGGGTCTGATAAGCCATATAGCTTCTGGGTTATCAGCCATCCACCTTAACCTAGGTGCAGTTATTTGATATCTGTTGCTGTGTGTCCGTGGGAGGTTGGACAGACCTCACCTGCAGGATGCTGCTTGAGAATGGGCTGTGCTTGTGTTTGCAGGAGAGAGGTTGTGGGATAAGCTTTAAAGAGGGCTGGCAGAGGGGCAAGAAGCGGTGCTGGTTTAGTTGACCTGTATTGATGTTATTTGGTTTAGGGCAAGGTAAACTAAACAAATAGAAAGTACAAACCAAGCCACCGGCTACCACCCCCAGCCATTTATCTTCAAAGGCTTCTCTTTTCTTCCCCTTCTCTTGCAGGTTCTCCAGGTCAGATGAGCTGTCTCGGCACAGGCGCTCCCACTCGGGGGTGAAACCCTATCAGTGTCCCGTCTGTGAGAAGAAGTTTGCTCGAAGTGACCACTTGTCCAAACATGTCAAGGTGCATCGGTTCCCACGAAGCAACCGCTCCGTCCGCTCCGTGAACTGATTGGTCCCACTTGCCCCTTCCTGCCCAGCAACCCCACGACAGCTGATGACAGCACTTTGGTCACTGTGTTTCTAGCGATAATTTATTTGTCTCCACAGAACAGCCAATGCTGTTACTTGATACCACCATGTCTGAGTGTCCCGTGTCCTCTAAAGATGATTTGAGAATGAAGTTCTGTTTTGGGCCGGGGGAGGGGGATGCTTCTTCCTTTTGTCCTTTCGTTTTGTTTTGTTCTTTAGGATGTTATTTTCCTCTCCTGTCTTTCTCTCCTTTGCTACTGCTTTTGGAAATTACAGTGTTTTATTTTTAGCTGTTTTCTGCTGCACAGGAAAATGTAAGAGTTGCTTGCTGCTAGTTAATTATAGCCCTGGCATTCCTCAGGGCTTTGCTCATGTACAGGCCATTCATTGTGAGTTTTTATTAAGCTGCTCTATTTGTCCAGTTTGGAAACAGCAAATTCCTTTCGAAATGAAAACAACTCCTTTGTTTTTGGGTTGCCTGAGCCAAGGGTTTGTAGGGGCTGGCCATAGGAGGAGGAACAGTGGGAGTCAGGGACAGGGGGAGGCAAGGCGTGAAGAGCGCTGGAATGTGCCTCTCTGCCTTCTCTGGCTCACATTTACCTTTCCTTGGCTAGGGCTACATATAAATATTTATGTATATATATTCATACATACATATATTTTTATATATATGTATTTAAGCAAAGGCATGTCCTAAGCAAACCTGGAAGCTCAGGCTGGATGAAATGGCTTGGAGTGAAGCCTTGTGATGTGGCTGAGCACATACCATGTGCATGCTTCTCCTGTCCTGTGCTGCTGTGGGGGTGAAAGGATGCTCGTGCATCCTTTCCTTCCACTCTGGTTTGCAGCATCCACTGTCATTAGCAGAAGAGCTGTTGTCTAGTGCATGCAGCAGCAGGAAGACATTTGTGAGAATTGCTGAGTTCTGTTCCTGTCTCTGCTCCTGTCCTATTGTGTGATCTTCAGAGAGAAAGCAGAGCCCCAGAGGTGCCCGGTGGTCCTGATGAGCACTGGGCATCCCGAGCATCCACTGCAAGTCAGTGCCTCGCTGGTTGGAGTGAAGTCTCTGTCTGCCCACTGGTCTTGTAGGATGGGCAGGGGTCTTGTAGGATGTACCTGTAGCTGGGGGAGGGCAGGAGGCATGGTGGCCTTGCGGGGCAGCGCCCTGAGATCATCTGCCCAAGGGTGAGCTTCAGTGCTAATCCTCTCCTTACCAACAGCCATGTCAGAGCTCCATGCAGCTGGGGTGGGCAAACGGGTGAGAACAGTAGCCAAAAGAAACAAATTTGTGTGGTAGCTGGCTAAGAAGGGAATTGAAACAAATAATCAGATGGTAGCAGGCGAATGATTCTGTTTGTGTTTCTTCTTGTTTTGTTTTTTTCCTTTTGAACTCTGGCGATTGTAAGAAGCTTTAGAAGAAAATAGAATTCAGTAATTAGGACCGATTTTTTTCTTTTTTTTTTTTTTTTTTTTTTTTTTTTTTTTTATAATGGATGTTGCATTTCCTTCCCATTCACAGGCAGCATCTGTTTGTCCTTTTGTTGGCAGAATGGGAAATAGGAAACTGCCATTCTAGCGCTAGGCAGAGCAGGAGCCCACACTGTGCCAGAACAGCAGGTCTAGCTGAAGCAAATGCATTCCTTTTTGTCCTCTAGAAATTAATATAAATGAACTATCATCTGTTGACTGGTTTATATCACATCCTATGAATGTATGTAAATAAAACTGTACATAGATGCATATCTATATAAAATATCTTTTAATAACGTATCAAAATTTGTGTAAATTGGAAACAAAAAAATACCTATAAAGCCAGTGTACATAAGTTACAATTCTGTATATTTTCTTTTGTTCTTCATAAAAAAAAATATATATTTACTTTGACAATAAAATGAAAATGGAAATTTTAAATTCCTTCTCGAAATTATTATTCATTAGTTTCCTTTGTAACCAGCTCTGTAATCAGGACAACAGCACTTAAAATTTTGATTCACCTGGATGTAACTTTGCAGGAGGTGTCCTTGCATGTGGCAGGGGGGTTGGAACTAGATGACCTTTGAGGTCCCTTCCAACTGAAACCATTCTGTGATTCTAGGTGCTGGTTAACAGGGAGCTGATGGAACAGATCTGAAGGTGCCTTCTGAAATTTTGCTCAGCTCAGAAAGTTCCTGGGAGGCGCAAGATGCTTCACCTCTGCCTTTGCTGCAGCCCTCACGCCTTGCCTGGTATCCATGCTGGGACCTGAATGCCTTCTGTGGTTTCTGACTGCTGTGGAACAGGTCTGCAGCTGCAGTAAAACTGTGTTTAATGAACTAGAGCAAGCAGGCTTTGAGGAAATTCAAGCTCTAAAGTGAAGGAGGAAGGGCTTCAGAGTTTGATTGAGACTGTGACAGTGACTCACTTTGTGACCCAAGATGAAGGACTCAATTGCCATGTGTTGCAGCTCTCTCTCTTGTAAAATGGGGATAATAATGCATCATAGTCATGCCTTGGGACTTAATTCACGTTTGTGTGGTCTTTGGATGGAATGAAGAAGCAACAAGACCAGTAGTCACAGGATTAGATTGTGAAAGAAAGACTTGGCACTGCAGAGGTCTCAATGCTGAGGTGCTTCAGTTGATTCTTCTGTAAATCCCACGTGTGAAAGAGTGATGTGGAGGCTCTGTGGTACAAAGCATGCCTCAGGCCTGAGGAGAAGACACCCTGTTCTGCAACAGCCATTGCTTCCCTTTTGTAACAACAGCGGCATGAGCATGATGCCCTTGTGACCTCCAAGGCAGGAGATCTCCTGCTTTCGGTTTCTTGGCCTTCACTGGAAGAGGAATCCAGCAATGTTATTGGTGTTAAAATCACATCTGAGTCTCCGTGGGAGCAATGGTGTTGTGGGTCCAAATCTTCTCCCAGCAAGAATCACTCTGAGGCTAAGATGGATACTTAGGAACTGAAGTCTCTCCCTGAAGAACAGCCACCAGAAAATGCTGGCTGATGAGCCAGGGCTCTCCAGACCCCTGATGATTTTTTCCAGAGAATGCCAGTGAGTCTGACAAGAAGACTGAGGGATAAACCAGACATGAGTTCTGTTCACTCCAGGTGGTTGTTACGTTCTGAGATGTAGCCTGAAGACCAGAGTCCTAAGAACAGCTGTTTTAAGAGTGCTAGTCACATATACTCTTTAATTAGCGAGCCTGCACCAAGAGGATCTCGGATTCCCTTCTGTTCTCACCCTATTGACAACATGCATTAAACTAGCTGCTTTATTTTAACCACATCTCTGCCTCCTCCCCATCTCATCTGGAGTTCTGATATTGCTGTCACTTTGGGCAATTCACCCTGCAAGACCCTGGGGGCTGAAGTTGTTTTTTTCTGCAAGAGGCAATACTTAAGCTGAAGTGGAGTAATGTAAGATACCTGCTGTTGGAACACAGCAGTGAAGAAATCTAAGATCTAAGCTATGTTTTAGCCTGGAATGTTTTCCATGAAGCACTTTTATCTTTTCTTCCTTTTCTTCCTGCTTCCTTTTCTTCCTTTTCTTCTTGCTTCCTTTTCTCCTTTCTTCTTCTTGCTTCCTTTCCTTCTTCTTGCTTCCTTTCCTTCTTCTTGCTTCCTTTTCTCCTTTCTTCTTGCTTCCTTTCCTCCTTCTTGCTTCCTTTTCTCCTTTCTTCTTGCTTCCTTTTTTTCCTTTCTTCTTGCTTCCTTTTCTCCTTTCTTCTTGCTACCTTTTCTCCTTTCTTCTTGCTACCTTTTCTCCTTTCTTCTTGCTACCTTTTCTCCTTTCTTCTTGCTTCCTTTTCTCCTTTCCTTCTTGCTTCCTTTCCTTCTTGCTTCCTTTTCTAGTATGGTTGTGTGGATTGTGGGGATTTTCTGGCTAGTATCTCTAAGGAAATTTACATTTATGTAAAAGTTGCAACATTTTGCTCAAAAGGGTAGTGCTGTGTTTGCTGTGAAGTTAGCTCTGCATGAAAATGAGTGATATTTCCAGAAGTTTGTCACAAAATCCTAGCAATTTCCAGAAGAGATTTTAATGCCTCTTGTATGTAGAATTGCTGGCCTGGGAGGCCCTTAATGCCTAAGGAAAATGTGGCCTTGCCTTAAGCCTGATTTCTTTTTATCCACTTGAAGATAAATATATATTTAAGTGCATTGATGCCACAACTGTATTTAAGTTCATTGTGTCCCTGCTCCAGCAACTCTGCATGGCAAAGCACAGCGTGGTATCATTATACACATACCTAAGTCTCACTGACTTCATTTGGTTTCTGAAGTGTGATAGGATGTGTGCAGTGTTAGACATTTCACATGATGGTCACACTCTCATTCCTAGCACTTGCAAGACCTCCATGTGTTTCTAAAAGGCTTTACTGCTCAGTTCTGACTGTTTATAGTCTCTTTATCAGAGCTAGTGGTGAAGGAATAGTGTGAGAGGTGAGATTGTTAGCTGGGGTGGCTGTACTCAAGGTAAGCACTAAGCATACAGACTAAGTGCAAAAGGATACTGCTGTAGGGTGACTTGACTTCTGTCACCCATAGCTAAACAAAGAGCAGTGGAGGGACACGTCAAGCCCACAGAGCATGTACAGGGAAAATGGAAGCAAAACCTATAAGTCCCAAATCTGCTAAATCTAAAACACAGTGGGTTATAGAGACAGGAGAGGTAAGTGAGACATCAGACAAGCAAAGAAAGGCTAAGACCTTGGATGGAGTCAGGCTGCGCTGACATATGCTTTTGGAAAGGATGCCAAGCAGAAAGGAATGAGAGCTTGCTGGATGGTGTGTTGCATTTGGGAGTCACCAAGGTAGAACAGCCTGAGAAGAGTCCTGCTGCCCTGACCTGTTTTATGTGAGCCTTTTTCCTCTGGCAGGTTGAGGGGGAGCTCAGGGAGCAGCACACCTTTGGAAAGCAAACCAGCCTACTGAGCTGGGTGGTCTGATGGAAGGTGGCAAATCTGGCTCCCTGGAGCTGGGCTTGGTTTAGACCCTGTGATTTTTCACAAGTTCCTTGCTCTCCTCCCTCCCCAGGTGGGTTTTTTTTTCACTTCAGTCCTTGTGCAGCGAGCCTTCTCCTTGTCTAAATGGCCACCATAGGCTTAATCCAAACAAGCAGGTGACTCCAGCACAAAGCTAGTGGCAATAAGCAGCGTTAATGATTACCCCAGGTCCTTTGGGTTATGTAAGCCTGGCTGTGCTGTGCCGCGGGCTTTCATGTCAGATCTGCCCTCCCTCTCTGGGAGCAGCACCAAGGACCTGCCAACACACATAGAAAACTGTTTGGAGCTAGTTGGGATTTTCCTTCTCCCCTTTTGACAGCACCTGTGAAACTCGCTGTTCACTTGGCTCTGTGACTGCCATGCTTTGCTTGCTTGTTATTCAGAGACATTGCTTTTAAAGAACAAGTTGTGCTGAGCTCCCACTGACTCTAGCACAAGCCAAGGACAGTGATCACCATGGCTTATCTGGGGGAAAATCTTGCCAGCTTAGTCAGGGACTGCAGATTTTAGTGGGACCTTGGCCTTCCCTTGCTTATATTTTCTGGGACGTCTGTGTTTTTGTGACTATTAATCTCTTATCCCACAGGTTTTAGTTTTGCTCTTGCTGCCTCTTTTTGCTTGTTGTTTTGGTTTTCTCCCCTGCATGGGTGTTGGAGGGCGTGTGGTGTGCAAAAAAGGGATGTTGTGAAGAATCTTCTAGCCTGAACATTTAGTGTGTGTTTGTGCCCAGCTAGAGGGATTAGACTTAGTAACTCTTGGTCAAATGATCCTATATTATGAGATTTGTGGCTCCTCAGTGTTTTACAAGGCTGAGCTTCGATCTACTCAGACAGCTCAGTACAGGTCTTCCTCCAGCTGGAGCACATCTTTCATCTCTTGCTGTGTTCCATTCCCAAGTATCACTTTTCATATGGTTTTGTGGTTAGGCTGACTCAAAGACCATGTAAGTACTTGATCTCCTACAGAGCTAAGGCTGAGATGAACCTCTCAGCCCTTGGAGAAGTCTGCTGCAGAGAGCTTTTGTCAGCTCACCCACGCTGCCCTGTAGAGTGTTATGCCTTGGCTAGCATCTCACTGAGTCCCAGCTTGCTATTCAAGTATTCTTCAGTTTAGAACAACATCTGACAAGGCTCTGGACATCACAAGCAGAGGACAGTGTTGGCAATCTCTGCTGAGTGCAGCAAGCTGAGGTGTTAAGAGAAGTTCAATACATGAATGACAAGCAGCTCTTGGGAGAGCCGGATCTCCTCCTGCTCACACTGGTGCACGTCTGGGAACTCTTCCCCTATTGATGTTGGATTCATAACCATCCTGAAAGGGGAGAGGAATCTGAGGTGAATGTGGCCTGTAGTTTTCTGGAAGGGAGCAGAGGAAGTAAAACGGAAACTGAAGTGAGTTATGGGGTAACACTGCTCTGTCCTCTCCAGCACCAAGGGAGTGACAGGCCCTGTTCTGCTTGCTGTGCAAGAGGAGGGTGGTCTGAGCTAGCAGGCAGTGCCAGGGCAGCTGGTGTACAGGTGCTGGGGCAACAGCAGCAGGTTTAGCAAATGCAGCAGGAGGTTTAGCAAACGACAGTCAAAGGATTGAGATTTGGGCAGTTGGTAGTCCAGTGAGAAAGGGCTGAGATTGCTCGCTCTCGGTGCCTCAGCTCCCCTTCCTTGTGTGAGGAAACTACTTTCTTCCTTCTGACTTTGTAGCTTGTTCCTGGAGTGGTCTTGAGTGAGTCTTAGCACTTCCCAAAGCAGAAATATTACTTATCCATATGACCCAGATACCAGGAGCCTCGCTAATTATAAGGCACTCAGAGATCTTTAATGGAAACATCTATCCAGGAATTGTTTTGCCTATGACTGAGGGGTGGAGTCCAGCAACTCACAAAAAGAAAGGTACAAAGAATTACTGTTCTGTATCTAAAAAAGCCTCTGGCAGCTGCCTCTCGTGTTGAGTCCAGCGGGCACTGGTTTAAGCCCTGTTAGTTATTCCGGCCTCACGGTTGCAAATACAGGGATTGGGCTGTTGGGCTGAAAAGTGTCCAGGCATTTAGTGAACTTGCCTTCCATAAGTGAAGGAGTGACATGAACGTTCGAGTTTGGCTGTTGACGGCTGACTTGTTCTGAGAAGTCTATAAATGGCAGCCAGGTAGTCTCTCACTTTTAGTTCCTCTGGTGCGCGTTGTTTTTCCATGGACAACATGTCCCGGACCTTGGAGAGCTGGCTGGAGCTAGCTTCATTCAGATCGCCTCTCCCTAGTGGCAGATAATGCATTGGGGAGGGCAAAGGGATTGGAAATTTCATGATGTCAGAAGGGCAGACCTGCAGCCAGAGCGGCTGGAAAAACACCTGAGCTGCGCCGCAGTGGCCATGCTGTAGCAGGCAGTCTCGTGGGCCTGTGCTGGACCTCTGCTCTGCCCTGCCTGGTTCTCAGGTCTGACCAGGACACTGTGGCGCCGTGGAGCTGAGATGTGGATGTGAGCACCCTGGGGCAGGGCTGACATGACGAGCCTTTGCTATAAATGAGACCTCTCTGTCCCAGCTGATGTGGAAATGACTTCTGGTGCAGGCTTGTCCCTTCTGGAAGTGGCAAATTCTCCTGAGGAAGGTCAGCTTTGGCTGTAAGTGGAAAAAGGGATGATAAGCAATCTGGCCTCTCCCAGAAAACAGAGTTAGTTACAGCTGACAAGTTTGCTGGTAAACTCTTCCTCTTGCTCCCTAGGAATTAATGGCACATCTGGAGGGTGTTCATTTACCTGCCACCCAGGACCTTTAGTCTCTTCACAGAATATTCTAACAACTGATAGATAAACACACATCAGTAACACATTTGACTTCAACAGAGCGTGGATTTTCTTTGGTATTGAAGGTCACACAACAGCCCTTCTACAGCACTGCTATTGCCACAGTGCTTACCCCTCATTTACCATCACTTACGCTGCCTTGTAGATAATCCAGGCTTGTGCATGAAATCAATGACTCCCATGAAAGTTTAATGTGAGTCAATCTCTGTCATGCCAAAAGGAATGCTTAGCAAATTAAAATTGGTCCTGATGACTTCATGCAAGTTACCTGATCCCTTATGGGTGACCGCAAATCCAGGGAGGGCTGGAGCCACCTTCCTTGCTTTGCTCCTGCATTTTCATGCCAACCTTAGTGAAATAAATTAGCTGTGCTAAATGAGTAATAGTATTTGGCGTTTCCCTAGCATCTTTCATTGCACTTTTCAAGTCCTTGGAAGAGTAGTTGTCACCTTCATTGTGCAAAGTCAGAAAAGCTTCTCAGTTGCCCTTGGGTAGGTTGTGGTAGGGCTGTAGAACAAACTCAAACATACCAATTGCTTCTGAGACCCTGGCATTAATCACAGCTTAATCCCTGGTGGGATTTTGGCATGTGTACACACTGATGTGTAGATGGAGTTAACTGAAGCACACTGGGGAAGAAGTGGAGGTGCTTTTTAGCCTGCTGGATAGACTTAAGATCTTCATGAGTTCAAGCAGAAGGAAAGACTAATGTTCACAATGGTGATACAGCATGAGTGATGCTGGCACAGGTGTGCTGTGGCACTCACAGCTGCTGCAGGACCTGGAGAGCCGTAGGGCAACAGCTTCTCTGTAGCTGCTCCTGACTTTCTGAGTGTTTGCAACGGCCCTTGGTGACCTCTGAAGATGAGTCCATGTTCGTCTTCTGTGTGGACCATGTTGGCTCCCACAGTAAGCATCAAGAAGTTCAGCTTGATTTTTGTGAACTTTTCTTTCCTGACTTTACTACCCTGTAAAGCACTTCCACACTAAGTGTTCCCACACTTACGGTGGGAACAAAAGAGGGCTGATTAGCAACCTCAGAGGGTTCCTTGCACTAAAACCCATTTGAACTTTGCAGTATCTTCCTGTCCGTCTTTTCCTCCTTTAACTTTGATACTTTCTGCTTGCTCTCCTCAAATACATTTATTTTAAGGAGAATGACCAGCTGCTGGTGCACTGCCTGTTAGCTATTAACACAAACATTTTTGATTGCAAAAGAGTGCCTGTTTTGAAAGTTAGCACAGAAGATCTGGTCCCAGGTAATCTCTGCTGTTCATTCTGGTATTTTATTCAGCTTTTGCCACTAGGTGATTGGTGTAAGATGTAATAAACTCTGCTCTTTGTTGTGATAAGTTCTAATTATTACTTTCAGGGCAGTTTATTGGATCAACAAATAACTCATCACTAGCTAAAGCAATGTACTGTTGAGAAAGAGGTTTTTCTACCTGCATTATAGTGACTAAGTAGGCATATGTAACCCACAGAGAATCCTCACAAATAAAGGCTCTGTGTCCTAGATGTGTGCAGAGTGAGGGATGGCCTGAGTCATTTGCCAGCCTGACTAGAAGTGCAGGACAAATAGAGCACATTTGGGTCTGGCCAGACAAAAATAATTGCTTTTCATTGGTGGAAAAAAATAAATTGGAAGCGTTCACCAGGTGTGAAAGAGCAAGGGAGCAAGAGAGACAGCTGAACTGCTAGGCAGTCACTGGAGATGCTGGCAGTGCTGGCTCAGTGCTGGAGTTGCTGCACTGGTTGTTGGCTGCTCAATGTCTGGAGCTGCCAGTGCTGGGTCTTCTTTGAAGTGATGCTCCTCCTTCCCTTTTTAATTTTTTTTTTTTAATTTTTTTTTTTTTTTTAAAACCCAGTGGAGGCTCACCTCATGAACTGAGGACATTGTGATTTAATCTATGGCATGCTTTGAAATTTCCAGAGGGATCTGGACAGGCTAGAAAGCTGGGCCCAGGCCAACCTCATGATATTCAACAAGGCCATGTCTAAGGTCCTGCACCTGGGTGAGCGCAATCCCAAGCACAACTCCAGCCTGGGTGGTGAGTGGTTGGAGAGCAGCCCTGAGGAACAGGACCTGGGGGTCTGGGGTGATGAGAAGCTCAAGATGAGCCAACAGTGTGCACATGTGGCCAAGACAGCAACCATGTGCTGGGCTGCAGCAAGAGAAGTGTTGCCAGCAGGGCAAGGGAGGTGATTCTCCCCCTTTACTCTGCTCTCCTCAGACCCCACCTGCAGTACTGTGTGCAGTTCTGGAGCCCCCAGCACAAGAAGGGCATAGAACTGTTGAAGAGAGTCCAGAAGAGGGCCATGAAGATGCTCAGAGGGCTGCAGCACCTCTGCTTTGAGAACAGGCTGGGAAAGTTGGGGCTTTTCAGCCTGGAGAAGAGAAGGCTTCCAGGAGACCTTACAGGAACCTTCCAGTATCTGAAGGGGCCTACAGGAAGGCTGCGAAGGGACTATTGACAAGGTCTTGTTATGACAGGACAAGGGGTAATGGGTTTAAGCTGGCAGAGGGGAGATTTAAATGGGATGTTAGGAGGAAGTTCTTCACAGTAAGGGTGGTGAGACACTGGAACAGGTTGCCCAGGGACGTTGTGGCTGCTCCCTCCCTGGAGGGGTTCAAGGCCAGGTTGGATGAGGCCTTGAGTGACCTGTTCTAGTGGGAGGGTGTCCCTGCCTGTGGCAGGGGGTTGGAATTGGATGAGCTTTGAAGTCCCTTCCAACCGAAACTATTCCACGATTCTATGGTTTAGGTTGGAAAGGACCTCAAAGATCGTCCAGTTCCTTAGCTAACAGCAAGGAGTTGCCGTTTTATGCCTACAGACGACTTGTTGGGAATCAGCTAGAAAACATGAGAGAAGGACAAAAAGGCTTTTTCTGTTAATGCAAGTTAGAATCATGGAATTGTTTCATTCGGAAAAAAAAAACCAAAACCATTTCAGATCACCAAGCCCAAACATTCTCTAATTCTGCTAAGGTTGGTACTAAGCCATGGCCCTCAGCACCACATCTCTGCCTCTTAGAAACACCCTCAGGAAGACTGGGGGTTGGAGACAATGAGGAGTGGAATCTTCTCTTAGTCTGTCCTTGAAGACCCCTCATGAGGTCATGTCTGCATCTACATTGACTGAGGAACCCTGGGACAATGGGTGAAAAGGCAGAGGAAAGCTCTCTGTGACACTTGTCCTTGCTGTTTGCCCCTTCTGTCTTTCTAGCTCAAGACATTCTACCAGTCAAAACCTTTCTATCAAAGGAATTTAATTTCTTTCTCAGTTTCTATAATTTTTTTTTTTTTGGTGCTTTTTAGTTGTTGTTGTTGTTAGAAGTAAATTTCAATAATGAAGTGGGGTTGTGTTTATTGTTTGGTTTTTGTTGTTCCTTTTTTTCTTTTCTTTTTTTTTTTCCTTTTTTTTTTTTTTGTCAAACCTCAGCAGTTCTCTTTGAAGTTGACTTTTCCTTCACTTTCCAGCAACCCCCAAAATGTGATTTTTATGACCAGAGCATGAACAGCTCTCTGGAGCAGATTCCTTATGTGTTCATAGCCATTTTCTTGGGGCAATATCTGTATCCACCATCTTCTGTTTGGAAAATATTCAACTCAGAGTCCAGTGGCTGCAACCTCTGAATACAATTATATGATAAAAGCTACTTGCCTGGCATCAGCATAGAGAGACTCCCCCCATAAAGACCGTCTCAGGGCCATTTGTGCATGCTGAGAAGAGTGCAGGGATGAAGAGAAGACTCATCTAAAGTCTTTAGGGCCTCTACATGGAGGCAGCAACAACAGAATCATATTTCTGATTGGTATCACAATGTGATAGTAACCACCATGAGAGAAAAGAGAAAAGCTGTAGCAGAGGAAGAAGCTTAGATCTCCAAAGTCATATTCTCAGTCATTCCTAAGCTCAGTCATTATGCTTCACTTTCTCTTATCAGTGATATTGTTGAGGCAGGGCAGAGATGTTAGCTCCCTAATATTTTGGAGAGGCAGGGGTGAAAATGTGATTTGCAAGTTTTGACATCCTGCTTCATGTTTCACCTATGAGCTTGTGCCTGCCAGGCTGGCAAGCAACACATGGAGTTGGAGCCTCATGGTCAGGCTCTGGGAGCAGAGACCAAGACAAAAAGACCCAACAAAACAAGAGCCAAGGTGAAGTCTCAGCTTTGCCTGTGAAAGCTGGAGCCCTGCTGAATTTGTCAGAGTCAAGGCTTCACCCTCAGTTTGTAACTCAAGCAGCCTTTCTGCTCCTGGTTAATGACTTTGCTTGCTGGGTTGATCTAGAAGGAAATTTGGAATCTCATCTGGGTCTGGGGCTAATTATAGGTCTCAGCTGAGGGCATCTTCAGGTTCCAATAAAGAGAGGAGCTTGGGTGAGTGGGTGGGATGATAATTAAATGTTTATTGCTATCTGGAAAGGTGATTTGAGTGGAGGCATCTTAGGGGAGTGATGGTAGAGGGTGTTGATAACTATGAGCAGCTGGCTTGTGTAATGGAATGCTCTGAGAAAGGAGTCTTCAGCAGCTTCTGTGTTGGGGTGAGTATGATTGACATGGTTGAAATGTTTGCTTTGGTTTTTTGTTTGGTTTGGGTTTTTTTTCTTTTGGTCTGGTTGTTTTTTATCCAGTGGTGAAAGAGGCTTGAGGCTGGTAGATAAAGACTCTTTGCTGGTATTGAGGCCCAAGTGGTGATGAATTCTGCATGGCTGGGAGAAAAGAGAGGTTCTCCTTCACGGAGATGTTTGAGGGTCCTTGTTGTATTTGGCCTCACTCAGGGGGATGTAGAACAGGTACCTGGTTCAGTTCAGGTGGCTGTGCCTAGGCTGTGTCACAAAGTGTGACTCAGGGCATCATGCTCCCTTCTGGACCAGTTGGCTGGTTTTTTGTTCTCTCCTGGCATGGAAGAGAGGGCTTCCTTCTGCTTCAGTGTCCAGATATAAAAATAAACCTCTAGTCAAGTCTTTATTTTACTCTTCCCTGGATAAAAAAGGCTGTGCTCTGAACCATAAAGGGAGGCAAGGAGGGGCAAGCAGTTTAGCCTCTGAGCTAGAGAGTTTCCTAGTACAGGGCACAGTCCAGATTTTTCCACACGTGGGCTTGAGCCCAGACATCACCCTGACAACATGTGGGGACATAAATACAAACAAAAATAATTTCCAGATGAGGGATGTATGCAATGTTTTCTTTTACTGGCATTTATACTTGCTTACTTGGCTGAAGTTTACAATCAACTCTGCTTATTGCAACAGGGTAGCGGGAGGATGCTAGGAACAGAGAAAGTGCCTGTTCAGCTGTGTCTGCATCCCAAGAGGGGTGCAAAAGCCATGGCAGTCACCTCAGGGAGGCCCTGTGCAATTTTCAGAGGGAGGCACATTGCAGGAACCAGCAAGAACAGTCTTTTTGAAGCAAAACCTTTGGGGGGCACCTCACTGACCTGTAACTGTTTAGGAACTCATTCCTCAAGATGTGACTGGGTAGGTTTAGACTAGATATTAGCAAATATTATTTCCCAGCAGGAGTGGTCAGGCATTGGAATGGGTTGGCCAGGGAGGTGGTGGAGTCACCAATGCTGGACGTGTTTAAAAGTTGTTTAGATTTGGTGCGTGGACATATGGTTTAGGGCGCACCTTGTAGAGTTGGGTTGTTGGTTGGACTTGGTGATCCTGAGGGTCTTTTCCAACCTGAATGTTCCTGTGATTCTGTGATTTGTGGCCCATCTTGTCTGTCTGTGCTGTGTTAAGTCCCCTCCTTGGGGTATGTCCTCTTGGATCCTAGTAGGGCTGCATCCTCAGGAAGTGAAAGAAGTTCCCTGAGGAAAGAAAATTTTGCATTTTATCTTCTTTCATGTGTGAATGGTATTATTCTGATTTATTTTTAATGTGAATTTTTGGCTAGGAGAATTCCCAAGCAGCCTTATCTCTGTGGGATTAGGGTTGGTTTGGGCTGCAGAATCCCTCAGGTTTCCTGTGGGGGGGAAGAAGGGGAGATACTGTCTTATGTTGGCACCAACATCCTACTCCCTTCTGCTTTGTGTGCCTTAGCCATGGAGTTGCACGATCTGTTTCTGATCTGCTCTGATCTGGAGCTGAGGCTATGAAAAGTAGTATCTCAAGCTCTTTCTTCATAGTAGAAGATAAAATAATAATTTCTTACATGTCTGGGCGTGTGCATATATATATATATATATATATGTATATTCTCATAGATAGTACAAAAATATGCTGCTCTAAGAAATGCTATCGGGATGCTTAGGCATGATTTTGTACTGCAGCCCTTGGGGGTTCCTGGTCTATCTGGAAACTGAATGTACTGCTGACTTATCCTTAGGGCAATGTCGTGGAAGATGACAATGACACCAGCTTAAAACTGATGAGAGGGGGGAAAAAGGGCTATCTGGTGCAGGGTACCCTTCTAAACAGCCATGTACCTGCTTGGTTTTTTTTTTTTTTTCCCTTTTTTCTTTCTCAGAAAATCACTCTGTGAATTTAGCTTCATTATGTAACAATAGCCAGTCTCTGATGTGGCATCTTTTTGATTTTGTATGTCTAACAGTCCTAAAAATAGCTAAATAAACCACTCAAATGAGGCAGTAAGCAAATAGGCTTGCTCACCTGTTTATTAATAAACACACACACACATGCATGAACCTATATTTCTATGTTAGAACACAGCTCTGCGTCTCCTCTGGGTATAAAAAGAAAAACACCTGGCAAAGAGCAAGGGCACTAAGGCAAGTACAAAGTTTCCACAGTAAACATATTCGTGTTTGCTGAGCAAGTGTTGCCCTAGGAGGAAAGGTGAGGCGAGCAGCTACTGCTGGCTTCTGGAGCCTCAGATTACCAAGCACAGAGAGGGAGCTCTCTGACAGCTGCAGATCTGCATGTTGCAGTTAGATCATGCAGGAGGAGTAGTCAAAGAGAAGGGACATGCAGGCATCCTTCCCAGCCTCTCTCCATGCTGGCTCTATCTGTGTAAAGCCCAAGTACACTTCCTCCTTGGAGTGTGGCTTCAAAAAGCTGCCAGGAGAGAGCACAACAGCAAAGCTGAGCTTTGGTGTATTTGATTAGTTGGTTTGGTTTTGGGGTTTTTTTTGGTGTGTTTGTTTTAATATTTGCTTGTTTTACTTTTTTGGTTTGGTTTGATTTTTGTCTGGGTTTTACTGTTTGGAAAATTGATCCTTGGTTGGTTGGTTCAACACCTCAGAACACTTCAGGGGGGTAGTTAGGGCCACTTCCCTGGAGGTGTTTAAGGCCAGGCTGGATGAAGCTCTGTCCAGCCTAATCAAGGGTTAGGGTGTCCCTGCCCATGGCAGGGGTGTTGGAACTAGCTGATCCTTGTGGTCCCTTCCAGCCCTGACTGATTCTATGATTCTAACACATGTTCTAGTCCTTAACTTTGCAGAAATATCTCTGCTGACTTGCAGATCTATCCCTTCCCAGCATCAGTGGAGAGGTAATTCAAGGTAATCCTTTCCTGGTTGGATTCACAGTCATTCACTGGCAGAGCTGTAATATGGAGGTGAAGGACAAAAGAGGCATAGGAGGAAGCTGAGGGAAAAGTGTGCCCAAGATATGCCAGAGCCTGGCATAGGGTCTCTGGGAAGTGAAGATCAGGGTGTTCTGATGACTGGTGCTGTTTGTGCACTGTGAGCTGAGAGCAGCTAAAAAAAAACCAACCACGTGGACGCATCCATCATGATGGCTCCATTTCTTGCCTCCTCATTCCTATTTGCAAGCTGTGGTGTGCAGCTCTGCTAGCCACACTACTATTTCTGTTTCCTCACAGGGTCAGCTGAAACATGCTGAACAAGGGCCAGAAGGATAACAAGAGGGGGGAAAAAAAAACAAACCAAACAAAAACCAACCCACTAATAAAAATGCAAGCAGTGTGCTGTATAACTGGGACACGTTAGGATGTGTGGCCAAATCTGGGGCTGTGTGGGTGGGTGTCTCAGGTCTTTCTATGCTGATTTCTAGCTCTGCAAGAGACCCAGAAGCTCAATTAAGGAAGATGCCTCTATATCATTAAACAAATGGTCTTGCGTGATGCTATGATGAAGTCTCCCATCTGAGCGTTTCCAGTGGCAGTGATGCAAAGGAGCTGTTAGATTCACACTAAAAATAATCTGGGCGGTGAGAGGTAGTTACTGTACCCAGGGCTGGCTCCTCAAACATGTGTATAGTTCTGGGTCCCCCCAACTCCATCAGTAGTGACAATAAAGACGACTTTAAACGAGCTGCTAGATAGCATAGTCATGTTTCCCAGCTTTAGTCTGCAGACCGTAAATGTGCTAAAGCTGAATGCTTGTATTATTGCTGTGGTCTTAACTCTGGGTGTGATATTTGGGGGAAAGAGAATCGGAAGCATTAGAAAATGCTATGATTCACCGATGTGTATGTCACCGTGTTTGGCTGGGTGACCTGCATTTTCTGCCCGGGATTTGCTGTGGTTTTAATCAGAATCACAAAATTGCCTTTAACAAGGTCGTAAATGGCAGTCAACTGTCATTTCTTCTGTGTATTAAAAGCCTTGACTAGCCTGGAGAAATCCTGTGAAACAGATTTGCCATCCCCTATCCCTCCTAGACAAACTCTGCCTTTGTATTAGGGCAGGAAATTCTTGACCAATTAGTATCCTAGTAGTTTCTGGTTGCATCCAAGTGTTTTGTGTCAGAAGCTAGTACCTGCAATGAGATTGCTGAAAAAGAAACTGTAGGCAGAAGAATATTTCCAGGGCAGACAGAACCTTTCTTTGAGCCAAGATTGGTAGTGGGAAGTACAAAGGCATTTTTTTCCTCCTTGAGTTTTCATTAAAAGCTACATTCATTTGGGATGGGTGTTGTCAGGGACATGTGGGACCTAGTCTGGCCATATCATAAGCCACAGGAAATTACTAAGAGCAATGGTCTACTGAGGCTCTTTGGCATCCATCTACAGAAGAAGATGTGTTGCTTCATGGTACTGAAGTACTAAAGTAACCAAGCAAGGTCCTTAGTGTGTCCTTGTTCTCCTGGTGGACATAAAGTGGCCCCAGTTAATAGGTTGCTCCTGGCTGTCTACAGCTGCCATTTCATTGATGAAAAATAGCAGTTAATATTGAAAGCTGTGGAAAAAGTAGCCTGCCAGACTCCTGAAATAGCAGTGAGGGAGGCTAGACATGTTTAAGCAATAGTAGGGGATGGGTCATATAATTTTGCCGCAGTAATCTGTTTCCATTTGGTTCTGCCTGCTGGGCCCAAGGCAAAGCATAATTTGTCCCTGGAACGGGTGTCCAAAGGACAGAACCTAATGAGGGTAAAAAATGGATCACACTTGGTCTCCTTAAAGTAATATATAATGTTGCTAGATTGTGGAAATCATTAAAGAGCCCATGCTTAGGGACAGACATATTAAGCGATTACTGGATACAAAAGGTCAGAGGAAGTGGCTCTCTACCTAAGTACCTTGTGGCAAGGTCCCTGGCAGGAGGCAGCTCTCGGAGCCTGCCCCACTGAGGAACTGGACATCACTTGGGACACATGTGAAAATTTCAGTGATCTCCTGGTTCTACAGCTATTTCTGAAGTAAGTCCACAAGGCGACTCTTCATGCAAAGTGAGCTGCATGTTTTTAAACAAATAAGAGGGTTTAGATTAACTATTAACTTTTGGTCATTTCACCTCTGATAGCTTTGGCCTTCAGGTTGATCATTTAATGAGCTCCTTCCTGTTGCTACAGCAACTGCAACCCTGGAAGACCTTGATGTTCAAGTCAGCAAAAAAAAAAAAAAAAATTAAAATAAAGCTTGTCCTGAAATTTGCTTAGGCTTCTATTGATAAGTGTCTGTGCTCAGAGTCAATTGTTCAGGCAAACAAGGCTTGGAAAAGTACCATGGGTTCTAATGCAATCCTTGTGCAATTCCATCCTCATCCATTGGCTTTTGCACAACTGTTTAAAAAAAAAAAAAAAAAAAGGTCCTAACAAACCTTAAATTCTGTGCTCTCCTTTGACAGACACTAACCCCTTCTGTGATGTTGCCTTAAGAAAGCAAACAGAGTTGTTTGCTCCTCTTGCTGAGTTATCGCTGTACGCGGTATAATTCTGGCCCATGGCTCTGCGTGCCCTCAATGTGCTGTGTACCAGGGCAGCATCTGAGGTGTGACAGGAGCTGATTTTTGGAAAGCCACCCTTCATCTGTGCCCCTTCCCAGCCTGTGCTTCTGCACATGCCAGACCTCAGCTGCTTCTCTTCTGTCCCTTTCAAGTACAACTCCTGGCTAGAAGAACCTTTCTTCTTGGACCTCTTCCAGACTTGAAGCGATCAGAATTTCCCCAGAATGCTTCTGTTTTAGAAACCTGTTATGGGGTGACTTCTTAGGCACTGTAGATCCATAGCATGGTGTTGAAGTCAATGCAGTTATGCCATTTAACGTCAGAAGCGGGGCTGGCCAGTTGTTTCTGCAGCAGGAGAAACCTCCTCAGTCCTGTTTACTTTTCTGGATTTAATCTTAACACTGTTGTTTGAGTTCACACTCTAACTTTCAAGGACAAGAATTTTAGAATAGAATAAGCCAGATTGGAAGAGACCTCCAAGATCATTCCATCCGACATATTGCCCAGCCCTATCCAATGGCACTAAGTGCTCCATGCACTCTTTACTTGAATACCTCCATGGATGGTGACTCCACCACCTCCCTGGGCATTCCATTCCAATGCCAATCACTCTCTCTCTGAAGAACTTCCTCCTAACACCCAGCCTATACCTCCCCCAGCACAACTTGAGTCTGCATCCTCTCATTCTATTGATGGTTGCCTGGGAGAAGAGACCAACCCCACCTGGCTACAGCCTCCTTTTAGGTAGTTGTAGACAGCAATGAGGTCCCCCCTGAGCCTTCTCTTCTCCAGGCTGCACACCCCCAGCTCCCTCTGCCTCTCCCCACAGGGCTGTGCTCCAGGCCTCTCACCAGCTTTGTTGCCTTTCTCTGGACATGTTCCAGTATCTCAACATCTCTCTTGAATTTTGGGGACCAGAGCTGGACACAGTACTCAAGGCAATTGCATCTCTATCTCTGATAGAAGCAGAGGTCCTGAATGAGAGTGCGAGTGCTATGTGTATTTTTCTTTCCTGGTAGAATGCTCCCTCTCTCTCGTAGAGGTATAAATGTTTTTAAGATATGTAGGGTTACAGATGTATAGCTGATTGCTCATCAAAGCTGCTGGCAAAGCTGCTGTTATCTTTTGGTGCAGCCCCGAGGGCATTTTGAGTCACGTTTCACAATTGTTTTTAAGCATAAAACTTTATGGCCTGATTTCAAGTGCAGCTGGCAGGAAATGTTGGGGTTTTGTTTTCTTGTGGTTTTTTTTTCCCTATCCTGAAGAGCACTTGAAACCTTCAAACATAGTCCTGCTCAATGCTGAGATGGACTGATGGCTCCCAGACTGGAAAACAGAAGCAGAACATTGAAATCAGCTAAAGCCCCAGTAATTTGGATTCTCTTGGAGAAGCTGAGATGTGTTTAGATTCAGTCTGAACCTGGCTCGTGATTCTCCTGTATCAGGGTTAATGGCCTGGCCAACAGTACTTTGCTACTTCATGTTTTCTCTTCCTGCTCTGGTTCTGAAAAGTACACCATGGACCCGAGATAACGATTTTACAGAGCTGTCACTGTGATACTATTCCCAGGAACTGTTTCAATTTCTGTGAGTCTGCATTTTTTTGGTCAAAATAACCTTTTTGTCAAAAACCTTCAGACTGTTTCTCATCCAAAGCTTGCTGAAGTCAACGAAAAGCAAAAAACAAAAACCAAAACTTTGAGAAAGTGTTGACTGTTAGCAAGAAAAATTCATCACATTAAGAATTTTCTCCCTTGACAAAGGTCTGTATTGACTTTCCCCCCACCCCCCTCTCACTGCACTAATGAAAAGTGGGAATGAGGCTACTGGATAAAGATTTGAACTTTCCCTTAGTTTGGAAAATGGTCAGATAAGTGTTAGCACAAATTCACTATGGTACTTTGGGTTTTTTGTTGTTGTCTTTTTTTTTTTTTTTAAACAAAAGCAAAACAAAACCAAAGCTTCAAACAGCACCACAGCCTCTTTCTTCCTGCCTTGAAACTTTTGGCTGATGGAGCGTTAAAGATTTTAAGGAGGGCTGGCAGAAATTTAAGAGGCAACGGTTGAACATCATAGGGTTGGGGTTAAAATGACACAGTTAAGAATGGAAGACAATAAAGGACAAATCAAATCACCCCTCCACCTAACTTCTTCCATAGGAATGCATGCATGGAGAGGCACACACACACACACACACAAATATCTGATGAGCTATTAGCCTGGAAGTTACTCAAGTCTTAGAGCGATCCAGTTTCTGCGGGAAGAAGAAGAAGAAAGTGAAGCTGCCAACTTCATACATCAAGTGGAACAATAATTCTGAACTAAAAGAAAAGCTTCCAAGTCTTCAGCTGGTGAATTATTTATCTGCTGACATAGAACAATACGCACTTTGTAGCTGGTGTACGAGAGTCCCGATGTGTGTCGCATTAGAAAGCAAGAGGGCGTGGAGTGGAACAATTATGCTTTTTCTCTCTGTTTTTTTTTTCTCTCCCCTTTTTTTAATGGGGAAACACCCTCTCCCTCCTCAGATTTAAAAATCTCTAATTAGCCACAAGAGAATCCAAATGTCTCTGGCAGCTCCTTTTGGGGTGTTTGATTATGTTACTAGGACCGAAGGATGCTGCTGGCAAAAGTTTTCAGCATCAAAGCCCTGGGATTATCTGTCAGTCCTCAGGACAGCTCCAGCAGAGTATCCCAAAGGACCTTAATCAGTGTGATCTACTTGCTTTATAATTTTCCACTTTTTCATCCTCTTGTGTTCTCTTACTACTCTGGCTCATTATTTTGACTGCAAGCCCTCATGGCAAGAATCTTGTCTCCAGTAACACCTGTAAAAATACCTTTAACCACTGGCCTGTTGGTAGCATGGCAGAAACAGGGTTTGTTTCTCAATAGAGAAGAGCCATCTTTGAAAGAGACTCTTTGTCCCAGGATTGCCAAGAACTGCCTCTGAAGCTGAGGTCACAAGCCAGAGGCCTTGAAGGCAGTTGCCTTTTGGGCTTTCATAGCCTGAAAGCCTTTCTGAGGAAAACTGGGTTCCTTTCACCTGGGAACTACCTGACCTATCACAGCTTTGCAACATCATCATAAAATAAAGTCTATATAGTTAGCACCAGTTATCTAGAGGTGAAATGACTTTCTATCTCATCACCCTTGGGTCAGCTTTTAATTGCTTTACCTTCAATAAAGATTAAAGTTTTCTGTGAACTAGTTGCATTGTTGTCTGTGATTGGAAAAAACAGGTGCTCTCTCCAGCACCCCTGCAGCAGGTAAGATGCTGCTGCAGGAATTTCCAAAGGTGGATCCTAATACTATCCTGCTGTAAAAAAAAAAAAAATCACTCACCCTGCAGATTTCCTCTGCAGGTTGTAAAGCCAGGTTGTAAGCCATAAAAAAAGTACTTCAGAAGTCCTTAGATGTGTTAACCGTGACCATCTCCTGAGGGGAGTAGGTGCACATGCATAGGAGTAAAACATCCTCTGCTTGGAAATCCAGCCAGTGGCACCTGCCTGCTGTGCTGCCTCTTGCTGGGGAGGCTCAGAGCTCAAGAGAGAGTGGCTGCCTCTGCACCTGGTCTTGCAGGTCAGGGCCAGGGCATGGTGCTCTGCTGACCTGTTAGGGAGATCAATACAGGACTTCAGTCTCCGCCACTTCAGCACCTTTCATTGGCACATCCTCACGTGCACTTAACATGTGAACAAAATCCAGGTGCATCCTAAGTTCCCATTCAGGGCAGCAGGCATGTTTTGCCTAGGGTGTTTGAATCTAGTGGGTCCTGTCTGGGTGTAGTGCCTTTGTTCCTGAGAACAATGTTTTGGTGCATATCCCTCAAAACCCAAAAGACACAAAACAACCCAATTGTAGAATTGCTTCAGCTGGAAAAGACCTCCAAAATCATCATTTCCAGCCATCAGCCAAAGACCACCATGGCCATTAAACCATGTTCTGAAGTGCCATGTCCACACGTTCCTTGAACACCTCCAGGAATGGTGACTCTGCCAACTCCCTGGGCAACCTATTCCAATGCCTGACCACTCCTAATATTAGGTCCGAACCTCCCCTGGCACAACTCCAGACCTTTTCCTCTTGTTCTATCAGTGAAAGGAAAATCAAGGATGCGAGGTCACATCCTATGCTCTAGTGCAGACTAACTCAATGTGTCAGTTTTCAGAGAGCTGAGGAAGAAGCATAAGACATTGTCTTACTGTGGACTGCAGGAAGCCACTGTCAGCTCTTGCAGTGTCATTCAGAGCAGGAGGAAGCTTTGTGGAAGTGCAAGAGAAATGTGGTTTGGTGTTGATTTTTGGGGTTGTTTGTTGGTTGGGTTTTTTTATTTGTTTGGTTTTGGTTTTTTAAAAATCCCTTCTGTTTGGTCTAATGTGAAAATTAGTTCTTCTGATTAGAATCATAGAATAGAATCAGTCAGGGTTGAAAGGGACCACAAGGATCAGTTCCAACCCCCCTGCCATGGGCAGGGACACCTCACACTAGATCAGGCTGGCCAGAGCATCACCCAACACCTCCAGGGATGGGGCTTCCACCGCCTCCCTTGGCAATCCATTCCAGGGTCTGAAGAACATCTTCCTAACATCCAGTTTGAATCTACTCATTTCTAGCTTTGTTCCATTCCCCCAGGTCCTATCACTACTATCATAGTCCATGTTCTTGACTGCAGCTTAAATCTCTGGTCTTATCTATTTCCTTTGATTTTCATTTAACATAATCATAGAATAGCAGGAAAATTCAGCTTGGAAGGGACTTTAGGAGCTCTGTAGTCCAACCTCCTGCTTACAGCAGGAAGAGGTCGGACCTTGTTGCTCTACTTGATGCAAAAACTTTCAGGAATGGAGATTGTGAGTCTCAGGACAACCTGTTCTACTGCCACATGGTCATCATAGGAAAAAAAGTTCTCTTTTCCTCCCCAGACTGAACTTCTTGGCCTGGAGCACAAGCTCTAAGAGGAGAGGCTGAGGGAGCTGGGGTTGTTTAGCCTGGAGAAGAGGAGGCTCAGGAGTAACATCACTGCTGTCTACAACTACCTAAAGGGGGGTTGTAGCCAGTGTGGTCCTTCTCTTCTCCCAGGCAACAAGCAACAGAACAATTAGTGTGGGGGGGAGGTTTATAGGTGGTGATTTGGTTATACTAAGCAGCTGATTATATCTTTTCCCTCAGGCTCAGCTCTCTTCTTGGCTGTTCTTTTCCAAAGGAGCATTGATTATGACTAGAGATGATTATGATTTTCATAAAGGTGTCATAAACCCACAATTTTATCTTGTGATAGCAGCTCCTGCAAAGGGAGAAAGCCCAGACAAGAAACTTTACACTGTTTGCTGCACTTAGTCGCCCAGCTTGATGCAATAAAAGAGTTCACAAACGTCTCCTTCCAGAGCCTTTGCTTCCTTGTTTCAGCATTGCAAAGACCTGCAAAACCCTCTGCAAATATTTTATCTCCACCTGTAATGTGACTGAATGGCAGGACCATTCACAATCTTCATTACCTTCACTGTCCCGGGCGGGGGTTGCCAAAGTTGCTCTTTGCCTTCACTTTCTTTGAGCTTACACAATTTTGCTGTTAAGCAGATTGCAGAACAGCCTGGCGACTGATGAAATACCTTGCAGAGATGACAGGACACGGTGTAGATCTTTGGCACTGTACTCTCACAGGAGAGAGCTCCATGTTGTAATGGGCCAGCATCTGTCAGGAAGCGTCAGACTTTTTGAGTGATACATTCACGGTCCAAACTATGTCATGCTCTGGTGTTTTGCACAGGCAAAGCTCCTCTGACCTTTCACTGAATTCAGGTTTGCATTGAGAACGGTTGTTCATTTGGGCACTAGAATTTTTTCCTCTTAAGACCTTTCCATCTTTGTAACTTTGGGATCCCAATACTGCAGAGGCATTTTGTGGTCTCTGTTGAGAGTAACGTGAGCAGTGTGCCAAGCTGAAGGTAACGCCAGGGTACTTGGCTTGCTGGCATCATGGAAGGCCTCTTGCCACTGTAGAGTTTTGTATATCCAGGTCTCCTTTGTTCACAGCAGGGTTGTCAGCGTTATGCCCATGCTTGTGTTGCACTGGCAGGACCAGCCCTGCAGCTGAAGAGGTGTGTGCAAGGGCACAGCCAAATGTTGACTCTGTGGCTTTCTGTGATTGTGCTGCTTCTTACACTCTGCTCCTCCTGGAACCTTTTGTACGTGTGCCAAGGAGGAAAGCAGCATTTTTATCTTGGGGATGTGTCTTGAGGAATAAGAAGGGAACAGCTTCAGCTGCAGGAGTTTGTAGAAAGGGCTATGCTCCAACCTTCTCCAGTTGGTGATGTTTGCCCTCGGGGAAGTGGGCACAGAGGAGCCTGAAGCTGATATTTTCTGTTGTGTTGGTTTTATCATTGCTCTAAGTCGTTATTCTATGAATGCTGGGAGAAGGGGTTTGTTCTTCTCCTGACTGCAGCTTACAGCATGTTGGAAGGTGATCATGCAGGAAAGAGGTTTTCTGGTTTGGCCTGTGTGCCCTGGTAAAGAGGTGCTCCATTCTGCATTGATTTAAAACATAGCTGAATTGTTGGCAGTGAAATGGTTCATTGCTTGCTGCAAGGTGTCTATGTACACATAAAGCAAAATAAGTAGCTGCCTGATGTGCACCCTAAGTTGTCTTCTTTATATTCTAGTGGAATGAGAGTGTAGGTACCCAACTCCTAAAAGACTGGAGGAATCAAAAGGAGAGGAAATACTTCCTTTTTGCCTTGGATTCTTTTCCTAATTGCTTTCCTTTCTAATAATCTTGGTCTCTTCCCGATGCCTCTGTTGCCAGCTTCCTCTGTGCCAAAAGCCAGTGATGCAGCCTGGCCTCAGTGCCTGATTTCCCTGCACAGAAATGGGACACCAAAACTGTGACTGCACCTGCCAGCATGGCTCTCCCCTGGGAGCAGCATGTGCCCCTCAGCAGACCTTGCACCTCTTCCAGGAGCCACATGGGTCATAGCATTGAGGGAATTTGTTGTGAGTGCTGTGGCGATGCCAGACCTTGTCAAATCCAGATAACCTCACTTCTCCAAACTTGGAGGACAGTGCAGACCTTCCTAGGCTGAGGACTCGTAGGGATCTCATTCCCAGTCAGTACAAAAGCAAGCAGAATTTTGTGCCTCCAAGCTCCTGAGCTTTGGAAATCTCAGCTTTTAATTCCTGCTGGTGTGTGTGTGTCTGTTCCCCTGAGCGAGGCAGTGCCCTGTGACAGCTGACGGAGTTCACTGAACTGGAAACCTGACCCTCTGCAGCTCCTTTTGGACCCTGTAACTGCTTAGCAAGTCTTCCATTTTAACCAGAGCACTCATGTGGCACAGTTTTAATCCTTCACTGCTTTTAAAGAATGGTGATTTAAAGTGAAATCCCTGGCCTCTGAGGAGTTGGTGGGAATTTTGAAGTGACTTCAGCTGGGGCCACTGCTCCACCTCTCACATCCTCACAAGGGCACTGAGCGAGTGGAGGAGTCAAGTGCAAAATAAAGCAGGGAGGGAAGTGGGGAGGAGGAAGTCAGGGTGCTGAACTGGGCTTCTGCCAAGGGGACTCCTGCCAAGGAGAGGAATATGCACTTTACATGCCCCCCACACACAGTCTCTCATTGCTCAGCGTCAAGGCCACAACATCCCAACCACTTCTGTGAAGAAAGCAAAATGTGCAAGTAAATAGCAGCAGCCTTTAGCTCCAAACATGTCTCAGTTGGTTGCTCCTGTTTTCTTATCAGAGGAGCAGTTCAGCTAAGGGAAAGGTGATTGAACCATTACCAGAGGGGAAAAAACACCTATTAAAGGCGAAATAATTCAAAATACTGGAAATGGCTCCCTTGTGTAAGCGCAACTGTTTGCCTTGGCTGCTGACCTTCTGTCCTTAGCAATCCTTTCTCTTCTCTGCTGCTGGCAAAACCATTTTCAACAGCTTAAATGTGATTGCTGACCCAGAGGGAAGCAGAGCTGGACAACTGTCCTTGCCCATACCTACCCATACATGGATTGGCTGGGGCAAATAGTAGCAATGACAGGACACTTGAACCAGCTGCAAATATCTGGAGGCTGTGAAAGCACCGAAGGGAAGGGAAGGAAATGGGATGCTAGCTCAGAGCTGAGCACTAGGAGTAAAAAGCTTGAACTGAGCAAGGGAAACTGTAAATTTAGATGTCAGAATGCATTTCCTAACAGTGATTTCTATCAAGCTGTTGGATAATCCCAGAGGGAAGGGGTGGAAATCTCATACACAGAGATATTTCTCAAATTAGATTTGGATGAAGGCAGCAGAGAATACATACTCACAAAAAAAAAAAAACCAAAAAAACAACCCAACAAACCCAGTGGAACTAGATAATCTGGGAGTATTTTCCCATCTCTAAAGTATGATTTATGCTATAAACATTGCCAGACCTTGCAAACTAATCTGTTGTACCAAAAATGACTCAAACACGATTGCATACATTTTCATACCCCTCATGATGTTAAACATTTGGGTTGCCAGGAGGAGCTGGAGTATCCAGGACACACTTGACTGTGAATGGATCTTATGAACCATAATTGCTAGGCAGTAAATTCATACAAGTGGGAAATGCCTCGGGTCTTGTGCTGCCTAATAGGAAAGGACAGAAACTGACTGTTCTGAGGATTTGCATTTTTGTGTGGACTTGGAAGAAATTAAACCACCAATGATGCTTTTAAAGGGCCAGTTAGAGCAGAGGACACACAGTTGCTCCTTACATTAACATTTTTTAAAAAATACATTTGCAAAGTTCTTTTTTTTTTTTTTTGGGGGTGGGGGTTGGGGGGGAATGAAGCTATTACAAAGGCATTTACACAGGCAGATGCAATAGCTAAATAAATGCACCTTGATTGTGAGCTCAAGCAAGGTGAGTGAATCTTCAGCAGTCTCTGCCTAAACTGCTTGTGTTGAGCAGCGTCAGACCCTCAGATGAGAATCCTTGTTCTCACCACAGCACTCTAGGAAATTGGCAGGAGTAAGACTCTTTTTCTCGTGGCAGGCTCCATTTGTGCACCAGCACAGCCCGGTCATGTTTTGTGGTGGGTAGAGGTCTTGGGAACAACCAACTTAGCTATGGTTCTTGGGGAATAACCAAGTTAATTGTGGTTCTTTGCATTTGTTGGCATTTATTCCTGCTTCCAATGGGACAAATGACTGGAGATTACGAGTAGGTGTATCTCTGGGTAATCTCTTGTCATCAGTTCGGGGGAGAGCGCAGCTATTTCTTGTGTGTTGGCTGCTGATCATGGCAGTCATTGCTATTGGTGGTAATGGGTTGATTATGATGCTCAGAAGGGCTTTCATATTGCACTGAAAAGAAAGTTCATTGCCCAAAAGCATTTAAAATCCAGACTTGGTTATGGCTCTGTCAACTTGTGACCATTTTAGGCACAGATCACAACAGTACCAAACCTCAGCTGGGTTTGCCACCTCACTGAAGGCAGCATGAGTAAGGTTAAGCCCCTGCAGTCCGTATCTCTTCATTCAGTGTCTTCAAATGTTATTTCCCTCTCCTTATTTGATAGAGAACGCAGAGTATCAACAGGCAAGCCGCAGTTTCATCCACATATAACTCAGCATTATCTTCTTATCATTGCTGTTGGGGCTGCAATGGAACAATGATCTAGTGCTGGTGAGGAGGACAAAACCAAACTCATCAGAGGAAGGACGTTCACTTGTGCACTCAATGAATTGTGCAAAACCCCAGCCTTTCACTTCATGCCATAAAAAAGCAATGGCTTCTGCAGGGGGTCACCCCTCCCCTCCTCTGCCTCCAACTGAATTGAGAGGAAACTCTTCTCCTAAGTCAGAGTCCAGCCCTCAGGTTCTCAGTCTGAAAATAGCAGCTCCAACCCTGATGAGGTTGGGCTGTCTTGCTCTGTTTAATATCACTGACAACTCCGTGTAGGAGGATTGTTTCTGGCATGTACAGGAACACTCATGAAATGTTGCTCTGCTGATTAAAATGTGCAAAACAAACTGTCAGGTCCATCCTGTGGGGAAATCTGCCCAGCCAGGACAGCCAGCTGAGACCTTTACTAAAGAGATGTGAGAGGGGGAGAATTCAGAAAGTTGCCACTGTCCTGTGGCTTTTAAGACCACTTTGTAAAGGACTGACTCAAACTGCTCAACATGAGCATGACTCTGTGACCATCCCCATGCTCTCTGATCTGGGAGCCACTGGTTTGGTTTCTCCATGACAGCAAGTCACAGGATCACAGGACATTAGGGGTTGGAAGGGACCCAAGGAGATCATCCAGTCTAACCTCCCTGCTAGAGAAGGACAACACAATCTAGTACACATCACAGAGAAACACATCCAGACAGGCCTTGAAAGTCTTCAGAGAAGGAGACCCCACAACCTCTCTGGGGAGCCTGTTCCAGTGCTCTGTGACCCTTACAGTAAAGAAGTTCCCCTTTGTGTTGAGGTGGAACCTCTTTTGCTGCAACTTACACCCATTTTTCCTTGTCCTATCCCAGGGAGCAAGTGAGCAGAGCCTGTCCCCCAACTCCTGACCAGCCCTCAGATATTTATAGACATTTATCAAATCTCCTCTAAGTCTTCTCTTTTCCACACTAAAAAGTCCCAGGTCTCTCAGCCTCTCCTCCTAAGTCATGCCCTCCAGTCCCCTCATCATCCTCATAGCCTTCTGCTGGACCCTCTCCAGCAGATCCCTGTCCCTCTGAAACTGGGGAACCCAAAACTGAAGGCAGTACTCAAGATGGGTCTCACCAGGGCAGAGTAGAGGGGGAGAAGAACCTCCCTCAATCTACTGGACACCCTCTTCTTAATGCACCCCAGGATCCCATTGGCCTTCTTGGCCACAGGGGCACATTGCTGTGCCATGGATGTTATCCACCAGGAAGTCATGGTGTAAGGGAGCTTGTAAGTGCAGGGTGAGAAACAAAAAGGTGACCTAGCTGTTGCTAGCTGTTAGAGGAAAAGATAAAGGTTCCTGCCCTCAGGCTGGGAATTGAGCATGCCATCTGCTTGTTAAAATTACAGCTGGGTCCTAGGTTGGCCAGGTTCCCTCTTTCCCTGAGCTAGACCTGACTCTGGGGGAAATGCTGCTTGCATCTGGCTTGCAAGTGTCTCTCTTTCCCATGTCCCCTCTAGTTCAGATCCCCAAGTCCCTTCCTGTGTGGAAAGGGCATCTCCCAGACCTCCCCTTCAGAGACAGTTGGTGTTATTTCGACAGGCTTGCTCATTCCCACCTTGTCTCATTCTGCATCCCCAGCTCCACACTTCTCTTCCACTGCTCTCTCTATTTCACACAGTAAGTGTAGAGCCTCCTTTTCCTTGTTGCACTTTTGCTTCAAGTATTCCCCTTTACCCAAGTTCTTCCTCTGCTGGTGTCCTCACAAACTATACTTGAGCTGCTGTTCTAAGCAAGGAGCAAGTGCCCTTACCTTTTGGTAATGACTTCTGGCCATCCCAGGCCAGTTCCAAGAGCTTTCTCCAAGACCTTGAGGATGCTCAGAAATGTATAAACAGGAGGTGCAGAACACTTAGACCTGGTAGGAATGGTATGGAGGACTAACTAGGCTAGGCATCTGCTTAATCCTGTGCCATGAGCCATTGGGTGAGTCCCAAATCTCCATTTATAACTTCCTGATGGTTATATTATGCAGCCCACTTCAAATTAGAGTGGGGACCTCTCACTTCCCTTTGGAATTTCAGCAGAATTTGAGTTTTATCACAGATCCTAACCCACCATTTATCTCATAGCTTTTGGCCATTGACTTTTTTCTTTGGCCTGATGCTTTTTCTTTCCAACTCCTGCTGTGACTTTCCCAACACTGCCATTTTAGTCAGTCTATATATTTTGTTGGCTGGAATCATAGATCTCTGGATAAGCAGTATCATGTATTGCTTTGAATATTGAGCAATTAGATGATAGAAAAGCTCCTTCACAAAGCAAATAAAATAGTCTCTGGTGTATATACAATTATAACAATGCTTTGGTGTTCTGTTCCCTTTTGCTTTATTAACCCTGGCCCTGTGGGCATTGAGCAATGATCCAGATTATCTCACTGCATGTACAGTGCATTCTGTTGGCCACTTCTACATAGCAAGACAAGAGAATAGGTTTCTGAAGCTGAGTGATGATGCCTGCAAACACAATTGTAACGTTAGTGAGATTTAGCGTATGCTTGCAAATGTCCATGGTGCATGCATGGCTATTTAGTAAAGAAATGGGCATGCACCCACACTAACCTGAACAAGGACAACTTCACCTAATCACAGAACTCTAGAGGTTGGAAGTGACCTCCAGAGACCATTGAGTCCAACCTCCCTGCCAAGACAGGACCCCTTAGGGTAACTTGCACAGGACCACATCCAGGCAGGTTTTGAAAGTCTCCAGAGGCTGAGGGAGCTGGGGTTGTCTAGCCTGGAGAAGAGGAGGCTTAGGGGCGACCCCATTGCTGTCTACAACTACCTAAAGGGAGGTCATAGCAAGGTGGGGTTGGTCTCTTCTCCCAAGCAACCATCAACAGAACGAGGGGACACAGTCTCAAGTTGTCCAAGGGGAGGTATATAGAATCATAGAATCATAGAATGGTCTAGGTTGGAAGAGACCTCAAAGATCAGCCAGTTCCAACCCCCTGCCACAGGCAGGGACACCTCCCACTAGATCAGGACGCTCAAGACCTCATCCAGCCTGGCCTTGAACACATCCAGGGAGGGAGCAGCCACAACCATCCCTGGGCAACCTGTTCCAGTGCCTCACCACCCTCACTGTGAAGAATTTCTTCCTAACATCCTGTTGAAATCTCCCCTCTGCCAATTTGAACCCATTCCCCCTCGTCCTGTCATTACAAGACCTTGTGAACAGCCCCTCCCCAAGCCCTCCTGTAGGCCCCCCTCAGATACTGGTAGGCTGCTCTAAGGTCTCCTCGAAGCCTTCTCTTCTCCAGGCTGAAAAGCCCCAACTCTCTCAGCCTGTCCTCATAGCACAGGTGCTCCAGCCCTCTGATCATCTTCGTGGCCCTCCTCTGGACTCTCTCCAACAGTTCCATGTCCTTCTTGTGCTGGGGGCTCCAGAACTGCACACAGTACTCTAGGTGGGGTCTGACAAGAGCAGAGTAAAGGGGGAGAATCACCTCCCTTGCCCTGCTGGTAATGCATGGTATATGCAAGATATTAGGAAGAAGTTCTTCAGAGAGAGAGTGATTGGCATTGGAATGGGCTGTCCGGGGTGGTGATGGACTCACTGTCTCTGGAGGTGTTCAAGAAAGGTCTGGATGGAGCACTTAGTGCCATGGTCTAGTTGATTGTCCAGGGCTGGGCGATAGGTTAGACTGGATGATCTTGGAGGTCTCTTCCAATCTGGCTGATTCTATTCTATCCTATTCAGAGAAGGAGACTGCACAACCTCTCTGGGCAGCCTGTTCCAGGACTCTATCACCCTCACTGTGAAGAAGTTTCTCCTTATGTTGAGGTGAAACCTACTCTGTTCCATTTTGTAGCTGTTGCTCCTTGTCTTACTGCTGCTGAACACCAAAAAGAGATTGGCCCCAGCCACTTGACACTCACCCCTCAGATATTTATGCACATTGATCAGATCTCCCCTCAGTCTCCTCTTCTCTATAATGGCTGTAGCTACAGCAGTTATATTCTGACCCCTCACTATCAACTTTTATCTGCAATTATGTTTTAAATCGTTCATAAAGTGCCTTCAAGCAAGACTTTAAACTTCCTTCAAGTGAAATCTGGGGGACTTGTACTTTCTTTTTGTGCAGGTGAGCAAGGTGTTTTCCAAAGATGGACTGAGAGAGAATGCTATGGAAAAGAGCTGCCTGGTGGGGCAGGACACACAGAGTCATGCAGAAAAGCTTATTTCAGTATCATGCTGTGGGCTGTTTTTTATGTCCAATGGTGTCTTTGGGGCTTTGTTGGCTATGTGACAGCAATGTGTGAGCAATATGTTCCTCATCAAGAGATACCTGGCACAACAACCTCAAGAGAAGGATAGAGCAGTGAATAAATACAGCACGGAGGGAAGTGAAGACAGCAGCCACATTTCAAATAGGTTAATCTTTGTTTAAGTGGTGTTTTGATGAGGGAAGATTAAATGATGTGCTGGAAGTGATGCAGTATGACTAATGGGAGAATTGACAGTTACAAGTGATAGGAGAAGAAATATCAGAAGGGATATAAAACACCAGGCATTGACACTCTGGTGGATTGTCAGGGAAAAAAAATTGCTGATTGGCAAAAGATATCACAGTTGGCTGTTTTCTTAATCTCCTCTGAGATGTTTCAGCCCATTAGAACTATCTCTAGAGGATCCAGAGATGAAAACGTGGGCCCAGAAGTGCTTTGTAGCAGCTCCAGGCTATAGCTGCATGAACAAGCTGGCCTGAGCTAAATTTGGTCTGGTTTCTTTCTTGTTTGTTCCTTCCCAGTAACAGCCCAGCTGCCCACTATGACACTACAGAGGGCACAAAGCAGCTTCCCAGGTTTTCATGGCCAAGGTAATGCACTGACATTTATCCAGGGGTATATGCAACTCCAGACAGGCAGCTCCTTGCAGGATGGCAAAGGTGTAGTGAATTGTTTGTGTGGCTGTACTCAAGCAGGAGGGAACAGCAGGAGCATCACAGCCCTGTTTAGTTGGCAGAGGAGCTGCAGCCTTCAATTACATGATGAGTATTAAAATTGTGTCGCAACCCTGTGTATTTCCTCACAAAGTTTCCAGTACTTCTCAGGCCTCTTAGGCTGGGTGCAAGTATTAGTGTCATACAGTAATAATTACTTCTACTTTACAGAAAGAAACACTGCAGCAGAAAAGAAAAAAATGATCTGGCATGTGCCTAGCTCAGGGCTAGAACAAAGAAAGTCCCCAGCGAGTCTCTAACCAAGAAGCCATAGTCTTTGAGATGACTGAGGTTTGTTCTTTCCAACAGTTTTAGTGTTTATGCCACTCTGCTGTTTTTGTCTTGGTGATTTCTGGACTAAATCAGCATATAACAACAGAGAGGACGGAGCAAGGATCCTGAGAATGGCTCTGGACCATGGCTCCGCAGGCAGTATTAGAGAACAGGTTTGCCCTGAGGAGCTGTTCAGCTAAATACTCCAAGGCTGTCGTTCCCATCGACCAGTAAAGCTCAGCCCATCTCAGTGGGGTATGGCAAAGTTTGCAGTCACTCTGTGAGACTGTGCTACACCCAAGCCACTGTGAAGTGCAGTTAGTCACAACCATGTTGGACACTGGACATAGCACAGCAGTAGGCAGAGAGGGAGGCAGTAGCCAGCAGCTCAAACCAAGCCCTAGCACCAATACTGCAGGGGCCACACTCAAAACAAGTGACCTTTTCTTTCTGGCAGAGATTTTGATCATTGATCCCTATGGCATTGGACACACGAAAGACAATACCAATAATAGGGAAAAAAAAAAATCTGGCAAGAGAGGAAAGAGGTCTCTGTGCACTTTTCGGTTCAATTGCTGTATTTCAAGCCATATCCAAAACCTAATGGATCAGTAGGAATCCTTCCAACAGCTTCACTTGGAGTTTTATAAGGCTTTAACTAATGGCCTCGTTGTCTGTCTTCCCCTTTCACTGTACCACTGAGGGCTGTGCCTTCAAAAAAAGGAATTAAGCAAACGTGGCTCCTTGCTCAAGGCTCTGCAAATGGCAACAAATGAACTCACTTGGGAAGGATTTGATAGCAAAGCTTTGTCTCCAACTGTCCAAAAGTTTTCTATTACAAATGGAGGGAGAAAAAGCCATTTTTGACCCCATTTATGGCTGAGTTCCAGTCACATTAGGTTTAAGGCTAATTTTCTGATGAGAAGTAAATGTTTAACCTAAAGACTAAAAACATCCTAGGATTAAGGAACGCTTGGGAATTAATATGAGAGTTTGGCCTAGGACTGCAAACTGCATCTGTCTCAGAAGAGTCAGACTATGCTATGGTGTAAAGGTTCAAGCTTCTCCCGTGGTTATCCTGTGGAATGGGCTGCCCAGGGAGGTGGCTGAGTCATCAACCCTGGATGTGTTTAAAAGTCATATGGATGTGGTACTTGGGGATGTGGTTTAGGGTGCACCTTGTAGAGCAGGGATATGGGTTGGACTTGGTGATGATGAGAGGCTTTGCGAACCAGAATGTTTCTGTGATTCTTTTTCCCTTTGACAAGGGTCTTGGTGTGCCTTACCAATCCAGCCACTACCCCTTATTCTACAACTTTCTTTTTTCTCCTTGTGCCTTTTGAGCATTCTGTCTCATCTCTTTTTTAACTATGCTGCTTATTTAGTAAAAAAAAAAAAATAAAAAAAAATTCCTCTCTGTGCTCCCCAGCACCCACCCCATGTCTCATCCCCAGCAGCTGCAAAGTCAACTATGTTCCTTAAGAGCCAGATGAGGTTTTAGTAACCAGCCAGCTGAGAGTGGCTGACATTGCATGGCAGCTTGTGGGTGCTCATGTACCTGCTTGCACCCACAGTCAAGGCTCTGCAATCTCCCTGCCTTGTGCCAGAAAGCAGCTGGGCTTGTACTGAAACAGATTTTTTTTTTTTTTTTTTCATTAGTTAGACACAAAATCACAGAATCAGTCAGGGTTGGAAGGGACCACAAGAATAATCAAGTTCCAACCCCCCTGCCATGGGCAGGGACACCCTACCCTAGATCAGGCTGCCCACAGCCTCAGCCAGCCTGGCTGCAAACACCTCCAGGGAAGTGGCCCCAACCACCTTCCAGGCTCTCACCACTCTCATGCTGAAGAACTTCCTCCTCACATCCAATCTGAATCTCCTCACCTCCAGCTTTGCTCCATTCCCCCTAGTCCTGGCACTACCTGATAGCCTAAAAAGTCTCTCCCCAGCTTTTTTGTATGTCCCCTTCAGATGCTGGAAAGCCACAATAAGGTCACCTGGGAGCCTCCTCTTCTCCAAACTGAACAGCTCCAACTCTTTCAGTCTGTCCTCATAGCAGAGGTGCTGCAGCCCTCTGAGCATCCTTGTGGCCCTTCTCTGGATGCACTCCAGCATGTTCACATCCCACTTGTAATAGGAGCTCCAGAACTGGGCGCCGTACTCCAGGTGGGGTCTCACCAGGGCAGAGTAGATGGGGAGAATCACCTCCCTGCCATTAAAATGATTTTAAAGTGTTTTAAAGTTGGGCAATTTCAAGAAAAGACTGGATGGGTCACTTAGTGCCACGGTCTAGTTGATTGGCTAGGGCTGGGTGATAGGTTGGACTGGATGAGCTTGGAGGTCTCTTCCAACCTGGCTGATTTCTATGATTCTATGAAATCGCAGAGCTGCTGTCACAAAGAGAAGGCTGTGTTCAGGACTGGGCTGCAGGAGCAGTGCCTATCCTGGAGAATGTCACTTTTTGTTTGTAACTGACTCCTCCTGGGCCGCTTTTAGCCATGTGTGATAAAAAATGATAGTATGTACTCTGTAGAAGTGTGTGTGTATGTGTGTGTGTGTGTGTACACTCAGAGACAGGCACCGTTATAAACAAACCACAGAACACATTGCAATGCTTGAACACACTCCAGTGTGTCTGTGGACATCTTGTTCTCTCCTTCTGTCCCTGAGGGATCAGGTTTCCTTGTTTACAGTCTGCCTCATTGAGGATCTGGAATTCCTGAAGAGCAGCAAAACACTATCATGTGACCAAAGACTTATTTCCAGGAAAAGTGGAAGAGGTTCTAGGAAAGGTCATTCCTCACATTCTCACTTGTTTCCATCAAGAATACAAGATGAAGGAGATGAAGCCAATGTGAAGTCTCTGAGCCTTTGTCTCTGTTGAACCTGGGATGAGATCTAAAGGGAAATTTCATGCTTAATGCAGACCTTCTTACACTTCTTATATTTTTTTCTCATTCTTTAATAGCTTTTTGCCGTTGGATATTTCACACAGAAGCAGGATTCCTGTCTCCTGACATGTCAGCCCTTCCAGTGGCTTCCTTATCTTCTGAAAAAAAAAGATTATTTTTGTATGTACTGTCACAAGTGGTCATAACCTTGCCTGTGACAGCACTGACAAAGCCACGGGACAGACCCAGGCAACAGTATGTGTAGGGAGCACTACAGTTCTGCAGTAACAGAAAGCAAATAAAGAGGGAAACATAAACAAAACCAACAGTCCCTAGGTCCCATATGCTAAAAGCACTAAAGGGAGCATTTCTCAAGCTCTTCTCGTTGGGCAAGAACAGAACTAGTGAACCTTGATTACATGGGGTTATCTGGATGGGTGGAATCTAGGTCCCTGGCCCTATGTTCCAGCTTTCAAAGACCCTGAACTGTAACAAGTCTGCAATGCCTCCTCTGGCTGTGCCTGACAGGTCCCAGAAGCCCAGGATCTTTTTCCCTGTGGTGGGGCCGTTTTGGTCTCCTCAAGCAGGAGAAGTCTTCGAGGACTTTGCCTTTTTAGATGCTTCAGTCATGGTTCCCAGCACTTTCAAAGTGTTGCTTGAAGGATGGGCAAGGTTGAAGGCTGCTGCTATTGTGCCTTGTTCAGCAGAGAAGACAGTAAGTGTGATGCAATGAAGTATAATGGAAATCCCCAGTTAGCTAACTGGAAGTCAGTGTTCACAAGACTGACTTTTGGTAGAAGCAAGATAAGACAGTTTCCTATACTGGCTGGCTGATGGCTACCTTGCCAGGTTGCTGCTTTGAGGGAGACATGACACGAGAAACACTGGCTCCTACTGAATCTCTCCTCTGATCTTGCTGGCGGCAGCAGGAGAACCCTTAGGTGATAGTAGATACTTGGTCTTGTTCTGATAACATCGTGGTCAACAGCAACACTTCCCCTTGTCTGCATTTTTCCCTGCAGCTGTGTGACTTTGTGCTTTGAGCTGCTGAGTTTTCTGGTCTAGCTCCAAGAAAAGCCTTTACAAGCATGCTTAAGTTTTAGCAAAAGTCCTGCAAAGAGACTCAAGTTCTTGAGCTCTTTCTCAGATCTAGGCTCAAAGTCTCAGCCCCAGGCAGGACCAAGCCTGTAACAGCTCTCTATTTCTGCACAAATCCACTGGAAAATACATTTGTCTGGAGATCTGCAGGAAGCTGAGGCTTCAGAGCATTCCCTAGGCAGTCTCCACTTGTACAACTGACCCACACATCTACACAGGCCACCCACACGAAGTCCCATTGTGCTGTGCCACTATTGCAAGGGTCAGTGGTGAAGTTGCAGGGGGGCAAAAATAGCAACAAGTATGCAGTGACCACACTGCAGCTCTATTGCTATGAAGTCAAAGCAGTAGGTACTCTGCTGCCCCATTGACTATTCCAATGCAAATCGATGTTGGATCATGGAGCAAATCCAAAACTGGGAGAAGCAATAAGGAAAATCAGCAAACACAGAATCATAGAATTGCCAGGGCTGGAAGGGACCTCAAGGATCATCCAGTTCCAACCTCCCTGCCACCTTACAGTACATTAGATCAGGTTCCTCAGAGCCACATTCAGCCTGGCATTAAAGACCTTCAGGGATGGAGCTTCCACCACCTTACTGGGCAACCTGTTCCAGTAATGTTTGCACAGTCTTTGTTCCTGAGGCACACCAACTTTAAAACACAGATGCCTATAAAGTCTGGCACATGTTCCTATGTTATGAAAACTCACCACGGCAGAATGGTGACTACCTGCAGCACCTGGTGTGGGAGCTCTGTAATTTCAGGAAATTCTGATTCAGTGGCTAAGGTCTAGACTAACTTAAAGTAGCCACACTTTCTGAGATCCTTCAATCATCTGATACTAGGGAGAAGAGACTAAGCCCTCACCTTGCTACAACCTCCTGTCAGGTAGGTTGATGGTTGGACTCAGTGATTTGAGAAGTCTTTTCCAAAAGAGAACAGTTCTATGATTCTGTGATTCTAGGTGATCTGTTTGCTCACCAGGAAGCTGATGTGCTGCCAGGCTGCAATTTCAGACCAGCTTGAATCAGCAAATCTATCGTTTTGGGTTTTGTTTTTTTTTTTTTTTCCCCCTGAGATCTCATTTGAGCTGCTATCAGCTTGGACCCAACCTGGTGGCTCAATGAAAGCTATGACGCTGGGCAGATTTGCTTTTCAATGGCATTGATAAACCTGTGTTGCAAGATCCTCAGCTCAGACTCAGAATTTGGCTAACCGAAAGTTGTGAAATTTCCAAAAGTGACATGAGGGGGAAAAAAAAAAAAAAAAAAAAGGCAAGAAACCACTCTCCCCTGTGTTGCAACTCTGAGTGCAATCAGTTGCAAACAATAATTTTCTCACTGGACACTGAGATTCATTTTAGTTAGGCTTGTGGAAAATAATAATTTATTTATCAGCAAGATGTCTGACCTGGTGGTTAAACCAAAGAACTCTGCTAATGCAAAAACCTGGCATGGCAGCCCAAGTTCTGCCCTCCATTAATGTTGTTTGTCTCAAAATTGTGACCGTGTTGAGCAATTGTATGGAGGAAAGGAAGAACTTAACCGTTCTGAGGAATATCTGCAAAGCTAAAATCCAAGTCATGCGAACCTGCAGAAATGGAAATACTTGATTAATGAGTAACTTTTTAATGAAGGTATTTGTTGTGAAGCGACTACCAGGGCTGCACTAGTGCTTCAAAGCATTCTTCCTTATCTTCTTGGGCAGCTATGGTTTGAGCTGCTCTGTGCAGTAGATAAATGAGAGGACCCAACTCCCAACATTTCAGCTGCTTACTTTGGCTCACAGAGTGAGCTAGTGGCTGAAACAAGAAGTTACTCTATTTAATTGGATCTGACTCCCTTAGCAACCTCCTGAAGCACCTCTGGTATTAGTGGGCACTTAGATATCTGAACACAACAAAAAGTTAAAAATAGGCTAGTGAGTATTCAGTGATGTTGGCAGAGCAGAGAAACACAACTCTTGGGCTGTGAAGGTGATATATAGGAAGGGGACATGCAAGCAATGTCTACCTCAGTGAGCTTGGCCAGAGCTCAGAGGACCTTCTCCAAGACCACTCCCTTCAGTAAATTCTGAGCAAAAGGCCTAAGGAGAAGAATCAGAACAGTCTGAGCCTGGGAGCTGAGGAAAAGCTCTAGGAAATTCGCTCCACTTCTGCTTGGAAGATAGGATTCAAAATGTGATTTCAAGCTCCCACAAACCTCTTGCCAGAACAAAAATATTCTACTCTAATCCCACCCCATACAACCTAATTTAATTTCTCACTACTGTGATATGGCCACAAAAATACCATTTAAGGCATTTTTATCTCTTTTAGATGCTGACCCTCTGCAAGATCATGTCACACATACCATTGTTATAAGACACTGGTCCTTAATGGAATTATCACTTAACTGAGCCACAAAATGTTGCAAGAGGAAATCCTTGTTAATGACAGCTACTGCCAGCAGAAGCCTTGTGAATATTTTTTACTAGGATCAGTGTAACAACAGTAGGAATGTGCCATGCTGTCATGATCATTACATTTTGCCCTCCCTGGAACTGACATTGTAGGTGACCTTTCTTTCAGTACGGGCAAAATGTAGCACAGCACAGGCTCTTGTTTCAGTTTATCTGTACCTCAAAGGGCACTTCTGCACTGACCCTTCACATGCACACAAGAAGGAGGTAAGATGAACCCCACATCTGGACCTGAAAGAGCCAGTCTAAGAGCAGACCCATACCTTTTGATGAAGTAAATAATACTGGATATGCTCCATACCTTTTGATGAAGTGAATAATACTGGATATGCTGTGCAGCAACCACTGAGAGCAATGTTTAACACCTCCAGTTTTTCTTGACCAGTATGTTGATCAGCAGCCTTCTTGATTCAGAGCTGATGCTACATTAGGCTCTGAATAGTAAGCCCTAACGACAAGAAAAAGTGGCTGTAGTTTCTGACTCAACGTTTTCATCAGTGGAAAACATTTCTCAAACGACTGACACTGCACAGGCTGGAGCAAGACTCTGATCTCTTGGTGCTTAAGATACTGTTTTGAACCATAAAATCAAATGAGGTCACGTATTTGGCAAGGTGCATGAGTAAAAGCATCACAATCTGACATGTGTCTTTGGTGAAGCACATTGAAGGGAGGTGCAACAGAAGGGTGAAGTGTTAATATTTCCTTCGCCTTTTTATGACTCCTGTTTTGCAAAGAGGGATCATGTGCTATTGTTTTGAACTTCACTCATGTATGTTCTGTTTCCTAGATCTGCTTTTGTGGTGGCCACTCCCAGAGTAATCAACCCTGAGGAAATTCATGCCTGGACTGATGAAGCCCTGTTCTGTTCTGGGCTCTTCCTTGGGAATATGGAGTTCTTTCCTACCTGCATTATTTTTCCAGAGTCTTCCTAATTTAGAAAACAGTGGGTTGGTTTAGACTGCTTTGGTGTCTTCTATGTCAGCTGTGCATATTCTATTACTTCTAGGATCCCCCAACCGCATGCAAAATGTGTCAGGCAGACTTCCTCTTGCCTGGCATTTTGCGTACAGGAATACATGGGATCTGTGTTTAAGTTCTCAGCCAAGTGTACAAAGCCTGGATTTCAGTAAACCAAGCAGTTTAACTAACTCCATAGATATGTACTGTAGCAAAAAAAAAAAAAAAGAAGTAAGGCAGCAAGAACCAAATCTGCAGAACCTGGTGGTGTTGAGACCAGAGCATTAATCTCTGACGCTGGGTTTGCTTAAGTGAGTACAGTAACAGGTCAACATAAGGATACTATGGCTAGCCTGTGTTCACAGAGTGTGAATACATCTGTATTACACCTCTCCACAGCTCCCATTTTGTGTGCAAAACATCTTGGGAAATTCTTCTACTTGTTGAGGGGTACTCAAGAGATTCATAGAATCAGTCAGGGTTGGAAGAGAGCACAAGGGTCATGATTTCTAACCCCTGTGCCGTGCCCAGGGACACCCTACCCTGGATCAGGCTGCCCCCAGCCTCACCCAGCCTGGCTGCAAACACCTCCAGAGATGTGGCCCCAACCATCTCCCTGGGCAACCCATTCCAGGCTCTCACCACTCTCATGCTGAAGAACTTCCTCCTCAGGTCCAGTCTGAATCTCCCCACCTCCAGCTTGGCTCCATTCCCCCTAGTCCTCTCACTACCTGATTCTGTTGAGTTCAGCTTGGTTTCTCTTCTCTTTTCCTTCATGAGTACTCACTGGATGATATTTTAATTCCAATAATCAAATCCTCTAAACCCCACAAGTCAGCTGTAGGCTGTGCACCACACAGTGTCAAGGAGACAGGAAAAGGTCTAGGTTTATGAAAATGTCTACTCAGCAGCACGGACCTCAAGAAAGCTGTGTGCTCTACAGGGCCTGAGCTAACCTGCCCCCACACCAAAGCACCAAAGGGTGGCAGGGGCAGGAGCAGCCCACTTTAGATACGTGAAGTCTCCAGGTTATGAAAACTTCCCAAAAACGATAGAAAGGGAAAATTTAAGGGTTTCAAAATTCAAGCCCAAAGGAAAAGCAAGCTGATGCCTAACAAAAGACTCATTTTCTTCTCCCGTAGAGAGGTGTCTGCCACTTACTCGAGCTGGCAAGACAGTGTCTCGGAGGGCAATTTAACCACGTTGCATAAGGCTTTGGCTGAGTGGATGTAGCAATGTGGGGCCTCTTATCTGAATGCTGGCCACAGCTGCTGCAGATCTTGGAGGAATTATCTCTGTGCCTGTCAAACAACTGCTTTGTAAGCAAAGAGACTGAAACATAAGTGTGGTGCTCATGATACACTGCAGCTCGTGGGGCAAGAGCCAGGAGGCAGCAAATAGGAGCTTTTTTACCTGGCACCAGGAAACTCATGTCCCACGAGTGACTCCAATGGATGGATAGGCCTTAATCCCCCTGTATTATTATAGAGACCTGTGCCTTATCATGGAAAAATAGCCAATGTAGTCCAAGCACTGATCTCAGTGCCTTTTGGTAAACTATAAATCATCTTTAGCTCTCATGAATATTCTGGCATATAGCCTACAGATCTGCTTTTTTTTTTTTTTTTTTTTTTTTTTTTTTTTTTTTTTTTTTTTTTTTTTTTTTTTTTTTTTTTTTTCTCTCACTACCCAGGAATTGTTCCATATAAGTATGGGTAGACCCAAAGACCTGATGCACTTTGACATGAAACATCTTCTTCCTTCTCTGTCTTCCCTCCCTTAGTCATCACTATATTTTTCCTCACAGTGCTTCCTCTGCGGACTAAGCCTTTTCATATCTCACTCCATTACCAACACCCTAACAACACATAATAAATACCCTTTGAGAGCCTGGCCACAGGGAGCAGGGAATGCCTGTATATTGGGTAACCAGAATACATTATGTTCTTGTGTGTGCTTTATGCTGCCACCAGTCCTGTAAAGCTCCTATTGCTGTGACCCTTTGTGTGAGTGCATAGAGGTCCAGATCTGCTCTCTGTGTAATATGGACCTTCACTCTCCCAAAATGTAGATGCTGTGAGAGAAACTAATCCAAACATGATCATTATCCACCATATTGGAATATTTATGTGTTATCCACTCAAGTCTTTCCCTTCTCTGTGCTCTATCAAAAGCCATTGGCACTGAAGAGGAGGATGATGACAGTATGAAAGGATGAACAAACCAGGTGAATGAATGTAAAATGTTGTCCTAAGGTCTGTCTTATCTGTTTTTCCTCTAGCAGAGACCTCTAGGTGTTCCTGCAGTGTGCTCCTGGGCTGTTTATCCATGTCTTTTTTGAAAATATCTTAGTTCAAAGTGGCACAGCCTCACATTTTCTTTATATGTATAATCAAATGCAAACAATTAAGATTGCCTAACTGGACTCTGTGCCAGAAGGCAACTACAGTTCAAAGAACCTTTTACTCAGTTAACAGGTTGGACAGCATTTCCTCCACACCCGTCAAACAAAGTTATGGTGAAACAGCTAACAGAACTTTCCTGTTAAAATCTCCAGTTCTCCAGGGTGAGCTCTCACATCAACTGCCTGAGGCCCCAACTTGTGAAGGACACCTCTGGGCTGAATAGGAAATAAATGCATAACCTTCAGCGTTCAAGCTGAGAGTGGGCATCCATTTCAAGCTCCATGCAAGACCAAAAGGCTATTGCCAGTTCTGTGAGTGTCAGCTGGAAACTAACAGAGCAATATCACCTTGCAATGAAGACAATCTTATCAAGAACCCCCAACTCGTTTTCATTCCAGTTATGCTGCTGTCATTTTTTATCTCACCATTCTCACTGGCACTGGGCAGAGGAGGTGTTAATATAGAAAGAGATTGTTTCTAGTTACAGCTTAAGACTGTGAAGCAGGTCTTGTTCCAAGTTTTGCCATAGACCTGGGTTGCTTAACTTCCCTTTGCCTCAGGGCTTTTAATCTGCAAAACGGTGTGAGCAGTTACAATTACCACTGAATCTAAAATCTACTACATTTAAAGGTGTGTTGGTTTTGGCTTT
>VWZI01008205.1:1316703-1335049 GCA_013396835.1 Psilopogon haemacephalus
TTTTTTTTTTTTCCTGGAAGACAGTGCTGGTGGATAAATATCATTGCAGTGCAGGTAGTTCAGAGGAGAGATCACCTCCAAGTGCCTGCTCAAATGCTGTACTTTGGAGACTCAGAGAGTTGACTTTGTGCTCACCAGTCATGCAGATAGCTGGGTTTAGTTCAGCTAGGGCTGGAGGTGGTGTTTGGCTAGACAGGTGTCTCATTGTCTGAATGAAATTTGAGTCTTCGAAGGATGGAGAGCAGCAGGGAATGGACTCAGCCAAGGACTGACAGGGAGGTATGGGGCTCTTCAACTCCCAGGTTCAAATCCAATAAACTTAATAGAGCTTACCTGGCTTTCTTGCCATCTGGCAGCCAGTTGGGAGCTTGTGTGCATTGCATTGGGGAATTTTACTATCGAGTTACAAGACAAGTGACTTCATCAGCTCTAAGGGCAGGCGGGGAACAGTGAAGAAATGAGTATCAGCCTCAGACAGGTAGTTTAAAGGAGTGCTGCATGAGAGGAATGAATTTAGTTTTAGCTTAGAGTTCCTTTGGTTTGTCTTTTGTTTAGTTTGGTTGGTTTGTTGGGATTTTATTTGATAGAGGAGAATTGATTTTATGGTAGATGAACACCATCCAGGCAGATCTTCACAAGAAGGTTCTTCCTGGGAAAATCAAGTAGGGCAAAAATCTTCTCTCAGCTCTATAGTCCTTTCCATTATATTAGCTCTGATGCATCAGGAAAAGTCACCATTCTCACCACATGTTTTGTGTGGTTTGACTGAGGAGACAGGTTAACCTCCTGGTTTTTAAAAGATTTCTTCCATTTCATAAAAGAAACGGTGGATGTGAATACCTCTTCCTCATATTCACATCCATCTTTCCTTTGAAAGGGACAGTTTGCCAGCATGACCAGGGCCACCTGCAGGATGCAAAAACATCCAAAGCCTCACAGATGCACAGTTACAGTGCAGGTTTTGAAATAACTGCAGGCTTCAGAATGAGTTTTACTCCTGAAGAACCTGGAATCCTGACACCTTTCAGCTCTTGCCTTGTACCACCTCACGTGTTTCAACCTGATGGCACACCTCAGCTGGTGTCCATGCTGTAGTTGTCTGTGGTTTCACGGATAGTGCAAAAGCACAAGCCCTGTGATTCCTGAAGCTAATCTGAACACAGACCCCCAAGGCACGCTGCAGTCTACCAGGAGCAGAAAGAGGTTTCTCAATTTCTGCCCACCCTAGTCTGATCCCTGAGTTGAGCACTGGTTCCTCCACAGACTCCAGAGCTTGCTTATCAAAGTGATGAGAGACTGGTGTGCTTATCTCAGTGAGGTGTTAATTAACAGGAAGAAAGGTGGCTGTTTTCTAACAATTCCTCACCTTTCACTCAGCACAGCTGAGGGCTCCCTGGAGGATGATAAAGCCCTAGCCACAAGGAGTGCTTGCTCCCTAATGTCTAGGCAGGGTGCTGGAGGTGCTGCTGTTCCTTCATACACCTCTTTGTGTTTCACTAAGAGTTTGCAGTCATAGAAGCAGAGCTTTGCAGATGCAGGTAGCATAGGTTCATCACACAAAATTTCAGAGGAAGAAGAGAATTTTGGGGCCTTTTCAGGTGGAGATGGATATCTGAAGCCAAGGTTTCAGCTCCTAGTTTTGTAAAATAGGAACTTTTGCATGAAACCCTTCACTAAGTCAGTTTGTCAGATTAAAACAAGAAAGTAAGACCCCAAACCCAGTTACAGATATTCTGTCAGTGTTAGTAACTAAGAATAGAATTCATGATCGTGTAACTGAGGAAGCTGAGGCAAGGAGTGAAGAAGATCACACATGAAGTAATGGATAAAGCCTGGACTGCCATCCAAGGACCGTAAGTTACTTCTGGTTAGAATTGATGATTTTGGGTGTCTTGGTATGTGAGCTTTAACAAGCCCTGATCTGTGTGTGCGGCATTTTGCTTTGGTTTCTTTTTTTTTTCATGTTGCTACTGCTGTGTTCTGCTCCTTTTCCCCACCTAAGGTGTTCACTCCTATCTGTAACATACAACGTACCTTTCTAGCCCACAGTTTCGGGGTGCCGTAGAAGTGAATTGCCTGGAATAGGATATAGATTTGAAAAATCTTTACCTTGCAACCACCTTCTTCTTTGAGTAATGAAGTAATGGGTAAAGCCTGGACTGCCATCCAAGCACTATAAGTTACTTCTGGTTACAACTGATGATTTTGGCTGTCTTCGTGTGAGAGCTTTGACAAACCCTGGTTTGTACGTGCAGCATTTTGCTTTGGTTTCATTTTTTTTCATGTTACCACTGCTGTGTTGCCCTCATCCTGCTCCTTTTCCCCACCTAAGGTGTTCACTCCTATCTGTAATGTATAATGTACCTTTCTAGTCCGCAGTTTTGGGGTGCTGTAGAAGTGAATTGCCTTGAATAGGATATAGACTTAAAAATCTTTAGCTTGCATCCACCTTCTTCTTTGAGGCAGAGAAAACAGCTGCAGCAAATAGTTCTACCTACAGACACCCCAAAGCTGGAGGCTACTGCAAAGAAACCTACTTAGCTTTTGCCTGCTGTACTGCACAGGTGAGAATGAGCTTCCAAGAGAGCTACCATTTCTAAAATGGGAAAGGCTTATGCAAGGGAGAGCAGATGTAGCTGCAAACGTGCTAGAATTTGTCTTTCTCTGACTGGTCTCTTTCTCTGACTGATGCCTGTTGTTGAAACTGGGGTCTCACTTAAAGGAAATAGCAGATGGGACTGAGAGAGACAAAGAGAAGTTAAATCTTAGCGTGTTTGGCATGTTAATGTGGGCTGGGAGAGCTCTAAAGGGACTGTCCCGGGGGCATGTGTTGGTAAACAGCTTTGGCTTGCCACAGGAGGCTGCACTCGAGAAGAACTAAATGTACGAGTTTCTCAAAACACCAACAGCCTGATGTCTTTCTCCAGGACAATTTCTTCTCTTTCATCACACTTTACAGAGCGTGTTGAGACACGGTTGAGAACGCTCTCCTGTTCTTGTTTGGAAGCAGGGAGCGTTCCTGTCAATGGGAGAGTTCCATTTGGATTAATCATGGGTGATTAGACATCTAATGGCTTTTGCAGCTCTTTAGATCTGAGGTCCATAGCAGCAGCCGATGTGAAATGTGTGTGTGTGTGACAGTGAGTAAGAGCTAGCATGCCAGAGCATGTGCACAGCCCTGTCTGTAGGTATCTATCTGAATTCTGCTTTCCTGGCCTTGCAATTTTGTGCTTCGGCCAGGTTGCATCTTGCTGTTGTCTGCGTGATCTTGTCCTCAAAAACAGGGTTAGGCAGCATTCTCTGAGCTTGTAAGGGAATTGGGAGGAATGGCAGACCTGTCACGTGTGTGTGTGTGTAGACCTGTTACCCATAAAATAACCACCCAAAAGGGAAGACTGAAACTCACAGATGTTTTGGGTGTGTGCTTGGTTTTGTGATCAGAAAATGGATGCATAAAAATAATAACCAGATAGTGGTGGAAACATCACAAATTAAATCTGTGTTTGCTCTGTGCATGTGTGTGTTCGTGTAGTTGATTTTTTTTCAAGTGACAAGAGGAAGAAAAAAACACACTGAAGCATCCCTTTACAAGCATCCTGGTGCCTCCTTACTGATCTATTCAGTGCTTCCTCTGGGGAGTTTCATGGAAGGTCTTCGTTTTTGCAGACCATCTCTGTGCTGCTCTATGTGCTGGTGAAGGAGAAAAACCACCTGGTCAAATGTCAGACAGTCTATTTCCAAGTGAAGTAAAAAGCATGAGGCGTCTCTCTTTTGTGTTCTGCGTTTCTACAGCTCCTGGGCAGCAAGAGTGCTCAAGGCTAGTAAAATTGGTAGAATAAACTTCTACCTGGAACAGGCCAAATTCCTAAATCTGGCCACTGTGAAAAAGCAAGGCTCTTTAAATGTCAAATAGACCATCTGTCAACACGTTATGCCAGGTTTCTGCATGACCAGCAATACAACTCGATGGTGAAACTGTCTAAAACGTTGCATGGATAATATTTTGTGAAACTGAAGTTCTGATGAAGCTGCAAACAATAGAGAAATAATAAAATAAATGTGCTGTGCAAGTCCTGCTGCCCGGGAATGGAGCAATTGGGCATTAGCAGTTCAACTGGCTCCCAAAACCAGCTTACTAATGAGCCTGAGCATCTCAAGGCCAGGTGCTTGAGGTGAGTCTGAGTGAGTTTCAAAAGCCTAAGTAGGCTACTATATTGCAGTCAACTGTTTCATTCGTGTTCTTGGAAGGTATCTCTCACAAAAGCATTTTTTACTGAGGCTCATCCTAGCAGGGTGAGTCCCTGCTGTAGTGATTCATATAAGGCAAGGTGTAGCTCCGTGATCCCCTCGGAACGCTCCTTTGTATCATGATGACTTTTAAGGGTGAGTAGACTATGGCTTGTTCAAAGTTTAGCCCAAGCTGAGTGGGTGGAGGAAGGAGATATTGCTAATGAACGCTGTTCATTGCTAAACAGATGCCTCACAGAATGTAAAGAGCCTTTTTATGAGGATGCCTCTGGGAGGCAAAGGTGCAGCTGAATAGTTTCTAGGCTGACTACAGTGAGAAGGTGGCCACAGCACTGTTAAAGGCACTGTTCTAATGCTTGAGCTGAGGCTTGCGTTCTCCTTCCGAATGCTTGTGCTTCCTTGGTTGCCATGTGTGTGATTAGGGCCTTAATTCTTTGGCTTTTTTTTTTTGCTGTAATATGGACTATTTTATGCCAACATTTTTTAAGTGTCACAGGTGGATGCAGGGAGAAATAGAAAGCTCTTCACAGCACATTTTTTTTCCTCTAAGCAGAGAACCAAACTAAACTGGTTTTGCAGATCCATCCACCGTGGCAATGCCCTTTATCAAGAGGTTCTTTTTCTTCCAGTTTCCACTCCAATAGTGTGACTTTACTCTGCTGATCTGTTTCCTGTGGAGGAAGACACTTCCCAGCCTACACTCCAGTGAGAGACCAAAGCCTTGAGCCCTGATTCTGCAGACAGGACTGTTCTTACCCTATGTTCCATGAGTGTGCTGCAGAAGCCTCCTGGTTTCTGTACTAAAATTAAGTGCAGGTGTTGTGTGTTTGTGGAATTGGGGTCTGAGAGAACAGAAGCAGTGTTCTAGAGAGTGAGTTCCTTTAATTTTTAACCCACTGATGCATAGGTGCTTTGAACTTGTTCTTGAAATGCATTCGCTTTGGTGTATCTATTGGGAGTCCTTCAGCATGGATGAAAGGATGAAGAACAGAAATGTTTTGCTCTTAGGTTGTGAGAGTTGCATTTAACAGGTGATGGAATCTGTTTCCAATGTGACAGTGTCATCACCTCTGTCTTACAGGGTCTCGTTTGAGAATCTCTTGGTGTGTAGGGGAATTACGGGCACAGATCTATGTCAGCAAAACAGTGGGTCTCTTGGGGATACCTTGGATGGCTAATGAAGGGGCCCCTCAAGTCCTGTCTGAAGGAAATTTATGAAGGCACAGAGCCAGTCTTGTTCTGCACTGTGAGGTCTTTGGAAAACAGGTATGTGGCTGTCTGGTAGAGGTGACAAATGGGTTTAGTGAGCGTAGAGAGAATGTGCTCAGGGTCTACACCTCAATGTTTCTGGAGCTGCAAAAAAAATGACTGAAGGAAAGATTATTAGGGGTGTGGGATGAAGCTCTGAAATGGAAGATTGGTTTTCATCAGTTTTGCACATTGGGGTGTTCATGAGGTTGAACCTGTAGCGCCCTAATTTTTTAGTGTCCTTTGTTGTGGTAATTTCATTTCTGCCTTTGTTTAATTGATTAGGGTTTTTTTTAATGCTATTGTATATGGAGTCATAAATGACAGTGGCTTACATCTTTTAAAAAAGCCAGGAAATTAATGGTTTTTTCTTTATTTTTTTGGTGCACTCTCATTCTTTTATTTGATTTTGGTGAGTTTCGAGAGACTAAAGTCTGCCAAGGGTGGCAATTGTCACCATTAGCTACAGGGTTCAGTTATCTGTTACTCACCAAGTCCTTCTTGACTCATTGGTGAAGGATAACTGTGCCTCCAGGGCGATTCAACCTGTACTAAGACCTTTGGTGAAGTAACATCATTATGTTCCTGACTGTCCCTGTAGGTGAGGGGGAGCAGATCCTGAGCTAAAAAAAAAAAAAGCCAGGAAATCAATGTTTTTCTTTATTTGTTTTGTGCACTCTCATTCTTTTATTTGATTTTTTTGGTGAATTTCCAGTGACTAAAGTCTGCCAAGGGTGACAATTATCATCATTAGCTACAGGGATCAGTTATCTGCTACTCAAGAGTTACTTCTTGACTCATTGGTGAGGAATAACTGTGCCTGCAGGGCGATTCAACCTGTACTAAGACCTTTGGTGAAGTAACATCAGGATGTTCCTGACTATCTCTGTAGGTGACAGGGCGCATATTATCACAGATCCTGAGCTAAGACCATGTGGTAGAGGTCAGAATGTACCTCACAGTGATCTGTCTTCTCATTGCTGCTTGTTGCCAGTGGGCACCTTTTCAGCAGGAGCTTTCTGGTGTGGTGGTGTCCAATCCTTTTTCAGACATGCTTGGTTTCCAGCACTTCCTGCTCCTGCTTTCATCCACACCTTGCTCAAGACAGGAGAAGGTTTTTCTTGAGATTGGCTGCACTCTGTGCTGACTAAGGGGTAGAGAGGTGATTATAGATTGAAACTGACAGTGTCCTCAAGCTGCGGGAAATCCTCTTTAATGCAGAGCCATGCTGAAGTGTGACACTTGCTTGCTGTAGGATGATACAACTCTTTACTGTCTGATTGAATTTGCTTGCTGCTTGCTTCCAGTAAGGCTGGAGAAATTGTGCTGCCTTGAATTTTAGAGAAGTGCGTGCCTCGGGAAGGCCTTGATGCTGCAAAGACTTGAAGCCAGGCTGGCATTGCAAAGCTTTGGCAGTCAAAAAAAAGTGGCCAAGCTAGCCCACACCACCCTGGGAAAGGGGAGTGACCGTGATGCTTACATCTGCCTGTCTGTGCTGGTTTGAGGCTAACTGGAATGTGGTCATGAAGGAATTTAGATCATTGGTTGTAAAAAAGGAAATAATGATGAAGTCTGTATCATTGGTCGGTTTGCTAAAAAAGGATAAAAAGCCAAAGTATAAACAACTTGCCCCTCGTTTGCCTTCTTTGCCCCTAAGCATTGGATCTATTGACTACTCCTTTGCTCTGTTGTTATCTGTTAGCCAATGTTGGTGGAGAGATTATAAGCAAGATTTGCTGTTTGGGGTAGAGAGGGAGGATTTGAGCCCCTCCTGGGCTTCTTTCGTTTGTCTGGGAAGGAATTTGGACTTCTCTATTATTTCTAATTGTATATCATTGTAAATACCTGTGAACACAGGTGTGTGTGTATATATATATATATAAAGGTGTATATATGCTTGTAAATTTAGCTTTGCTGTAAATCTAGCTTTATCTTACTGCCCAGCTGTTGGAGTTGATCTGGTAAACTTCAATAGTGGGGTGGGGGGGAAGGGAAGTTCCTACCCTGCCTCATTGTCTTTTCCCAAACCTGGGGATTTAGATCCAGCTTAGATTGACCTTATAGCAGCTCAGAGAAAAGAGAGAGAGTTCCCCACACACGAAACATCCACGGGTCCTCCTTGGAGCCTGGCAGAAAGTGTCATCATGCTGTGGCAATCCCAGATGTTAGCACTGAGGACAAGGAGACAAATAGCAAGAAGGGAGGGAGCTTTTGGTGACTTTCATGTTTAATTGTTTCCTGTGGGGTTCTTACCATATGGTGTTTATGGCAGAAACCTGTGACCTAAAGAGAAGAGATACCTAATTTGGAGCCTATATTATGTCAGTGCCATTCAGGATGCAGCAGGGTCACCTGACTGGGCAAGGACATGTGCTGAGCTCTTCTCCCCATCTGCTGCAGCTGTGTGCCTGTGTTTACTCTTGCTGCAGAAGCATCCAGAGGCTCTGTCCGCTGCGCAGCATCTGTCATCATGTGTTTAAAATAATCCCGAGCTAAAATGGGAGCATTCACTTTCCCTTCCTCTCCAGCCAGAGCCCGAAACAGGCAGCAGAGCCTGCCTCAAAGACTTGCAAGTAGATTGTGCAAGAGGCTGGCAGTAAAGGCATGTGGCGCGTGTCTCCACAGCTGGGGAGCTGCTGGGGGAGAGGGTCGGGGACTCTCTGCAGGACTGTGAAAGATGCCGAGGCAAAAGCCAAGCCTCCGCTGCCAAATTACAAGCTCCTGGTGTGATGGGAAGGGAGCGCTCATAGGAGCACTGACCTTTGGGTCTGCTTTCCTTATTAACGTGATCTGTTCAGCCACGAGGTCTTGAAATTATGTAGAGGAGTAATTTTCCAAACAGTGCACTTCTGTTTTCCAGTGACGCATGCAGGCGAGGTAAATGGTAAGAAATAAAACATGCTTAATTTCGTGGGGACGGCAGCAAGGCAGATGGATGGTGCTGGATCACTTAACTGCAGGCCTGAGAATGCCAGCTTCTGGGTGGAGATGAGCGCTGAGAAAGCGCTCAATTAATCTCACTGGAGGCCAGTGAGCTGCTTGTGCTCACTCCTAATTATGAGCTGCTGTGGGAGCTCAACTGTGTTTGTGAATGTGTGTTGTCTCTGAGGATGCTTGTACAGGAGCGATTGTTCTTGTATAAACACCTTCCCTCTCAGGCAAACAAAGCAGACAAGTGCTCAGACAAGTGGGTTTTTTTTTTTTTGCAATTCTCCCATTTTGTAATTAATTTGTCACGAAATGTTGGCATACAGCTCTGGAGAGGTAGTCATGCCACCTACCCGCAAAGGAAGGGCAGCAAACAGCCCACAATCTTTTCAGGCTCAAAACTGTTCGAAAGGTTTGGTGCTACTCTCAGGTAACAAAGACCTTTGTAAAAGTGTGGACTGGGTGATCACAGAACTACAGAACCATAGAAGTTGAAAGGCACCTCCAGAGACGATTAAGTCCAACCTCCATGCCAAGGCAGGATCCCCTAGGGTAGTTTGCACAGGACTTCATCCAGGCAGGTTTGGAAAGTCTCCAGAGAAGAAGACTTCACAACATCTGTGGGCAGCCTGCTCCAGGGCCATGTCACCCTCACTGTAAAGAAATTCTTCCTCAAGTTGAGGTGAAACCTACGTTCCAATTTGATGATAGGTTTGAGGTGTTTGGCTTTGTTTGATTGGTTTGTCGTGGTTTTTTTTTTCAGCCTGCTTTCCTTGCATGCGTGCTGTACTCTGCCTTTTATGTGCCTGTCTCTGAAACACCGGCCTACAGCAGGTAAATGGCATGTGCTTAAGTGGGGAAGGCAGGTTAAGTGTAATGATTTCTTTTAAGGTAAAGGGAGAGCTTGTACGAGTTGCCCTTGATCTGTCCCCCTTGAACCACTGGAGATGAAATTTTCTGAGTCGTCCTGTGTATGGCACTAGGAGAAGGACCTGTATTAATTTCCTTGGGCTATGTATAGCTCAAGACAGCAGCAGCAGCGTGACAAGATAATCCAAGGAAGTTGATCGTGGATCAGTAAGGGGACAGCACAGGCTGTCATCTATGTGCTGCAATCTGCACTGTTGCAGCTAATGCAGGGCTTGTCTGAACTCCTGTGTGCAGATCTGCAGGTGCAGGTTCTCCCAGAATGGTCTGTCTTCCAGCACAACCACTCTTTCCAGCCCCTTATGTGTATAAACAATGTGCCTCTTGCTACCTTGTTTTTTTTTTCCCTAAGGAAAATGAGGAATTTTCCTGCTAATTATAGCAAAGTCCAGCAAGACCTTCCTGAAACTCTCTTTCCTTGTTTTATTACAGATGCTATTTCTAGTCTGTCTACAGAGAATTGTTAAGTGAGTTGGATCCTAATTCATTACATGCAAGCCTTTGTATTGCTGCTTGCTACTGAAGTCTTTGCACAGCCTGTTTTGAAAGATGAACTATTTTGAGCTGAAGCAAATTTCACATGGAGATGGGAATACATTGTGTGGGGTTGGGTTTTTTTGTGTGGAGTTTTTTTGGTTTTTTTTTACTTCAGAAGCTAAATGACCACATACAACTTGAAGGTTATTTAACCTGGATTTGCAAGAGCTGTATTGCCTTGGGTGCAAGCTAAGATTTCTGCAAGGAGTTCAATAGACTATAGCTGTTGATCTCACCTGAGATGTGTTGTCGGAATGCATTTTTTGGTTGCCAAAACTAGTCCAATTAATGCCTTTTCCACTCCCACAGCTCTCTTTGGTTGGTTGTGCTGATGTGACAGTTTGTGGGGCCTCAATGAAAATACGTTCTTGAAAGGAGCAGGACTATGAAAGCTCACCTTGGTGGGGAGGCGGAGGGGAAGACATTAGTAATGAAAGGGAAGACTGTCCACAGCAGCAAAGACAGTTTATAAGTGTCTGCGAAACTCAGTGACACCTGAAGGGTGGTACTTCACCTCATTCTGAAAATGTTGGGGTGTTTTATTCCATACAAAGAGGTAATAAAGCAAATTATTGTAGTAGAGTCTAGGAAACTGATAAAAGCACTTCAGGGTTTGGCAGCACTGATGACCTACAGCTTTGTTTGATGACCCTGAGTTGTCTTTCAGTAGCCATTTATTGTATTGTAACCTGCTAGAAGGGACAGATTGTTAGCTAGAGAGTTACCAGCCTTGAGCCTTGAATCCCAGAGTGGATTCAACTCAAACTGATCCATTCTTAAAGGTGACAGACACCAGTCTCTTCTGAATGGACTTAGAATCATAAAACTGTTGAGGTTGAAAGAGACCTTTGGTATCATGAAGTCCAACCACTCACTTTGAGTTCTCAATCCTCCCATTACTGCTAAGCCACTATCACTAAACCATGTCCCTAAGCACCACACTCGGGTATCTATCACTGCCCAGTGACAAGGAAGCCAAATGAGAGAGACAGGAATAGCTCTGTAGTGGCCATTCGGCTGCTGAACACCAGAAGGTTCTCAGTGTTTCAAAATGAAAGTAACTTCCTTTGTAGCATCTGTTCTTGATTATGCAATGCATTCTTCACAGCACTTAAAACCTGAAGTGTAGAGGACACTAATTTATTGCCTGTACTGGGAGTTCCATAGCAAGCTGCTGCTAGAATGAGAGTGGAGCCCTGCATACAGCACAGGGCTATGAAGTATTCAGTACTTTACAACCGATTACTTTACACTCCTGTTTAGCAATACCTGGTTGAGCAATAAGATGCAAATCAGCACATGATGAGATCACTTTACATATGGCTTAAAGACCTCTCAAGCTGTAAAACGAAGTGGGTATCCTATATTTAGAGTCACCTGAGTCATCCTAAATAATGCTGACTACCTACATACCAGAACTTTAGTCAGATTAGAGAGGTTACCGAATCGGGACTTGCTTTTTGGATACCTCTGTTTGAGCAATTACACTGAAGTTAATGACACTTGTTAACAAAGTACAGTTTCTGGGAACTGGGTCAGATCAGGCCTTAGTATCTTATTGTAGAATGTTGTGTGCTGTAACATATTGTTCCATTAAACACGGGCTTGTGCTCACAGCTTCTGATGCTGCAATAGTTGTGATTGGCAGCAGCTCTTCTCCCATGTAAACATCTGTCCTTCCCATGTAGAGTTTGTGGATAACTTTCCCGTTGGCTCTTAGCAGAGTGTCTCAGCTAAGAGGTGTTCTGCTGCTTCTGAGCCAGGCTGATAGGGGAAAATGTACTGAGAGAGGACTGCAATGTTAACGCAGTAGGAAAATGTCTCTGTCGGTAATGCAAAGGCCAAAACTCTAAATCTGTAGGCTTAATGAACCGAGATGTTTAGAAGCAACTGAAAGGTAGTAAAGTCTTGTTAGGAGAAAGTGTAATAGAGCTGAGGTTGGGAGCAATTAACATGTTTGTTCATACGAATAAAGCTCCTCTCCAGTTTTTAATGCCACAGTCGCCAGCAGCAGAGTGAAGTTGCATAACTAGTTCCATCCTGCTCAGGTACTCATGCTGTGGATGAGCTACCAACTACTCTGATGTCACTCTGACTTCAGGGCGTCCTTACTCAGAACACTCCATCCCTCATTGTGCTTGGCGAAGGCTCAGCTCTGCAGAATGAGATGCCAAAGTGCTTTTTCAGTGCAGAGACGTTTGGGGTTCTTCTGTTTGTGCTAGGGGGTGAAACAGAGGAGTTTTTGTTTTGCTTTGCCATGCGTTAGTTAACTTGTCACAACAGTTACACAATTGCAGCCCTGCTGGATTTCTGCAGAAATGTGTGGTTGGACCTCAGTTTGCTTCCTGTCTCTGCATGTTCCAGCTTCTCTTGATGAAGGGAGACTCCAGATGTACTCACTGCCTGAATCTTGCATTCAGTCAGCTGCAGGTGTATGCTAAAAAACCTGAATCTTGCATTCAGTCAGCTGCAGGTGTATGCTAAAAAACCTGAGGCCAGATTCTGCTTCCCTGTGTTTCATATGAAGCTCTGTATTGGATAGTTCAACTAATTATGAAAGCAACTGAGACCAAAGCTCTCGTGCATAGCTCAGTGACCAAAGCGGTTCGAGGAGCAACCAGCTGCTCTGGGAGAGCCAGATGTCATTGTGACCTTGCTTGATCACCATTGTATTTAAGTGGCTTGTGTCGGGCAAATTGATTCAAACACTGACATATAACCAACAGCTGAGAAATCATGCCCACTGTTTGCTTAACCTATTGCTATGGGGGTCTGCTTCAGAGCTGTCTCACTCCTCTGAAACAAATAGCACTAAGGTCAAATTGCTTAGCTGCTGGTTCCTGCTCAGTCGTTTTGATCTGTTTGCCGTTGTCATGAGGCTTGCTCCTTTTGAATTTCATGTTAACCAAAGTGACATGTGTGCATCTCATACAGAGGAGGCAGGGGAGGCTGTGGTGATCACAGAAGTTGGTGAGAGAGTATATTAAGGGAAGAAGGGGATGGTTTTCTGTTGCATATGCAACTTCCTGAGGTTACCCTGCCTGGCATGGTGCAAGGGAGTGGACACAAAATGCTGAACTGAGTCACAAAGGCCACTTTGTTAACAAGCCTGCATTATGGCTGACCAGCCTTCAGATTCCTGCAGTCTGCAGAGCTTTTGCAGCCTCCAAAAAGTAGGGCTTGCCCTACTGAACTGCTATGTGCAGAGCACTGCAGAGATATAAGATTCTCTGTGGCAATAGCTTGTGTACTGTGAGGTTTGCTTGCGGCAGCTCTCTGTCATTTTTTGCTTTAATTCTTGGCCTGCAGTTTATTAAACTCATCAAATCATCCCAGGTTCTTCTAATTGAAAGCATTGAGGCAAAACTACTTGCAAGAGGTAGCACAGCCTTACACATCTGATCTTCCTACTATGTTGGTTACTCTCTCTTCCCATGTCTTGACCCCTTCAATTAGACTTGTTCCTCCTCCCTCCATTTCTCCTTAGATCCTTGCTACCTCCTACCCTGCTTTTCTCCTTAGCACATATTGAACAGACAAATCTAGAATCTTGCTTCTCTTTCCTCTAGATAACCTCAGGCTGACAGCTTAAGAGACTTAATGGAAGTCTTAGCTGTGTAGCACCTCTGATGTGATAGTGGGTATGAGCCAGCTGGGGTTAACATGGTAAACCCCAACACTGTTTCCTTCCCTCCTCACACTCTTCCACTCCTAGCAAACTGATCTCCTGGAAAGTGCATCAAGGGTAGGGATGAGGAAGAAACAAGAGTATCAGTCTCTACTGCTAGACTTGGAAGTGGCTGTACATGTAGAGCAGAAGAGGTTATACTCTAGGTTAAATTTTCTGTGTTTACTTATTGCCCCTTATGTCAAAGGTTGTCACCTTTCAAAGTTATTGCTGTTCAGGTGGTAATAGCTGTTTGGATGCCTGATTGCGTGTGTAAAATGGAGTAATAATGTTGAAGAAGAGAAGAAAGTAATGAAGATACACTCTGGCCATTAGTAGAAACTGCACACCATGTTCAGCGGGTCTGATGACGTCCAGGAGCTAGGTAGATGTGAATGACCTCTTGTGCACGGTGTAGATAGAGCTCGTGCTTTGGTAATAAAGATTCTGTTTGAGGTGCTTTTTCTCTGTGTCCCTGCTACCTTAATGCTACAGAGATAGCTGCTTACCTGGAGCATCCCTTCCAGCTCTGCTTGGTTTCTGTGCCATGGCAGATACTCATCTTTAGGCAGGAAGTGACAGGGTTAGTCCCTGCTGAGCTGTCAGATTAACAGAAGCTGTTCAGGAGAAATCTGATTTACACAGGAGTAGCTGTAAAAGGGAATGGGTGCAGAGAAAGGAAAGGTCAGCCTGAGATGCAACTACAGGGCTAAACAAAAAGGGGAACAAATATAGGCAAGTATAGGGTGGCAAATACTTCTTGCTGCTTTAAACTTAAGAGGTTAAACTCTTTATTTCAGTCTTAACTAAAACCTCATGTTGTTTGGGAAAGACTGAGAGGGCACCCATGTTCTGTTTTCCAGTAAATAGATGCCCTTTGCACCTTTTCTTGTTACCAGAACTCAACAGGATAGTTCCATCTGGAACTGAAGCTGAATGTGCAACCATTGAGCTTCCTGTTATGGATTGATTCTGTGAAAAGTACTTCCACAGACCTCATGCTACAGCCAGGGCTGATGCAGGGAAGAGCTTGGTCTTGTCATGGTTGCTAGGTTCAGCTCTTCAGTCTTTCACAGTGAGAATTATTTGGCTGTCACTATCAACTCTTCTCTCCCCTTTCTACAAACCCGACCAGTGCTTCTGGCAGAGCTTTGGAGGTGGTTGTGAAATGAGCAAATCTTCTCTCCTGTTAATTCCACTGTAGGTGGTTGGTTGAGGCCACTACTTCAGGGAAAGTGGAAGGGCAGCGACATTGAGTTTGGGGGAAGGCTTGCAGATGGCAGGAGGAAGACTTGGATGACTGGGGGTTTGGGGACATACAGTATAGCATGTAAGGCTAGAGTGCTCTCTGCTGTTGCACTGCAGATCAGAAGAGCTATAAAGAAATATCTGGTTGTTTCAGTCCTTGAAGTTTCACACCTGAAGTGTTACACTGAAGGAGTGTATTGCTTGGAGCAGCAGAGCTGGTCACCCCTCTAACCTTCCACCACAGATGCATTTCTTTAGAGGTGCCACAAGGCTACTTTTAAAGTGGCATTGATACTCTTCTGAACCTTCCTTTGCCTTTCTCCTCTGCCTTTCTGATTAAGGGACCTTTGCAACACTTTTAGCATTGCTGCTAAAGCCATCAGTTACCTCAGAGCTGCCTTGTCTCTGAAATAAGGCGCTTGTTCTAAAGGACTTGGAATTCATTCTTTGGGCCACGACAAAATTGCATGCTCATTTGGCTGCTCCCTCATAGGAGATGGAAAGAAAAATGCTTCTGTCCTGAGAAGTTGGGGAAAACATTTTGAGGACCTTGTGAGAGTCCAATGTTGGCTTTTCTTTCCTAGTTTTAACAGTTCAATTTCCAGTATTATCTACAGGAACTGTTTATTTAAAGGCTGTGCTGAGGTTTTTTAAATAAACGTGCATTTTGCCTGTGACCTCAGCATTTTTTTTTTGTTGTGTTTTGTTTTATTTTGTATCGGGTGTTTTGCTTTATTTTGTATCGGGTGTTTTGCTTTATTTTGTATCGGGTGTTTTGCTTTGGGGGGGTGTGGTTGCTTGAGTTTTTTTGTTTGTTTTTTTAGGGGCAGGATCTTAAGGGTGATGGGAGGAATGTCAAGGATGAGATCAGCAGATACACAGTGAGATCTGGAATTCTGTCCCCTTTTCTAATCCCAGATCTCTGGCCAGATTGTAATTTGCGTAATCCCATTTTTACTTCCACTCTGTTTCCATCTGGTTGGTACTCTTTGAGAGTGCAGTCTTGGTTTTCTGGCAACAGTCTGATCTTTACTGCTTTAAAGGTAAAAGGGGAATTTCTCTGTGCTTAAAACAGGACTCTAGAAAGAATGTCAGAGCATAGATGCATGCAGAGCTTTATTGCAAACAGAAAGCTTTTCAACAGATCTCTCCAGTATAAATCTGACATTTACATGCATCATTTGACTCTGGTCATCCCCCAAGCTAATTTGGAGACCAGCCTACATGTTGCCAATGCCTAATACCTCATTTCCTTCATGCATGTATTTCTATCATGTCTGGAATACAGCTTTATCTGGACCTGCTCAGAACTTGATATTTTCCCAGTCTAATTTAGCACAGCACAATTAAATAAACACATTGTTTTTAGGGTTTTATACACTGTTAATCTTACCATGTGTTGCTTTTGGTACTAAAATGCATCCGAATTCCAGCATTTTACAAGATGTACTTTAGACTGGAGGCAGCTGGAGGGGATTCTCTTAATTCTGTCAGTTTGGGGTTATTTAAAGGGAAAAAAAGGAATTAATTTTATCCTTTCTGCCAATTAAACTTCAAACAGTGACAATTTGAGACGTGGTTAAGTGTAATGCTCCAGTCACATTTGCTGAAGTGTTGTAGAGAGCTCTGTTAAGGTAAATATGAGAGGGAATCATGCAAAGAATCCAAGTCAGATTTTATTTCAGTGTTTAAAGGTTATTGTCTAGGAGAATATTTGATCTACAAAACCATTGGTATAAAGAAAAAGAGAATGTCCAGGTCTGTGTTACATCAAAGCACAGGAAACCCAATTGTTATGCTGTTCAAGGCTGATGCTGTCATTCCTGGTCAGCAAAATATACAGAGATAATCTGCTCTATTAGAACTCCATTCCAAAAACTAAGTATAGTTTACAACAATGATTTCAGTTCAAAACATAAAAAAAAAACCCCAAAAAAACACAACAAAACAAAACAAAAGGAAGGAAATAAATGCCACTTGGGACATCAATCTGTCTTTTTATTTCCCCTCTCTTTTAAATCTACAGGTTGCTCTGTCTCATGAATTAACTTATTTTTAAAAGCTATGTGGTTTAAGTACTTAAGAAAGCCTTAATTTAAGATCTCTTGTAACTCAGTGATACAAAACACAGTGTTTATGGAGCGATCGTTGCAAAACTGAAAGTGCCCCAATCTTTTATTCTCCTTGTAGATGCTATTAAGTTTTAATTAATGCTTTCCCATTTTATTTAAGCCCTTCTTAAATACTGCTATGATTATCAGAGGACTGAGTAATAAGAAAACACAGAGGAGCTGTAAGGAGGTGGAAAAAAAAAAGGAATTAGCTTTTGAAATCCAGAAGTGCTTTCAGTATTTCAAAATATCTTTTCTAACATCAAAATTTAGGGCGGGGGGGGGAAAGATACATTTCTTTTTCTGCTTTGTTAAAAAAAAAAGAAAAAATGAAAGGATTTAAACTCCAAAGAACAGTGGAATATTCCTTTCCCTCACAAAGAGTTAAATGTTGCACCCTGTGGTTTTAGGCTTTGAACCATTTGGGATTTAAGGGCGCCATAGGATTATGCTGTTCTTGATGGACAGTGAAACCAAACACTGGCTTTTTTAAAAGTGGAAGCTGGAACTTCTCATTAATCACAAGACTCAGGGCTGATCACAAGCTCCAAGATGAAATCATGAGATTTGCAAGGCTGTGAAGGCAGACTCTTTTCCTCCTTTGGCAGAAGCATTGAAGTGTTTGATCTGCGCCCATGTGAGATCAAGGACTTTCCAGAATGTAGCAGCACAGCTTTATGTGATTCATAGTCCATGGTAAAGATCCCAGTTTGTTGTAATCTCTGAAGAGGAGATGGGATAAATAACAGAATAGTTTTTTCTCATGGTGACAGTCCTCTAAAATCAAAAGGCAATATGTGAAACAACTGAGTCGTGCCAACCTTATGCTCCCTATATCAGTCTTTTCTCACAGTTGTGAGAAATGCTTCATCTTGACATAATGCCATGGACAGTGAGAAAAACCTTATGTTAATATGCTGATACTCAATAAATAATAAAAAACCCCAGACTTGTAAATTGCAAAGCCCAAAGACTGGCTTTAAGAAAAATATGGCAGCCCAAAAGCAATGTCTTATGTGTGAGAAATGAATGTGAATACAAGATAGTGATGTTCTGATGGGAGCAGCTCAGGAGAGGAAGGGAATAATGCTCCTGCTATAGAGAGATGTGTGGCCCTGCAGTCTCTATAAAGCCCATCTGCCTCCCTGGTAACTATTGCTGCCTTGACAATTCAGCAGTTATGGGAAGAAACTGGACATAAAGCAGAGACAATTACATCGCTCACCAAGCAGGTCATTATGGAGTCTCCTCTCTGGAGATGTTTGAGACCTGCTTGGACACATCCCTGTGTGACCTGCTCTAGGTGATCCTGCTCTGGCAGCAGGGTTGGATTGGATGAGCTTTCAAGTTCTCTTCCAGCCCCTGACATTCTGTGATTCTGTATTCAATCCTCTCTTGTGGTTTGTTTTTTTTTTTTTTTTTTTTTTTAAAA
>VWZI01008205.1:1336135-1356021 GCA_013396835.1 Psilopogon haemacephalus
TTTTTTTTTTTTTTTAATGCCTTATGTCAAGTCACTTGCAGATCAATCTCTGGAGGAGTTCTCTGTGTTTTATGATCCCTTTGGTACAATATGATGAATAGAATCACAGAATCAGTCAGGGTTGGAAGGGACCACAAGGACATCTAGTTCTAACCCCCGTGCCATGCCCAGGGACACCCTACCCTAGATTAGGCTGGGCAGAGCCTCATCCAGCCTGACCTTAAACACCTGGTGGCCCTAACCACCCTCCTGGGCTTCTGATTAAAACTTGACTCTTCATACTTTAATCTCTGTTTATATATCGATATATTGTTCTCATGTTGGCAGTGATCCATGAGTCTGAAAGACCTCCTAAAGTCAATGAATGGTTACTTTAAAACAAACAAACAAAAAAACCCCAACCCCAAAAAGCCACAGCAGACAATGCCCACCCTTTCTATACCCCAAATTACAAAGAATGATCCTCTTGGAAGGGTGGATGGATACTGACTTTCCTTGGACCACTTTCAGTGGCCTTAATTGAAGGTGTCAAGGTATATTGAGAAGGAAACATACATTAATACAGGAAGTGGAGAAGATGCAGTCCACTACAAATACCTACAAATACCAGCTGAGGTTCAGGGGTTGTTTGAAGAGAAAACACTTAAAATTTGGTATGCCAGCCTCCAAAGAGTTTAATATTTTGGCTTGTGCCTTGACTGTTCTGTAGTCAGGAGATGTAGAGAACTAGCTACAGAGCACAAACAAGCTGATAATTATTTGTGTAACAATCAGGAGAAATTAGCCCAGCTGATAACCTGCTAAAAGGTAAAGCAAATAGCAACTGTTGAGTAAACTCTGGGTGATGACTGTTGGTAAAGAATGCTAATGGAACACCTTGTTCTTGGTGCAAAGGGGCATAGTTCCTTTGATTCCATTGACTTTTGCCTGTTCAGCCTAGCCACTAATCTGACACAGTGACTCATTTATTTAGTTGTTGCTTGGGTTTATGATTTCCAGCTGTTCTGGGAGTTAAATCCTGTTCACGCAGGTACACAAATACATATGGATTTGACCTACAAAGGGAAGTTACTTGCTAATAGTTCCATGGCTGCATTCAGACTGGAAGATGCTTGCATATAAGAAATTTCTGGTTCAGTCTTATCTGAAGCTGTTTAGTGGCAAGATCCAAAATGATGACCATGTGCTGGTGTACTTCTGTCATTGTTCTATTGGAAGCTTAGTGCTGATGTGGTGGTTTAAGCAGTTACCTGTTCCCCCCCCCTTTTGAAATAAACCCCAGCTAGAACTCAGAAACACTGGAAGTTGATAAATGAAGCTTTATATTTACGGCAATGCACAATATACAAGCAGATATTTACAAATATATACAGTGAGAAGGTAATACAGAAACACCACAGCCCTCTCAGAGATCAAAATCCCCAAGAGGGGTAANTGGGTTACACTTTTAAAACAATTTTTTTTTTCTTTCTCAGTAAAGCTCTGGTGAAGTGCTATACTGTGTTTTCCTCTCTCAGCCAATAGCCTAATTTCTCACTCAAATTCTCCAATTAGTTCAAACCAGCACAGATGAGTTTCACTATCACTACTTGAGGACTGAAGGAGTCACTGCCCTATACAGATGATAGGAAAACTTCTGTAACATTGCAGTAAAAATAAAGCTGGATCCTTTCCAATTGGCTGCTTCTTTGGTTTCTTTTGGTGATTAGGATGTTCTGGTGGTGCTGGTGGTAGAGTGGTTGTTGATTTGTTTTTGGCTTTATAGTTTTTTGCTTTTTTTTTTTTTTTTGCTGTTGTTGCTGGTTTGCAGGTCTTTTTTTTTTGGTGGAGTTTTTTGGGTTTTTTTTCTGTTTTGGTGGTTTTTGTTTGGGGATTTGTTTGCTTGTTTTGGTATTTTTGGGGGGGTTTAAAAGAATTGGGTATTTTTGTTGTTTGGGGATTTGTTGTTGGTTGTTTGTTGCTTGTTTTTTTTGTTTGGGGTTTTTTTTTCTGGTTTTGTTGGTTTGTGGTTTTGGAGGTTTTTTGGGGGGGTGTTTGTTTTTTTGATGGGGTGTTTGGATTTTTTTTGTTTTTTCCTTTTTGTGTGTTTTTTTGTTGGGGGTTGTTTGAGTGTTTTTGTTGTTAGTTGGTTTGGGTTTGTTTATTGTTAGTTTGGGGTTTTTTTTGTTGTGGGTTCTGGGATTCTTTTTTTGGGGGGGGGAAAGCTTTTGAATCAAATCTGTTTGTGTTCAGCCTCATTTTCAATGGGCAGCAGTTTGAAACAGTTCTTTTGTTTATTGGAAAATATTTGTGTGCTTTCAGAGGCCACTGAGTCAGAGCACCATATGGAGCAATTGAAATTACAAGCAAATATTTTCCTCTTATGCAGTTAAGTGCCTAATAAATCCCCATAAACATGAGTTTGCTAAATGAGAGAGCATAAATAGGTTTTATTAAGCCCGGGCTTAATTTACTTCACAGCCACTTTGAAAACATCTGGCAGTGAGGACCAGCCTTAAAGTGAATGTAGAAGTCATTAGTGCTGACTTTGAGGCCCTAGCTCTGTAAATGTGCCTTGGTATGAACACAAACTGGGTTGATGGCTTCAAGCATGCCAACAGGGCTGATTTCTGGCTTCAGCAGTAGTGATCCTGTGGTTCAGGAGCTCCACTGAGCAGCAGATGGCTTCTTTGTCTAAACCCAAGAAAAAAATTACGGCAAGACCTGCAAGTAGTCCATCTCCTTCTGCTTTTGCAGCTGCTGGGGTTGAGGACTAGAAGATGGGTTGGTGCCTCTGCCACTCATGTCTTTCACGCCTCCGAGTTGGCAATCTGTACCCATGCTCCACAGCATTCTGGCATAGATACAATTCCTCTCTTGGGCAGATGTGGATTCCTTCTCTTTCCCACTTTAATGTCTTAGCAGGTCCAGACTGGGACCTGATGATGCAAAGGGAGGTATGTGGGGATGAATGGTATAAGGTAGAGGAGCAGCCCACAGCTATTGCAAAGACAGACCATGTCTTGAGGTGAGGTATGTGAATGTCCTGAGTGTATTCATAAAGGTGGAGAGTCTTTGAGGTAATGAGAAAAACTGAAAGACAGAGCAGGAAAGACAAAGTGCCCATAAATCCTGCTCTTCTGCAGATTTGCATTATGCTTCCTCAGCTGGCTTTCCTAAACACTCCCTCCAGGATTTGCTGCACCACAGGAGAAAACAAAATGAAAGACCTCTCTCATTCTTGGAGAAGCAAACTGAGAAAGTTGTATGCTGACTCCAGGAGCTGGATTCTGGTTGTAGCTGCTGTTGTCAGGATCCAAATTCACTGTCTCATATTCTTCTCTCTTAGTGTGTGAAGGTGTAGTCGATGTCTGATCGTGACCTGGTGTGTTGGGACTGGTGATGCTAAGGGCTGAAGACCCTTTTCCTTCTGCCGTTGCTTTAGCCACTCAGTATGATGCACTCATGCCTGTGGGAGCATGGCCCCTGCCCTTTATTCCATTTAGATCCAGAGCTGTGCCCAGGTGTTTTTTTTTACAGCCCGTGTTTATGAATATTGTCCAAGATTGGCTAGCAAAACACTCCTTTATGTGGAGGCAGAGCTTGGCAAGCTTCTAGCTTTTCTTTTTTTGTCTGGCAGGATGATAAAGGAGGCAGGCAGATAACCGTTTCATTTCATTCAATGCCTTTCATTCAGTGCGCTAGGACCTAGAAAGTATTTAACTGATAACAGTAAAAGATAGCAGGAGGAAAGTTTTTCCCCACTGGACTGATAGAGCATGCCCAAAATCTGGCTTCTTTTCTGTCCACTTTTTATTTTTTTAATCTCGATTAGATTGTCTTCACCTCGGCACTGAAGAGAACATCCAAGCTGATAAAAATAGTTGTCATTACTGAGACATTTGAAGCTTTTTAAGTGGGAGAAAAGTTTCCCTCTTTTTTTTTTTTTTTTNAGAAAGGTGTTTTCTACAGCTCAGAGCCAAGGCAGCCCGGATTAGAAAAACGCATCCACTTCTACACCCATTTCCAAGCAAAATATTGTTAAATCTCTGCAGCTTCTTTACGTCAGGAGGCATTTTTGTAACAATTACAGAATGTACTTTTAGACCCGCTGAAATGTGCACTTAAGGAAAAAACAACAAACAAAGCAAACCCACTGACAACCCCAAACCCAAAGCAAAACAAACCCCATGCTCTTTAATATGCAGACGTACAGGGAGAGAGAGAAAGAGAGAGAGTGTGGTAATTAATTTGGCTTAGTTTGCTGAGTGGTGGCCAAATTCTGATCTCAGTTATGCTGGCCTCAGCTGAGTTGCTCCAGATTTTCACTAGTGTGATTGAAGCCAAACTGTGTTCTTTTGTCCTTCAGCATTTGACTGTTGGTATTAATAGTCTGGGGGATCACTTTTAAGTGCTAGAATTTGCCACAGTCCTGTTTCTAAACGCATATTCTGAGAATACTTTGAAATATCTAATACGTATGTTCCTTTTCTGGTCACCTGATGTTGCAGGTGAGGTGTTCCAAGGCGTTCCACGTGTTCTACATTGTATAAATATCACCTTTTGCTCAGAAGTCAAAAATCCTTCCTCCAACATCAGTGTGTCTGTATCAGCTGAGTGCAATATAAGCTGTGAAAGCTCTTATTGAGCGCTGCCGGTAGCTGCCTTATTATAGACCGTGGATTAACACATCACTGGGCAACGTATGCTTCTGTGTATTTAATAGCTTTAATCTTTCTAGCTGCCTACTGCTCTTTGGACTTTGCTTTTGAGCAGTTCTGTCTTTTAAGTACAATGTTTATACGTAAACCTATCATGTTTTCCATCGTGGAGATGGTGGAGTCACCATCCTTGGAGGTGTTTAAAAGGAGACTGGATGCCATGGTTTAGTTAATTAGAAGGTGTTAGGTGATAGGTTGGACTTGATGATCTCAAAGGTTTTTTCCAACCTGGTTAATTCTGTGAAGTGCAGTGATCAGCCTGTGGCACTCTAGAGAATCTATGATGCTGTACACCTATGTTTGCATGCACTCTCCACTCTCAGCAGTGGCTGAGCTGTTAGTCTAGAGGGGATATCATCTCTCTCTTATTTTGCCATGGGTTCTTACACACTGGAACAGGGAAAAAATCACTCAAGTTCTTAAGCCTATGTCTATGCTAAAGCATGTTAGGAATGTTCTCAGAGGTGGGGACGTAATCATCTGTACCTTTATGTTAGTGGCGTTGTTCTTGGTGTACTGTTGGTCATCTAGCACTCTCCCAAACAATTCCTGGGCATGGGTCAGGAATCAGTACTGTTTAGCAGCAGTTTGCATAGGTGTGACCAGCCTGTTGCAAAAAGCAAATGAGTTAACAGCATGATTGTAGAAGGCTTCCCCCCACCCCACTCCACGCCCCCATTCTTTAGCTTTATTTATGCTAGTAAATTAATCAAGAACAGCTTTAGTCAAGTCAGTAATGATATATGTGTTAAACCAGAACGGGGTGAAAAAAACAATGCTAGTCAGAAAAAAGAGATTGGGTTCTTTCAGGGTAAACCTAGGATGTTAGAACAATTAGCTTGGTGAAACAACTCTGTTACAGAAATAACAGTAATGATGTTGAATTGCCATATCACCCAAAGAGGATGACCCAAACCAGCTCTTATCAACTACACCAAGAGTATCTACCTCTTTCCCAAAATGTTTACAGCCCAGGGCTGCTGGAGAACCTCACTAGGAGGTAAAAAACATTGCACATACTATGTTCATGATCTAGGTCCATTTGCATTTTCTGTATCCCATAGTGTTAGAGAGGAAGGCAGAGTTAACTACTCCAGAAGTACTGGCTAGAAGCTGGGATGACAGTGAAGGCATTCAGCCAAGGTGAAGGGAAAAGAAGAGAAAGCTGGAAAAAATGGTGTTAATCTAGCAGTAGAATAACAGATTTAGCTGATGAGGAATAGCAGGAAAGAAATTCAGATAACTGAGCCTGTAACTGAGTTTAGCTCTCATTTGCAGTGGATAAAGGGCAACACTGAACTTCAGAACTATGGAAGTAAAGGACATTAGGATGCAGAGATGTACATGTAAGAATGCTCAGCTACCTTGAAGATAGACTGAGATCCAAAGGACAGTGAGGATGGCAATGTGGCCAGATTTGACAGAATGGAGAAATGGATTAGGCTTAATGAAAAGTTTTTTGTTCATGGTGAGATGCCTACTTGTCAGACTCTGCCTTATGCAGGCAAGGCTGGCAGGAGAACTGGGAAGGGAAAGGGTACAAATACAGAGCAAAGGGGAGGACACTGCCTGGTTTAATAATTTTTGGTTGGAAATCAAGTGGGTGGCAGTGTTTTAAGGAGTTCTCAGCACTCCAGGCTTATGTGAGGATTGTCAGAAGATGAAGCTATAAGTAAATGGCACAGATGCTCCTGTCAGCATCTGTTCTCTAGTTTAGGAAAATGCTAATATTTGCTGACTGGCCCTTTTAACAAACATCCTTGTGTAAATTGAGCCTATCCTAATGTTAGGGAACTCATCCTCAGTGCTTCTTTATGGTGTTCCAAATGTGGTGTTTTCACATTGTAACTGCTTTCCTTAAATTGGAAGAGGGGATGTTAGGAGGAAGTTCTTTACAGTGAGGGTGGTGAGACACTGGCACAGGTTGCCCAGGGAGGCTGTGGCTGCTCCCTCCCTGGAGGTGTTCAAGGCCAGGTTGGGCAAGGCCTTGAGCAACCTGTTCTGGTGGGAGGTGTCCCTGCCTATGGCAGAGGGGGGTTGGAACTGGATGAGCTTTGAGGTCCTTTCCAACCTAAACCATTCTATGATTCTATTCTATGATTAAGTGGAGCATAAGCTTTGATGGGAAAGCTTAAAACAGGAGGACTACATGCTTGAGTGAAGTGATGTGTCCTGAGACAAATCTTGTTCTAGAACATGATAACTCAGCAGATTTCTCTAAATCCAAAGTAACTGTGGTAATCTTCATGTGGCCTTGAGAATGTAAGGGACATGAACATAATGTCTGAGAAATTGTTCAAGAGATCTACTCTTCATAATACATCCAAAACCAGTGTGTGCCATTGGATGTCACTGAAGACATCCATGCATAAGATGACGCACAGGCTTCTAGTCCTTATGCCCTTTAAAAAGTTTGAAATTGTGGAAATTGAAAGAAAAATGTCAAGGCAGTATTGTCCTAAAAAATGAGCTACAAAGGGGAGCCATGATGCTTCTGGCCAAATGAACTTAGTTGCTTAAAAAGGTCATTTGTTAAATAACAAATGTCTAAGGATAAGTCTGGTATATGCAGAACTAAATCTTTGCTTGAAGGGAGAATTGATAACTGAATTCTGTTGGCATAAGACTGGTGTAAGAGAAGTGTCCCCAGTCTCTTTCTACTTGTTTCCCAAAGCTGTCTAATAACCTCAGAAGCTGGGAGTTCTGACTGAGGATTTTTGGGTAAGTTTTGGGTTTTTTTCCCTTCTCTCTAGAGGCTTTGGTCATCTTATTGTCATCTATCCACTTCCATATGGTGTGTTTTCTAGTTGGCAAGCACTGCAATTGGCTTTGATGGAGGGATCAGCTGTAAGGAGAGTTAGAAAATTAGATACATCTGCAGGGCTTTTCATCTTCCCAGTCAGTCTGAGAACTGAATGGAGGGGCTTCAGAGCCTTTAAAGTTGCCTTTAGAGGTCATCTAGTCCAGCTGCCCTGCAATGACTAAGGACTCAGGGGAATGGAGCAAAGCTGGAGGTGGGGAGATTCAGACTGGATGTTAGGAGGAAGTTCTTCACCATGAGAGTGGTGAGACCGCAGGGATCAGCTAGTTCCAACCCCCCTGCCATGCCCAGGGACACTCTACACTAGATCAGGCTGGCCACAGCCTCATCCAGCCTGGCCTCAAACACCTCCAGGGATGTGGCCCAAACAACCTCCCTGGGTAACCCATTCCAGGGTCTCACAACTCTCATGGTGAAGAACTTCCTCCTAACATCCAATCTGAATCTCCCTACCTCCAGCTTTCCTCCATTCCCTCTAGTCCTGTCACTACCTGATAGCCTAAGAAGTCCCTTCCTAGCTTTTTTTGCAGGTCCCCTTCAGATACTGGAAGCAAGGAGATGCTACTGAATGTGGGGGGGTTCTCATTTCTTATAAGGAGCTTTATGATCTTTGGATGCAGTTTGGCAAAACTTCTCACCCAGCTCTCTCTTCTTTGTGTCTTCATGGTCAATCACATCCTCAGGGTGTTCCATGAAGTAAGGAGACTGTGTAGGGTCTATTGACACTTAGGTATAGCAGACCCTCTACTTTAAGACCACAGATTCATCTTTCTCCTAAAAGTTGGCCAGAATGGTCACATTTAAATCTCTCTTGCAACATGCTGGGTTGGAAAGTCCTGCCACAACCTTTAGAGGCAGGTGCAACTTGGCTGCAGTGAGAGTTCCCACTACAGATACTATTGGGGATGACAGCCAAATTGCAGGCTCTTACAGGTATCAGTATGGACCTGTAGCATTGCTTGGAATACAGCAGAATTTGGCCTATTCTATGTTGACTTTAAAGTACAATAAAAAAGGCACAGTTTGTTTTTCTTTCGTATTAGTCATGAGTCCATATCCCTCTTGGGAACATCCTCATTCAGATATTCAGAGCTTTATCTATTGATGCGAGGAGGAAGCTCTTTACCATGAGAGTTGTGAGAGCCTGCAATGGGTTGCCCAAGGAGGTGGTTGGGGCCACATCCTTGGAGGAGTTTAAGGACAGACTGGATAAGGCTCTGGACAGGGTAGGGTGTCCCTGCCCATGGCAGGGGGTTGGAACTAGATGATCCTTGTGGTCCCTTCCAACCCTGCCTGATTCTATGATTCTATTGTGTCAGAGGACAGCTACATTGCTTGCTTGTTTTCTATATACCTCTTATTTACTCTATCTGTTTACATAACCTACAGGACTGGTAGCAAGCTGTTATTGCAGTTACCCCAGAATGAGCCTGGAGTGATGCTGGTGGAGCACTTGTTGCCTTTTCACAGTGATTCAAGTCAGAAAGAGTCCCTTCATCTGGAAGCCAGTATCAAACTGAGGACAGAAGGTGGCCAACTCCTTTCTAGCTCAGGTCCTGAGGACACCACAAAACTTCTTATAGAGAGCTTGGCCAATGGACAAAGGAATCCCTGCACGAAGACCCAGTTCCTTATAACAAAGCTAGGGGATGGTGCTTAACATAAAAAGGTCTCCAAATGAACCTCTGGCTGGAATAGCTTCTGCTTGTCTAGACTGATCTAACTTGGGCAGTTTCACAAAGGAGTAGCATCAGAGCCCGCATTCTGATCTCAATCTTGTATTGCTTTAGACACAATGGGATTGCTGCAGTGTTCCACTGGTGTAGTGAAACCAGAATCAGGTTATGTGCTTGAGAGCAACACCTGTAAATGGAAGAGAGTCTTTCAGCATCTTGGTTCTTCCATGCCTTTCACCCACATTAACAGCTGTGGTAGTGTTTACGTTTCAGGCTCTTAAACTAAGAGACTCTACTTTAGTGTCATGGATACAGTTACAAGTGTATGAAAAGTGTGGTAATCTTGCCTGTCCAGAGGAAGTTGTTTTTGTTTTTTTTTTCTACTTTCCCAAAGGCAAAGAAAAGAAAGAAAAAAAAAATTAATTGTTGTGGTTTTTGGTTGTGTTTTTTTCCCCCCTCCAGCCTGACCCTGCCTTCTTCCTGAATGTGTCATAAACCTGATCATAAGAAATAAGCCAAAAAACCCCAAGCCAATGCAGATAAATGGTACAGTACAGACTCCCTGGTTAAAGCTATTCCTGACTAGGCATGGAATAGTTAAAGGATGTTAATTATAACACAGCAGAGGCCTCCAACAAAGCTAAGGCCTCGCAAAGATGTGATGCTGAACTTAATTAAAGCCAAACTAACAAACAAGATGCAACTCTGTTCTCTAATTGATTTCAATTTGGGGGGCATGTGTCTGCATGCAATTACCTTCATGTGGGTTTTATCACCGGTAGCTGATGTTTCATTGACCTCAGCATAATATGTTTTTGTGGTGTCTTGGCTCTTTTCTCACCAGTTCATGATGAAGTGGACACACAAGCAGAGAGTTCTTCGTTCTTACTCTTATGATCCTGCCAATATTCCTGCTTATGGGTCTAATAGAGGCACCCAGGTGAAATGGCCTGCATCACACTGTGGCAAGCAGTGTTTTCCTTGAGAGGAAGTAGCACTGCAGGCAGCTCAGGCTATTGTGAAGTACCAATTCCCACAGCTTGGAGAGGCGGGGTGGATTGGATGGGTGGGAATTAAACCTGTCTCCCACATCATTCCTAATTCCCAGACTGGGGTGGAGAAAGCTCATGGCTTTCATGGCAGCTGTTCTTCAGTGTGTACCCACTGCTAAGGACAGTTTACTTGTGTAACAATATGCTGGAGAGAGTTCTCTTTATCTGAATGAGATGCCAGGTATATTTAGGACCTTTCCTACTCTTCTCCTGGCTGAATAGTTGACACTGGTGAATATTTTTTTCTCTTATGAGGAGCTGTTGCTCTGCTGTGTCAACAAGAACCTGCACCATGACCATGAATGATCAGAAGTGAGCCATGCAGTTGCATATTACAGAACAACATTAGACCAGGATCTTTCTTGTCAAACCACAAAATAATGTATAAAGTATTGTGTAAAGTACTGCTCCCCCTTGCTGGGAGGAATGCTTGGGAGGCTCTGGTTTGCAGAGTCATGGCAGATATCAGTGATGACAGTGCTAGCACTGCCTGCAAGAAAGAAGTGTCATTTGTGCAGTTGTTTACCACGGTTTGTACAAAACCTCTTAATCTGTGGAGGTCCCATCTCTCTGCTTCTGTGGAGTACCCAACAAGTGACAGCTGATCAAACACCACTTGGAGCCTTTTGTAGCAGGCTGTGTGTCTAAATGCTGCCTGCTCCGAGAAGCTTAGTACTGCTGCTGCACAAAACCACTCCAGGGGCAAGCTGTGCTAAGATTTTATGCTAAGGATTGTGCTCTGGTCTCTCACCCTTCTACAGCAAAGGAGCTGAAGTCCAAAGTAGTTCACAAAATGCACACTGGCGATGACCCCAGAGATTATAAATTTGAGGCTTCATTAGACATGCCAACTGAATGTTATCAGCTATGGTTTCTATGTCAGGATTTCAGACTTTTTTGGTAGTAAGTGGACTTTGTATATATGGAGAAGTCAAGACAAATGTAGCTGTAGAGACTCATCTGAACTTTACAGGCAGCTCGTCAGTGGCAGAGCTTAAGGACACTGGTAGGTTTGCCTTGTAGTTGTTCCCTTCATTACTCAGAGGGCATCAGATTCCACCCAGAGACCTGACAAGTTCCCACAGTGCTGGTGTCCTCTGTCCTTTAATATCATCTTCAGCATCTTAGATGGGTTAAGGTAACCTTATTTGTGGGTTGAGTACATGATTTCTGCTCTTTTTCTTGGATATTAAGTACCAGCATAAGGGCAAGGAGGACTTTTCCCTTGTGTTATATATAGCTGATATTGTGTAGCTTAGCAGAATTTGCTGCTGTCATGATGGACTGCAGCACATTAAGCAATGTTTGGAGTTCTGCTTCTCTTATCTCCTGCTGCTGATCTGCTCTGTGAATTTTGAACTTCATCTCTCTCTCTGTTCCTCTTTTTTCTGTTCCATCCATTGCTGGTCTTACTTTTCTATATTAAAATGCCTTAGGGCAGGGATGCCCTGTTGCTCTGGGAGAAGTCCTGCCTTTGCTGATATGACTAATAAAGCTGTGATTAATTTGATTCTGGAGCCTGGATTTCACCCTGCATGTCTATGTGGTGCTTAGTGACATGAGACCTTGATCTCTGCTAGAGCCTTAAAGTGATACTGAAGTAATAGTAAAGGAGTCAAAAGATATGTATGAGAAAGTAATTTCTCCTGGTTTTTATGTTGTGCTTGATAACTGTTTCTGTTGTGTCATGGATCTGCCTTACCCTTCTGCTTAGTGTTTCCTCTTGAGCCCTTTCCAGAGGCACTGATTTTTAGCTTTGACTGTGCCAACATAAAAGTGGAGATGAGTGAAGTCATTCCTAGGTTGCACCTTTCTAGCTGAGTCTGCATCTAGGAGCTGTTTTACCCACAGGGTCCCAGTTGAGGTTGAAGGCAGTGATACTGTCACCCTGTTAGACCCAGGAATCAGAGCTGCTTCTGCTTCTTAGCTGAGCATAGCTCCTGTGAGAACCAGAGTTATATTGATGGAAATCACAACCTAACAGGTGTGAGAGAGAACGTTGGCAGTGTTGAGCAGTGCTACATATATGTGGATCCCGACAACATTGCTGTGTTTTCACAAGCACCAGGATTGAGTCACAGACGTGTTCCTCTCTCAGGCTCTTTCTGGAAGTAATGCCCCAGGTGAATTTGCAGTGATTCGCATACTGGAGAAGGCAAATTCTCTGGATGCTGGCCTCAAGGTATGTCTAACTGAGCAGCCTTATAAATAAACCATGCCATGGCTAGGATTCCTTGGCATAGAAAGTGTAGTGCCCAGGATATTTCAGCTCTGGCTGTGCTCTGTTCCTCTAAATACCCTTTTGCTGCAGTGGCCGATACAAGGTGCTTCTGCCAAATGAATCTGTTCTCCAGGGCATTTCATAGATTCCTTTTTGTTGGCTTTAGTTCAAAGTTGTTCTCAAGCTACCATTGTGCCCACTTGTGCAGACAGCCATGGCACAGGTTTCAAAAAAAAAAAAAAAAGGGAATACAGGAAAAAAAAGATGCTCTGGGAGAGCACAGAAGAGCAGAACTATCCTAGCTGGTGGAATCCTGACTATTCTGCTCCTGTTGTTTGGTTGCCAGTTCCCAGATTAGTCCTAGGAGCCTTGAGGTTGTGACTTTGACCTCTGACATAGCTGGTTTTCTAAACCTCCTTTGACTGCCTCCCCAGGCATTTCTGGTCGTTCCCTTTCATTCATTGGGTTCTTGCTAGAAATACCTGTTTGTGACAGTTGGGTTGCAAATAACTTTCACATACTATTTTTAGCAGATGCCCTTTTTTGCAAGTAAATGCTTCAAGCTGACATGCCTGTCTAAAATTTTCATGCCTGTTAGTTGACTGATGACACTTTGAACGTTTAGTTGAGTTTGTGGCTCTGTGATGCTAATTTGACGTCATGTGGGCTTTCATGGAGCCATTCCAAACTTTTCCAGTGTTGAAATGCTCATGTTTGATAGAATGCTGACAACAGGTGTCCTATTTTTGTCAGGAGTGCTCTTACACTGGCTTCCAACGTGTAGCATTTTACCAGCATGCCACGAGCCTTATGCTGGGCTATTTTAAGATTATATTCTGCAGAAAAGCTGAGGTGTTTTCAAAAAGCCTATTAGCATCTAATGGAAAATGCTTCTGACTAGAATATGCAAAGCTATAAAGTGTGGCTGCTATTGCCTTTGTGCACAACAATTTGCCCCTGTGGCCAAGAAAGCCAATGGCATCCTGGGCTGCATCAAGAAAAGTGTGTCCAGCAGGTCTGGGGAGGTTCTTCTTCCCCTCTGCTCCACACTAGTGAGAGCACATCTGGACTACTGTGTCAAATTTTGGGCTCCCCAGTTCAGGAGAGAAAAGGACCTACTGGAAAGAGTCCAATGAAGAGCCACAAGGATGACTGGGGGACTTGAGCATCTCCTCTACAAAGACAGACTGAGAGCTCTGGGGCTGTTTAGTCTGGAGAAGACAAGACTGAGAGGAGATCTCAACAATATGTACAAATATGTGAGGGGTGGGGGTCAAGTGGATGAGGCCAATCTCTTTTTGGTGGTCGACAGCAATATGACACAGAGCCACAGCTACAAACTGGAACAGAGAAGGTTTTACCTCAACATGAAGAGAAACTTCTTTCCAGTGAGGGTGACAGAGCCCTGGAGCAGGCTGCCCAGGGAAGTTGTGAAGTGTCCATCTTTGGAGACTTTCCAAACCTGCCTGGGTATGCTTTTATGCGAACTACCCTAAATGATCCTGCTTGGTAGGGTGGTTGGATTTGATGATCTCTGGAGGTCCTTTCCAACTTCCAGTATTCTGTGATTCTGAGTCGTAGGCTGCGCCTTTAGAGGGTGAAATAAAAGTGCTTGCACTCATTTGAACATCAGTTTGTCATGCCAGGTACTCCATCCAGACCAATACTTTATAAGATGCTAAACCTAATAAATACTTACATGGTAACCTACTGAATATTTACACGGTACCTTTACTTGGAGACAGTTTCCCTTAATTGTTAGCAGTTAATGTTCATCTGGCATCTTGGAGCCTGAAGGTAGATATCTCATATTTTGCTTAGCATCACTGAATTATTTCTCATTATCCATATGATTCTTGAGTTCTTCTGTTAGTCCTCCAGTGTGCCTCACTGTATCTTGTATGCCTGTTATCTTATCCTGTGTGTTGGGAGGAGTATCTCAGCAGTTGGAGGGAGATGATATGGTTTTTTTGCAAGCAAAAATAATCTCCACCGTTTCAGATCTCCTGATCTTGCTTTGTGTCTCATCCTTCTGTAACAATAGGAAGAAGTTAAAAGCAGCCAGATGCAAAGTGGCTGCTTCAGTGTATTTGGGGAAAAGACCACCACCATGAATATTCATCATACAGAGCTGACTGTAAAAGCCTTCTTTTCTTTTCTCCTGCTCCAGGAAAAGCATTGAAAGAGTTGGAAAGCAGATCCATCCCCTGGCTATGCATTCTGTTTTCTTGTAAAGAATTCGGTGACCTCATTAGCAATAGCACATTTCCACAGAAAAAAAGGAGCCTGAAAATGTTGCAGGTTTGTGGGTTTGGTTTGGGTTTTTGGTTTTTGGTTTTTTTTTTGCCCAGTAAAGATATTTTCACAGATAGTGTAGGATATAAAAGGAATGAGACATAAAAGCAGATGTATTTCAGACGTTTAAGATTTAGTTGTTTTAAATGTATGTTTCTGGCATAGTCTTATTGTCTCTGAACTTTTTCCCATGACACACAGTGCAACTTGTATCAAGCTGTCACCTTTCCTGTCCTCCCTATTTTCTATGATGCACACCACCAAGAGTACAGGGTCCTGTCCTTGGTGTTGGAGGAAGGAAAAGAACTATGAAGTCTGGAATCTAGTACAAAGTCAGTGAAACAAGATGTAACTTATTAATGAACCTTCTTTTTTTAGAATTGTGGATTTTTCTGGTTAGATTGGAAGGTCTGAAGTGCTGTACTTCTGGTTCTGAACTTGGCAGCAGTAGAGCAAACTGGAGGGTCACAAAATCCAGAATTAACCAGTTTGGAATGGAATCAGCCAGGTTGGAAGAGACCTCTAAGATCATCCAGTTCAACCTATCACCCAAAATACCTTTTAGATCATTTAGTCCAACCTATCACCTAACACTTTCTAATTAACTAACCTATGGCATGAAGTGCCTCATGCAGCCTCCTCTTGAACACCTCCAGGGATGGGGACTCCACCACCTCCCTGAGCAGCCCATTCCAATGCCAATCACTCTGTGAAGAACTTCTTCCTAATATCCAGCCTAAACCTTTCCTGGTGCAGCTTGAGACTGTCCTCTTGTTCTGCCACTGGGTACCTGGCAGAAGAAGCCAATCCTCACCTTGCTACAACCTCCCTTCAGGCAGTTGTAGAGAGCAATGAGGTCTTCCCTGAGCCTCCTCTTCTGCAGGCTGCACACCCCCAGCTCCCTCAGCCTCTCCTCACAGGGCTGTGCTCCAGCCCCCTCACCAGCCTTGGTGCCCCTCTCTGGAGACATTCAAGCACCTCAACACCTTTCTTAAATTGAGGGGCCCAGAACTGGACACAGTACTCAAGATTTGGTCTAACCGGTGCTGACTACAGGGGCAGAAGGACTTCCCTGGTCCTGCTGGCCACAGCATTCAGGCCAGGAATAGTGTGGGCAGCTGGAGCAGGAAGGTCTGCATGCTTCAGCCCAGAGAAGCTGAAAAATGCAGCGTTTCTGTGTTTTAAGGAGTTTTTATAGGTCAGGCTTTCATTAATGCCATTAAGTTTCCTAATCTCATTTCAGCCGAGCATTTATGTTGCAAAGTGTAGTAATGCCAGAGGATTAGCCAGGATGGGGTTAGCGCTGCAGCCTCCAGGCATTAACTTCTTCAGTGCCAACGGCTTGAGCAGGACCAGGAGGAATGCCAAAGCGTGCATTGTGTGAGCTCACCTAGTGCAATAGTATGTGCACAGCTCTCTGGTGCTTCATAAATGCCAACATGTTGCTCCACAGAGAACACTAAAGCTAAATCTGGAAGGAAATCTCTCTCACTCTGCTTATTCCTGACTCCTAGCTACTTGATTTATTTCTTACAGATAATTTTCTTTTTTTTTTTTTGCTATTCCCATGGTGCCTTCTCCGCATTTGAATAAATCTCGTGGTACAACCTTAGTTTCAGAAATGAAAAATTGAACTGTTTATTCCTCTCCACTTAGCCCCATTGGCTGTCCGTGGAGGAGTCTTTCAGAGAAGCTGGGCACAGGCTCTAAGTTTTCAAGTAGCTCAAATAAGTAAATTGCACCGTGGGTTATTGTTAGAGTTGCAAATGACAAGAGGGCAATTAAAAAGAACGCTGTTGCCTTTTAGGAAGAAAAACAAGTTTAATTGGTAACATCCCAGATATGTTCTGCCAGAGCCTTCCTCTCATCTTTTCCTAACTGGTTTTGATTAATGTAATTTTAACCGTAATTTCTCGGTGCAAGTTGGCCTCTAAGATTCTTTCTGACAAATTGCGTTATTGTTCTCGGCTTGATGGAACTGTTTACAAGTTTTTCACAGCGCTGTTGTGGGAGGGCACTGTGCTGTTGCTGCTGCTACTTAATGCTCTTTCTCACTTGCGAGGGGAGAACCCAAGGTGGAACAAAAGTAAGATAAGGAGGAAAGAAACATCTTTTTATGGGCGGAACATCTCAATGGGGGGAAGCTGAGGCATAGGAAGTTTCATGGAAACATGAGGAGGAATTTTTTTTTCACTGTGAGGGTGACAGAAGACTGGAACAGGATGCCCCGGGGGGTAGTGGAGTGTGCCTCTCTGGAGATATTCAAAACCCACCTGGACATGTTCCTGTGTGATCTGGTATAGCTGATCCTGCTCTGCAGGAGGGTTGGACTGGATGAGCTCTTGAGGTCCCTTCCTGTCCCTGACATTCTGTGCTCTTTTCTGTTGTGCTGGTTTGGACTAATTGGAGGATTTGAATTATAAATTAGGCTATAGGCTGAGAGAGGAAAGCACTGACAATGCTACTCCACTCAGCTTTACTGAGAAAGGAAAAAAAAAATTGTTTTAAGAGTTGTAACCCAAATATAAGTAAGTCAGAGGGTTTCAGACCTCTCTAGGCTGTGGCTGCTCCTTGCATGGCTCCTTTCTCCCTGCCTTTTGTAGCTGATTCTGAATAATTCCACTGACTTCTTTCCTACTGCTAATCCCCCTGGCTGATCTGCCTTCACCTATCTGCTGCATTAACAGGTGGTGAGGTAAGATTGGGGAAGGGGGAAAGGTGGTAAGGGTGGTTAGAAACCCCTCTTAGGGGTTTTGATCTCTGTGAGGGCTGTGGTGTTTCTGTATTATCTTTTCACTGTATATATCTGTAAGTATCTGTTATACATTGTAAATATCTTCTTGTATATTGTGTTATTGCTGTAAATATACAGCTTCATTCTTTAACTTCCAGCTGATTGAGCCCTAGCCTGGGTTATTTCACAGTGTGCTAAACCACCACGTCTGTGCATCCTCAAATGTTCACACAGTACCAGAGGCAACTAGTTACAGAGTAACTGTATGCACTCTGCATTTGTCTTGGTGTAACCCACAGGTCATCTAAACCATTGGAACTGACTAGTAAGGTAGATAAAGGCATGTGATAGAGTTTACCCCATACAGAAAAGAGTTTGCCTCCACTGTTCAGCTCTCTTCCATCAGTTGCTTGTGTTCTGATCCTGGAACCCACACTGATACGTTCCAGGAGGCAAGTTCCTCTGGTCTGCCCTGTTCTCTCTGCCTGTTATTTCATGAGGGTTATCCAAGGTGTGGCTATCTAGTACCTGGAAAAACAATCTGTTATAAAGAGCAGAATGCAAGCATGAAAATACAGTGGTACCAAATACTACTTATAGGGAAATCAGGAAATTAAAAGTAGTGGTATTTGTCCATACTGTGTTTTTATTTCTAGAGTTAGAAGGGTCTTAATGCTGCTCAGGATACTGCAGTCCTCTTACTAAACTACAGAATTTTATATGGTCCTGAAGTGGAGCTGAGGCAAAACAATCTGTGGATTGTGGTTAAAATGGTTTTCTACTTGATATTTTTGTGGTGTGGTCTTTTACTTAGTCTTAATCCACCAAAACAACATCTTCAGCTCAGTTTAACTAAGTTGCTTTTGGTTAAATGAATGGCCCTGGTTCAGTGACTTCATCTCTTGTAATTGCTGTCTCTGCATGTGACAAGAGGAAACCCCAAATGTGTGATCCTCCAGCAGCTTGTGACAGCTGTCTGTGCTCATCATGTGCAACTTGATGGATTTTGGAGGAAATTCAAGACTTTAATTTTCTCCTGACTTCCAAAATTCCCACCAGAGTTTGGGCAGGATATATGCACAGAGCTGGGCTCTGTTAAGCTGGATGTAAGGACTTGCAGTGCTGTTGGCTAGTGCACCAAACACATTGGTTATCATCTGGCTCACTTTCAAGATGCCCAAGGCAGAGAAGGGTATGACTCCTTGACAGCTTAGCAGCACAGTACTTAAGTGAATAAGACTTCACCTTGTCATGGCCATGGTGGTGATCCTCATCCATGCAGTCCCTGCCACGTGACATCCTGAAAACTTTAATGGGATTCAATGCATAACAAGTTTTTGGTAGGAAAAGCTGAAACAGATGATGGAGTTGTTGTGCTTACTAAAAGCACTGAAAGCTTTGCCAGTGAGAAAACATGCTTTGCAGGTGTCTGTCAGGTGAAACAGTGCCCAGGTAAGTTTGTTAGCTGTGTGCTAAGCCAGTCATGGAAAGGAGATTGTAGCCAGGCAGGGGTTGGTCTCTTCTCCTAGGCACCCAGTGACAGATCAAGAGGATACACTCTCAAACTGTCCCAGGGCAAGTCTAGGCTGGATGTTAGGAAGAAGTTCTTCATTTAAAGAGTGATTGGCATTGGGATGGGCTGCCTGGGGAGGTGGTGGAGTCCCCATGCCTGGAGGTGTTTAAGAGGAGGCTGGATGAGGCACTTAGTGCCATGGTTTAGTTAATTAGAAGGGCTAGGTGATAGGTTAGACTCAATGATCTTGAAGGTCTTTTCCAATCTGGTTAAATCTGTGATTTTTGTAATGGTTTGGGCTGGAAGGGACCTCTAAAGGTCATCTAGTCTAATGGCTCTGCAGTAAGCAGGGACATCCTCCACTGGATCAGGTTGCTCAGAGCCTTGTTGAGCCTGATCTTGAACATCACCAAGGCAACCTGTTCCAGTATTCCTCCACCTTCATGATAGAGAAGAAGTTGCTAGGTAGTAGGTAGTGTAGTGCTTCATGGAACTATCACAAAGGCTAGAGAATCACAGGTGCTGCAATGGCCTTCACTGAAACCATGCTGGGCTGCTTTTCCACAGCTGGTTACGTTTGTAGCTATGCCACTAAATTAGAACAGTTTTTTTGGGTCTTTTTCTTGCTCTTGAGTGTCCAGCAAGAATGAGGCTATAAGCCTCTGAGTGTTAGTTCTGAAATCTATTGGACAAAGTGTGTGTGTGTGTCCCAAGGCAACCAACTTCTTGTTTTGAAGCTTGCCTCAGCAGAGGGGAGGTCTGAATTTCCAGTAATGAAAACCATCATAGTTCTATATGAGTCCCTTGTGTAACTGACAGATGGGTGCAGAGTAGGGCTGGATTCAGCCTCTGAAAAGGAATAATAAACCTTAGG
>VWZI01008205.1:1360651-1377323 GCA_013396835.1 Psilopogon haemacephalus
GGAAAGGGCAACCAAAACACAAAACCAAACAAAACACACACACAAAACCAACCAACCAACCAAGAGCCCCCCAAAAACCCAACCCTAAAACTTATGCAAATATCCACTTGGCTTAAAAGTTCCTTTGCTTTCTTGCTGACAAAAGACCAGCCCCCTTTACCCCTGCTCTGTTATTTCCCACTTGATGAAAATTAAACCCTTTTTTTTTTTTTTTCTTTTTTTTTTTCCCCTGAGGTTTAAAATAATCTTAAACCCTTAACTTGGACCGACTGTTCTAAACCATGTGATTTCTGGAACGTGAAAGAGAATTAACTCTTCAGGAACTAGCACTTTTCTCCCCCTGGGTATATTGAGAACAGCATAGACTGTAGCTGAGTTCTGTGGTGACAGTAGTTTGGACTCGTGCAATTGCTTTGCCAGAGGCAAAAGATAGTCTGGGAAATCAGCCAGGATAAACTCACAATAAGCAGGGCAAGTGGCACAAATGTAAGAATAGAGTGGGGTGCTTGGATATGGAAACAGTTGCCTTGGGATTGTGTTCAAGCTTCATGGTAGCCTCAGAAAAGGTAGTTTGAGTGAAGGCATTTGTAAACGCTAGGGCTTTGTGTGGACCAAACTTATTGATATTTAGATGCTTTGGGGAATAGAAAGAAATAAACACGTTGCTTTTGGCCAATAAAGGCAGTCAAATGAATGCTCAGGTACAGATACCATTGATTTCCAAGTAAAAAGGGTCTGACCTTCTCTGATGTTGCTCACGTGATGGAGAAGAACAAGACAAAGCACTATTGGGTGAACAACACAAGTATCAAAGCAGCCAAGCATGTTCAATGTACTTATTAGTGTTCCTTTGTTTCTGCTTTCTGTGCTAGAAGAGAATGGAAAGGTTAGGACCTCTGGCTCTGGCTTCAGTGAACTTAAGCTTTACTATTTTTTTTTTTGCATGCGTGGACAGGAGATCCAGTTCCAGCATGGATGAGCTGATCTCTGATCCAAATATGTAAGTGCATCAAGCAGCATAAGAGCGCAACAAGAAATGGGTGAAAGAGACATAGGCTTAATTGTCTTGATATGTGTTAAGTATGGGTGTTGGAGTGAGTATGCATCTCTGCTAAACAGAATGCCAGAAGATATATTTACTAGCGTAGAAAACGAGAAATACACGAAGAAAGTTGTTCTGCAAAGTTCTCCGGTGGAGCAAACAGCTGAGGGAGGAAGTCCAAAGGAATGGAAAAGTGAAGAAAACAAACTCATGAAATCTGTACATTCCAGTCATAACATCCCCAAAAGGAAAAAAAAAATTGCCATTTAAAAAAAAAAAAAAAAGAAAGGTGTTTGGTGAAATAAGGCCTTGTGTGTTTCTTCAAAACCACCAAACACCTTCAAACTCCAGTTCCTTCTCATGCCAAGTATGTTGAGGTAACCACATTGCTCTGTTTGAAAGCAAGCTTTCTCATTTAAGAACTCTGTGCTGCTGAGGCTTCCTGTCTGCTCAGAGCCAGAATGTGCTGGTTTAGTAGAGGCCTTTCTGCACAGAGCTCCACATGGGAATGGGGACATTCTTCAGTCCACTGAACAGTCACCAGATTCAGCAAGACGCTTGTCTGCAGGTTGAGTTTGCATACTTAGCACTCCACCCAGTGTGGCCTCTTGGCTCTGCATCCAACTATTTAAATCCCTCTCCAGTGTAAATGCTAAGCCCACCTCCACACGCAATGCAAAAGCATCTCTGTTTCCACCTTCATCACTTCCCTTTCCAGCTTCTCTGTTCCATGCCATGCACTGGAGAAGTACTGATCTAATAGTCACAGCTCCACCCTCAGCAAAGCCCAGAGCTGCAGAGAAATGCCACTGTCTAACTCCTACTTAAGCAGCCCTCTACGGTATTCTTGGGAAGGTTCTGGGTTTGGCCATGCCTGTATCAGCCCAATTGCAGAGTAATTTGTATCTCTGCTGTTATTCAGAGGTTGCAGGCCTGTCTGTGGTGGCTGAGGTAGTGCTGCTGGAAGGTGCTTGTTTTGCTGTGCACCAGGCTGTTTTGTCAGGGACCCTGAAGAGTACAATTTCATCTAACCTGATGAGAAGATTGTTTCCTGTTCTGAAGAACACTGGGATGAATAGTAGTCTGCCTAAAGTTAATTGTGTCCAGTTCTGGATCCCTCAATTTAAGAAAGGTGTTGAGGTGTTTGAATGCTTCCACAGAAGGACACCAAGGTTGGTGCAGGGGCTGGAGCACAGCCCTGTGGGGAGAGGCTGAGGGAGCTGGGGGTGTGCAGCCTGCAGAAAAGGAGGTTCAGGGCAGATATCATTGCTCTTTACAACTGCCTGAAGGGAGGTTGTAGCCAGGTGGTGTTGGTCTCTTCTCTCAGGCATTTGGTGACAGAACAAGAGGACACAGTCTCAAGCTCTGCCAGGGCAGGTTAGGCTGGATGTTAGGAAGAAGTTCTTCACAGAAAAGAGTGATTGGCATTGGAATGGGGAGGTGGTGGAGTCCCCATCCCTGGGGGTGTTTAAAAGGAGACTGGAAGGGGCACTTAGTGTCATGTTTTAGTTCATTAGAAGGTGCTAGGTGATAGGTTTGACTCAATGATCTCAAAGGTCTTTTCCAAACTGGTTAATTCTGTGATTCTGTGAATCCAGGTGTTGCTTTCTTTCTCTGCCCCAGTTTCTCTGTGAGAGTGGTGGGATGTATGAAAAGTATAAAAACTATTCCACAAGGAATCTTCTTGCCTGTGGGCTATACAAACAAGTGAGGTGCAAATGGAGAAAGAGAAGAAACAACTGTGTTGCAGCTCCCAAGAAGGATAACAGAACAGGTGTGGATTTTTTCCTGCTCTTTAGCTTGGTTTGGTTGAAAAGTTAAGTCACAATATGCTGTGGAACAGCCTTCATTACCTTTCCTCCTTGAAAGCAAGAGACAGTTGCAGGGATATATTTATAGAATGGTTTAGCTTGGAAAAGACCTCTAAGATCATCTAGTTCTAACTCCCTGCCATAGGCAAGGACACCTCCCACTAGAATAGGTCACTCAAGGCCTCATCCAACCTGGTCTTGAACACCTTCATGGAGGGAGCACCAACAATCTCCCCAGGCAACTATTCCAGTGTCTCACCACCCTCACTGGAAAGAACTTCTGTCTAACATTCAGTTTAAATCTCCCCTCTGCCAGTTTAAACCCATTACCTCCTCATCCTGACATTACAAGACCTTGTAAATAGTCCCTCACATGCAATTAAGTTCTCATTTTTCCAGAAATGCAGTTCTCATCAAGGTTCATAGTCTTATCTCTCTTGACTCCATCATAAGTAGAAATCCACTAGATGATCTTTATGAAGAACCTGTTATAAAGTGACACAGGAGAATGAAATTAACTTCCCTGCTTTTGAAATTTTGTCAGAAGCAAACGTCTGGAATGTGTGAACCTGAGGGCTTGTACTGTGCTGGGAGTATTGGCCCTTCTCTAACGATCTCTCTTTTCATTGCTTTATCCTAAGTATTTCTCAAAGTAGAGAGAATGCTGTGCCTGCTCACCCCTGCTGTGAGACTTACCCAAAATTCGTAAATTGGAAATATTTTAGCCTGGGACATTGGTTTCAGCTGATCTGTGGTTTCTCAACCTGTGCCCTTCCAGCCTTGGTGTGCTGCTGAGATTTAACGTAGTAGGTTAACAATCTCTGCTTTTGGTGGTGCAGACTGATGCAAGGGAACTGTCTAACATTTCTGCTGTTCCCCTTGCTTCTGGCTCTAGTTCTACCTATTCGTTCTTCAGGGGATGGATCCCTTCCTTCAGCAGTTGTCTATGATATGTGGTGTACATCATGAGTAGGGAGGTGATTGTCCGCTTGTACTCTGCTCTGGGGTGGCCACACCTCGAGTACTGTGTTCAGTTTTGGGCACCTCAATACAAGAGGAATGTGGAAAGAGTGCAGAGGAGGGCAGGGAAGCTGGGGAAGGATCTGGAGAATGAATCTGATGAGGAGCAACTGAGGGAGCTGGAGATGGTTAGTTTGGATAAGAGGAGGCTGAGGAGAGACCTTATGCCTGCCTACAGCTACCTGAAAGGAGGTTGTGTAGAGGCTGCTGATGGTCTGTTCTTACAGGTAAATAGTGATAGAACAAGAGGGAATGGCCTCGAGATGCCACTGAGGAGGTTTAGACTGGATATTAGGAGTCACTTTTTCCCAGCAAGAGTGGTCAGGCATTGGAATGGGCTGCCTGGGGAGGTGGTGGAGTCACCAACCCTGGATGTGCTTAAAGGTCATTTGGATGTGGTGCTCAGGGATATGGCTTAGGGTGCATCTTGTAGACTAGGGATATGGGTTGAGCTTGGTGGTCCTGAGGGGCTCTTCCAACCTAAATGTTTAAGTATTTGAGATGTTCTGTAGCTCTCCATAGTGGTTTTGTTTGTGTGCCTCTGACAAGCTGGATTAACCTTTCTCCACTTGTCTTTAACCTTTTGTCTCATAGTGGCTGCCTTTTCATGTGGGAATGCTTGAGGATGGCTGAAGTGAGCTGTTGTCTCCCTTTTGTTGCACACGAAGGAGAAAGAGCTATGAGCTTTATTTTAGATGGGAGGGAGAAAAAAAGGCAAAAATACCAGAACTGCATCCTCTGCTCTTGGCACACAGGAATTTCCTCTTTGTTATGACCCACATTACATCTTTGCTTGGTAATAGGAAGTAGGTCATCAAAATAATAGCAGATGCAATTGGGACACTTAGGAAATTTAGAGGATTTCAGAAATCCTTCTCATCTGGGCAAAGCAGATATGTCACTGATGACACCAGATCATCTGATCTCTCCTGGGAATAAATGAAGATAATGCCTCTGCTCCTTTTATTCCATCTCTTAGTCAACTTTGGTATGTTGACTAACAAAGGGCTCTCCAGGACACCATGGTAGAAATGGATGAAGCTGTGTTTGGGAGTTTGTTGGTCTTGGTGAGTTCTACAAAGTAACTTCTCTGCCTAACCCACTGATTCCTTAGAGGCATTACTGAGAGACAGTTTGAGTGCCTTCATGTGGATACAAGGCCAGTAGAAAAGTTCCTAAGAGCCTTGAACTCTATTATGCAAACACAAGGGGTGCAGCAGAAGGATAACCCATGTATCTTTCCAGCACCTAGTTAATGGTGAACTGCTTCATGCTTCATCCAGATAAACTGACACAGTCTGGTGGACTTGGAAGAGGCAAGTGGAACACCAAAAAGCATCATCTCTCTCTTCCACACACAGGGGGTACATTGGATTTCAATTGCTTTCAGGAGGCTTCAACCAAATGGATCTCAGCATCAGGCCCAGATTTTTCTCTTTGCTGGGAATCTCCTCCTTTGCCAGTGTCCCTGTTCCCATTCATGCTTTGGATGAGAAGTGATGCAAAGCACATACAAGCAACAAACCCTCAAAAGCTGCTCTGATTTCAGAGCGTTCCAGGAGTATTTCCCATCTTAAAAATACTTACATCTTTCTCTCCTTGTTGAATATTTAGCATAAGTGTAATCATCCATGCTCAGGAACCTTGCACACAACCTCCCTTGTAGAGCCTTTAACCTAGGTATTGAAGCAGTATGACCTCGTGTCAGGGTTCATCTTCCCGCTAAAAACTTTTGGTTGATTCCAACTATGCTTGACAGGAGAAGTAGAGGAAAGTCTCTGGCACCTGTGAAAAGGTGTCAGAGAAGTCATGTGAGAAGATCTTATGAGAAATACCAGAGAAACTGTGTGTCATGAATGATTTTTTTCAAGTGAAACCAAGTGTTCTACTGTTGGGATTCAGTGTGTCAAAAGCTGTACGTGACTTGTTCCAGAGGTCATGGAAGCTCTTGCTAGACTCCTGAAAATGTTTTTCTTGGATAACCTAGGCTTAGATTTGGTTGCCTTTATGAAGGTTACCTTTCTTCATACATGGTTTGTAAGCCCAGATTTTTCACAGAATCACAGAATGTTAGGGATTGAAAGTGACCTCAAAAGTTCATCCAGTCTAACCTCCCTGCCAGAGCAGCATCAACTAGACCAGACCACACAGGAATGCATCCAGGCAGGTTTTAAATATCTCCAGACAGGGAGACTCCACAACATCTCTGGGCATAAAACTTCCTATGCCTTATCTTCCGCCCATTGCCCTTTGTCCTGGTTCCAGCCTCTTGGTACTCACCCTTTACATATTTATAAACATGAATGAGGTCACCTCTCAGGCTCCTCTTCTCCAAGCTGCAGAGCCCCAGCTCCCTCAGGCTCTCCTCATAAGGTAGATACCCCACTCCCTTAAAAAAACTTCTGTGGCTCTGTGCTAGACACTCTCAAAGAGTTCTATGTCTTTCTTGAATTGAGGGGTCAAGAACCAGATATAATATTCCACATGTGGCCTCATCAGGGCAAAGTAGAGGGGCAGGAGAACCTCCCTTGACCTACTAACCACAGCCCTTCTAATATACCCCAGAATGGCATTGACCTTCTTGGCCATAAGAGCACATTGCTGGCTCATGGTCATCCTTCCATCCACTAGAACCCTCAGGTCCCTTTCCCCTTTACTGCTCTCCATCAAGTCAGCCTCCAGTCTATACTGATCCCTGGGGTTGTTCTTTTCCAGGTACAAGACTCTGCACTTGCCCCTGATGAATTTGATTCAATTTTTCCCTGCTCAACTCTCCAGACTCTTAAGTCTTGCTGAATTTTGAGTAATGCAATGGAAGGCAGAGATTGAAAGACAACTTAAACTGATTAGTTAGCATTTTTGTGTTTCCTAAGTACTGATTTATTGTGACTTGGATGGATTTCTGTATAATATGAATAATTGTTAGAATAGTGGGGGTTTTTTGCCTCTAGCTGTTAGTTTGCAGATCCTTGGAGAGATACTTAACAAGTTGGAAAAAGACATCAGAACAAGCAAACAACAACAACAAAAAAAAAGGTGGAAATGTTGCATGCATCTGTAATGGAGTAATGTTTCAGTTGCAATACAAATGATTTATTTGCTGTGAAGTCATTCTGTACTGATAATAAAGGCACATTTCCTCTTGGAACAAGCTGTTGCTGTTTGCAGATCAAAACCATTCATTCATGGATTTCTTCTTGCCTGAGGTGCTGTAAGTGACCAAAAGTTATTATAGATGTGGCTCCTCATCACAAGGAGAGTCATTTGACATGCAGGGAACCTGCCTTTAACCTGCTGGGATTGAGTGAGGGACTTCAGGGTGCTGGATACTCGCTGGTGACAGGATTGACTTCAGAACCTTGCTGACTGCACCCCGCATGAGTCCCCCTGCTGAATAGAAGTGGATGGGTAGTTTTAGCAGCAGTGTGAAGCTATAAAAGGTGTCACAGTATGGCAGAGGGGGGGAATTGACTAGAGAAGAACCAGCTGCTAGAATCTGCTACAGGGAAGGGTCTGCTCCTGGGCTGGGGCTGCTACTGTGGCTGCTAAAAGGGCTCTATTGAGGATGGCTGAGCTGCTTTCAGAACCTGCTAGAATTGTGGGGAACTGCTGCTGCTGCTGGGGATCTCTGCTGGCTGTTGTCATCCCTGAGAGCTGTTGTCCTGCCTGCTGCCCTGGCTCACCACTCCTGTTCACATCCACCCCACCCGTGTGACCACCACGCATGTTCCCTACAGATCAGCTCACTGGGGTATCTATACTTGTTGCCTGTTAAATTGGTTCAGTACTCAGCTCCGTTTTGAGTCTCTATTCTGCTCCCGAGAACGTTAAGGCAAGGCACACTTAAAGATCCAGCTGGACAGCACTCGAGTTAAGCTCAACACCAAGGCAAGACTATGGTGGTGGCTATGTCACCGTGGTGGTGGCAGTGTTTGGTGATGGTTTAAGTGTTCCAGGAACAAGGCCTCTTACATCCACCTCATGCCTCACTGTTGCTGCCCCAGGGGTGGTGTCTGTGGTGGCATGAATGATAGAGGTAGAGAGAGAGGGAAAATGAAGAGGTAGCATGTGTAGGGACAATTTCTAGCCAACTGCAAAACCAACTAATGACATCAGCTGTAACAGTATCACCATAATTAACAACATCTACTTAACTTCGGCTAACACATAACTATACCAGGAACAGATTTGAAGGTTCTGGGGGATTGGAAGAGGAAGAATGACACTATGTTAGGCACTTACATAGACAAAACTTGATTACCTTGAGAGCACACACAGCAATAGCCAACAAAGCTGTGGATATATAGAAAAGAGAGATCAGCACATCCAGATCCATTGTTTTTGCCAAATTCTCCACCGCTGGACTGCGACAGGTGCCAAACGCAATCAACACAAATTCTGTTCTTAATCGGACTGGTATCAGCCTTGCCCAGAGCTGAACTTGGCTTTTAGACTTTCCATCACGTCCTAAGAAAAAAATAATTTTCACCGATGCTATTTCAAAATCACAGTTTATAGCCAGCAAATTTTAAATCAAACCAGGCAGGCACGTTTTCCTTCGGCAGCTCGTTGCTAAATTAGCTGTGGAAAAGGTTTCTGTTTGCAAAAGTGCTTCCCACCACTCCCCTCCCCACCTCCGCCTAAGATGATTACGTTTCATATGTTCTAGTTCATCCCTAGATTGTGCTATTGTTCTCTTCAAAGTCTCCTGGTCTATTATCTCTTTGTGTTGTTTCCATTTGGCCTCAGGATAGGTCAGCTGGAAATCGCCTCGCTGGAAAATATTCTGGTCTTGAGAACACAAAAGAAAAAGGAGCGAGGGGGAGCCTCCGAATGCTGTCAGTACTTCATTCAGAGCATACAACTAGGTAAGCCCGTAAAGGCTGTGTTGCTAAATCCTTTATCTCCCCGAGGTCAGCAGAATATGTGAGGCATCAGGCACCGTCTTCAGCAGCAGCTCCCAGCCTCTCCTTTCAAAAGCCAGCCTGCTCACATCGTATTTCCATGCTGCTCTGTTTTCCCCCCCTTTGTCTTTAACTATTCCCCAGGGTCCACTCTATCGGATACGACAGTTCAAATTGTGTATTTAAGGCTCGGTGACACACAGGGAAGGCTGGGGCCACAAAGGACCAGTTATGGCAATTGAAGCATGTGAGCTGCTGCCGACCCCATCAGTCTTTCCACTCTGCCTTCTCCTCGCTCCCGGAGGATTTAGAGGCGCGTTTTTGACAGGGCTCCAGTAACTAAAATAAAGATGTATTTGTCTCCACAGAATTGTTGCAGCCACATACTTGGAGAAAGGGGAAAAGGGAAAGAAAAAAAAAAAAAAAAGAAAAAAGAAGTGAAACCCCATCAAACTCATGCTCTACTGATGGGGTTTCAAAGCCTTACCTTAGAGTGCATAACTTTTAACCTATTTTTACACCTGTATTTACTGTTTCTATGTGGCACTTGGGACAAACCAAACTGTTTCAAGCAAGGGCAGGTACTCCTCAGGACGGGAAAGGTTAATTTGACTACTTTTTGAATAACTTCATAAAAGAAGAAAATAGAAGTGAAGCCCATTCAAACTCATGCTCTACTGATGGGGTTTCAAAGTCTTGCCTTAGAGCTTGCATAACTTTAATCTATTTTTGCATCTGTTTTTATGTGGCACTTGGGGACAAATCAAACTGTTTCAAGCAAGGGCAGGTACTCCTCAGGACAGGAAAGGTTAATTTGACTACTTTCTGAATAACTTCATAAAAGAAGAAAATAGAAGTGAAGCCCATTCAAACTCATGCTCTACTGATGGGGTTTCAAAGTCTTGCCTTAGAGTTTGCATAATTTTTATCTATTTTTGCATCTGTTTCTATGTGGAACTTGAGACAAATCAAACTGTTTCAAGCAAGGACGGGTACTCCTCAGGACAAGGAAAGTTAATTTGACTACTTTCTGAATAACTTCATAATGCAATCTCTCATTGTTCGGTTTTCTTCTTTTGCATTCTCTGAGATCTCTGTTTCATCCAAGGCACAAGGTGGCTGTATCCTAGGGCATAATTTGTGTTGGACAGAGCAGCAGGAGCATGTTGTGAGCTAGAAGAATGGTAAGGGGTACAGATGATGCAAGATGGTGCAGTTTTGAAGGCAGATGAATGGCAACTTGCTGTGCTAAAGTCTGTGTCAACCCCTGCCCAAGAGATTTTTCTTCACAGGTTGTTGGGGGTTGGAAGGTACCCAAGGAGATCATTGTTTCTTGTCATTAGGGAAGTTACTCGAGACACATTTCTTGTGGATGGTTCCTTACTTCATGGCTTACTTGAAGGCACAGGCACTGGACTGGCTGTTACAGCCTCAAAGGCAGGAAGAGCTGTAATTTATACATGCCAATTTAGACACTCTATCCAGAAGATCTTTGGCTGTAGGTTTGAGTAAGCTGTGCCCACATCCTGAGCTGGCTGGGTGAGGCATTGCCATATTACAACAGGACTGAGCCTGTGCTCATAAACCCTGTCTCTCAGCAGGGGCTGTGGCATGTTAGCAGACTCATTTTGTCAGGGAATGAAGGAGCTCTGTAAAAAGGATATCAGCTGAGGACAAATGCTTAAACTTTCCTGTTAGCTGATGTGATCTAGGAAGAAAATACTCTGGCTTGCTTCTAGTGTGCGTGAACAACTCCCTGTGGGAGGAAGTTCTTGATGAGTAAAGTTCCCAAAATGTCAAAGAGGTGCTGGGTTCCAGCCATTCCCTACACATGGGTCTACTGAGAAAAGGGTTTGTAGGACCAGGTGACAGCAAACCAGTTGCTTTTCTATATGTACAAGGTGACCAAGTTCTATTCACACAAGCAATCTTGCCACTTCAGCAAAACATTACTTTGGGTTTATTTTAAACGGGAAAATGTATTGGTGAACATAGCAGAAGCTTATGTTTTCCACGTCTGGTGCAGCAAGTGCATAGCTGAAGGCACTTCCCACAGGGACTGGTCAAGTACCTGGTCCTAGCACTGTTCACTGGCAGCTGGAAAGGAGGTCTACTGAAGTGTGTGGGACAGAACTTGATTCTGGTAGCCTAGTGAGGAGAACTTGACTGCTAGAACAGAATGAAATGACATTTCTCTGAGAGAACTGTGATTTGGGAGGTTGAAGTCTAAGCCTCTGACTGTGGTGTTGGGTTCGTGTATCTTCATCTTATATTTTTAAAAAAGGGGAAAAAACACATGTATACACTGCCCCCCTCCCCTTCACCTTTGTTTAGGTACCTATCTCCAAGAAACATCATAGTTTTCTGCTGCATGGGAACTCTTGGTTCCTAAACAGAAAACTGTTGTCTGGGGAAAAGGCTGCCTATTTAGCTCCCTTTAACTTTGGTTGTTATGCCTGGACTGGCAACAATTTTTGAGGGAGGCCTGAGTGCTCCCTGGGTGCAGCCTTAAGCTACATCCTTCAGACATCCCTAAACACTGTGCACTTGCCTCTGCCTTGCAAGACCTCATGTGTGGGTTTGCATCTGTTCCAGGTCAGATATGTGCCACTCTCACATTATTCAAGGTTCCTATTGGTGTTAGAGGAGGGGGATTCAGGGAAGTGTGTGTTGATGAAACTCGTCTGGACTTCCCAGAGTGAAGTGGAGATTGAGGCTGCAGACTGTGACTAAGAATGGGGAAAACCTACAATGCTTCCCTGCATCTTTCTTTCCACAGCCTTTTGTAAAGCAGGAATAACCTTGAGGATAATTGCAAACTTTACTCCAGCTCTTAAACCAGGAACTCCTTTTCTTAGAAGGGGCATAAGACAACACTGAGGCAGATCATAGAATCATAGAATGGTTTAGGTTGGAAGAGACCTCAAAGATCATCCAGTTCCAACCCCCTGCCACAGGCAGGGACACATCCCACTAGATCAGGTCGCTCAAGACCTCATCCAGCCTGGCCTTGAACACATCCAGGGAGGGAGCAGACACAACCTCCCTGGGCAACCTGTTCCAGTGCCTCACCACCCTCGCTGTGAAGAATTTCTACCTAACATCCCGTTCAAATCTCCCTTCTGCCAATTTGAACCCAGATGTTCCACATCTGCTCTGCTGCTATATACACTGTTTCCACTGCAAAGTTTAATTTATGATCTATGCAGAAATCCTCATTTGAGTCTTAATTGAATCTAGCATTTAACCACACAGCACTTACACGTATGTAGCTCTTTCTAGGAAGGATCAGTCTCATTTAGTCTCCAACAATCTTTCTTTGTTAGCAAAGTACTGAAGTCATCTGGATTTCAGCTGTTGCCTTTTTTTTTTTTTTTTTTTTTTTTAAGTTGTCTTCCCCTAAATTATTGGAGCCATAGCTATCTCCGGAAAAACAGAATGTATTGGCTGTACAGAGACTCCATTGTACTGCCCAATAAAAGAGAAAATACCACCATGTGAAATGAAACACGGCCTGGGGCAAGCATCAGTCTGGTATATGTTGATGCTTGCAAACTTGCTCTTGGCCTTCTGGAGCAGATGCAGTCCATAAGTCAGCTAACGATGAGTTCACAGAATCTTAGAGGTTGGAAGGGACCTCCAGAGATCATCAAATCCAACCTCCCTGCCAAGGCACGATCTCCTAAGGTAGTTTTCACAGGAACACATCCAGGTGGGTTTGGAAAGTCTGCAGAGAAGGAGACTCCACAACCTCTCTGGGCAGCCTGTTCCAGGGCTCTGTCACCCTCACTGAAAAGAAGTTTCTCCTCATGTTGAGGCAAAACCTTCTCTGTTCCAGTTTGTAGCTGTTGCTCTTTGTCTTATTGCTGTGGACCACCAAAAAGAGATTGGCCTGACTGACTTGACACCCACCCCTCACATACTTGTACTCACTGATGAGATCCCTCAGTCTTCTCTTCTCCAGACTAAACATCCCCAGGGCTCTCAGTCTGTCTTTTTAGGGCAGATGTTGAAGTCCCCCAGTATCCTTGTGGCTCTCCATTGGACTCTTTCCAGCAGGTCTCTGTCTCTCTTGAACTGGGGAGCCCAAAATTGGACAGAGTATTCCAGGTGTGGTCTTGCTAGGGTAGAGTAGAGAGGGAGAAGAACCTCCCTAGCCCTGCTGGCCACGCTTCCTGATGCCTCCCAGGATGCCATTGTCTCTCTTGGCCACAAGGGCACATTGCTGCCCCATGCAGAACTTGCTGTCCAGCAGGACTCCAAGGCCTTTCTCCAGGGAGCTGCTTTCAGGTCACCTTAACACATTTTGAGGTAGGATAGGAGTATTTTAGAAGGGCAGTGTGATTTGACTTGTGACGAACAGTAGAGGTATTCCTTTACTGATTTTATTTTTATTCATTTTGCTGGGGTGTCTCCTAGCCGAACAGAGAGTGTGCACCTTGAGTTCCTCACTAATCACTGTGTGCTTACAGAGGTCAAAAGAAATCAGGAAGGAAATGTGAAAGCATGGATGAGATAAGCAGTATTGTTGTGTGTGTATGATAACTGGGTTAAACAGATAAGAATAATAGACTTTTTAACTTCTTAACCTTAGTTCTGCTGAAGTCTGCCTAAGTTGAAAAGCAAGACAAGAAGTAGCCAAGAAAATGGAAGGGGTTGTACAGTAAGTCTGCATGTTAGTGCGGGGAGTAAAAAAAAAGGGCAAGAAAAGGCCATTCCCCTCCACTCCCCAACAAGCTAAGAGCAAAAACCTCATTGCCATTGGTATGGACTGCCTAGGGAGGTGGGGGAGTCACTGTCCCCAGAGGTGTTGAAGAAAAGAGTGGATGGGGCAATTAGTGCCATGGTCTAGATGAATGGATAGGGCTGGGTGATAGGTTGGACTGGATGAGTTTGGAGGTCTCTTCCAACCTGTTTGATTCTATGTGCTCACACACTCTCAGTTCAAGCCAGGTGGACTGGAGATAGTGTTCATGGGTGTCAAGGGGAGATAGTGAGAGATGAAGGAGTAAAACTTGACTGATAAGGTTTTTACTGTTTCCACTGATCTATCTAAGCACTCTGAACTACTGGGAGAAAGGATCAATGCTTCTGCCAAGGGAAAAATCTGCTTTTGAGACAACTTTGTCTTCCTGTGTGTTAAAGAGCCAGAGAGCCTCTGACTATCATACCTATGTGTCTGTAGTGCTTGTGTGTTCAAGAATGGTGGATGAAGAAGCCCCCTGGGCCCTTTCTAGTAGCGAGGTGCAGAAAGTTTGGTATGTTGTCTAGGAGGGCCACGTGAGGGGTCCAAAATAGGTCTGATGTACTCTTTGGTTTCTCATGAAGACAACTTCTGAGAAGCAAGCTTCCACACTGGAGGTAGTTACCAAAGGCTTCAGTTAGAGGGATTTCCTTTCTACTCACTGTGGTTGAGTAGAAAGGAAAAATAGAGCAAGAAGCGAGTTTAGGAAAAATCTCTTGTCCTGTACAGCAGTGAAATGCAGTGGATATGGAAAGAGCAAAATGGAACACAATAGGAACAACCTGAGTGTTAAGAGCTTTATAGTAGACCTTTGTGCTGCATGTCTTCTGCTGCGCTGCTTCATGTGGAACAGGCTCACTTTTGGGGCCTCTGCAGTTAACCAATGAAGCCTGCAAAAAAAAAGCTGCAGCCAACAGAATGTATCTGTTTGGACTGTTTTCCTGGAATGGCTCTAAACAAAAGCTAATTCCCTGGAGGGAAATGCTTTAGTGTCCTTTTGCTCAGAAATCATCGGATTTCAGTCTGGTCTGCAAACCTGTTAATTGCCATGAAACGATTCCTTCCAAAAGATACTTGGTTTGTTTTCAGTCCTCCTCAATGAGATCCATATTCCGTGGCACTGACTGCAAGTGAATGGTTTGGAGATAAACGAGTGTCATGCCACGAATGTGTTTTTACTTTGTCATGAGGAGACAGCAGCCAATTAAAATCTGACACTGTATTTTATTATTTATTTTTTAAAATTAAATATATATGTATGTGTGTGTATATATGGGTGTCTGTGTGTGTATATATATATACATATGTTAATCCTATAGGGGAAAAAAATATCAATTTAGATTTTATTACTGTGGTAGTCTGAAGGAAGAAAGGCAGTTAGGGGCACGACTTCAGTTTTATTTCCAACTGAGCCTTTTGCTCGTGTAAGTTTCTTTTGGTTTAATCACAACTTAGCAACAACTTGAATCCATTTAATACCGTGCTTCAGTTGCCTGCAGAGAAGTGTGGCTAATTCTTTAAATGTGCTGGCATGGTGTTTCAAGTGCGCATGTGTGACTGTCTTGTTTCTCATTTGTGCATCCCTCTCCCCTCCCTGGAACCTGGGATGGATAGAGATTAGGGATTATTAGCTACAAAACTCCCTGCTAGTGTACTGAAGGGCCACTTCACAAGGCTTTGTCCCTGCCATCTGAAAAGAGGAAATGGAGAGCAGAGGTAGAACCCACTCAGAGCCTAATAAATACCACTGACAAAAAATATGCTTTGAGTCACATGCTTCCTGTGGGCACTGCAGAGGCAGGGAGCCTGGAGGGAGAGTTTGGAAGAGAGATGCCCTTGTTAAAGAGTGCCAATATGTGGGAAACACCAGACTCAAGGGGAACAACTAAACAAAACCACTTGAGAAAGGTGCCTGAGGAACAGAGTCCTCTAGGCAAGTAGTGGGATTGTTCTTGGAGCTTTCCTCAAGCTGCAGTGGGCATCCATGAAACTTGCTGAGACAACTTGCCTGAGTGGTGGTAGCAGCAGCTGCACTGGGAACTGAAGGGAGACTCAAAAGCCATATAGCTGCCACTACATCACATGGCAGAGACTGGTGTGCTGATCAGGTTCTCCTGCATCATACCTGGCATGACTTAGTCTCTTTTTTTTTCTTTTTTCTTTTTTTTTCCCCCCCCCACTCTGCGTTGTGGCATAGAGAGCAATGCTCAGGGGAGTGCTAGGGGCCACTTCCCTGGAGGTGTTTAAGGCCAGGCTGGATGAAGCTCTGTCCAGCCTAATCTAGGGTAAGGTGTCCCTGCCCATGGCAGGGGGGTTGGAACTAGATGATCCTTGTGGTCCCTTCCAACCCTGACTGATTTTATGATTTAATAGTAGAAAGAAAGAGGAATCCTTGTCCCCCCCTCTCAGAAACTCCAGAGTGTGTTCAAGGGCTTTGTAGAATCAAGGTCTTGAAACAGTATTTAAGTTCAGCTCCAACAGACCTACCTCCTGGGTCATAATTTTCCTTTATCTGCAGTAGATTGCTATGGGGCATGAACAATACAAACCCCTACATAGACATGATGGGCAGTGGTTCTGACATGTTTTTTTTTATCCAGAGGTGCAAGCACATAAACCGGAGGCAATTTAAAACAGTAAGATTAAACTTCCCATTCCTCTCTGAAAAATGGAACTTTTATATATTTGGCTTTCCTATTTCCCTTTGCCTTCCTAAGGCACCCTCAGGCTGAGGACAATTCCCTACTCTGGGCTCGGTTCAGCTGAGAGCAGAAGTCCCAAATGAGGTGGCTTTTTGTTCTGCTTCTTCCAACCTGAATTAGTCATAAATGCTCAGAGTGACCACTTAATCAGAGGCGGTTTCAAAGGATTGTCTTCCAGATTTAGCATGTTTCCAAATAGTTTCCTACTCTTCTGTTCTTGGTGATGGATTATCTGCCAGCTTTGTCAGCCAGGATGAAATGTGGACAGTGAGCTCCAGGCGTTTCCATCCAAAACTTTCAGATAATTACAAAGGGCTAAGTAGATGATTTTCCCCATCCTTGGAGAGCTAAGCTTTTGCAGCTTTTAGCCAGGTTTTTTGACGCAGCAGATTTAGAAGAGAAAAACAAATTTCCTCATGCTGAGGAAGGAAAATATTTCTCTTTTCTTC
>VWZI01008205.1:1382111-1395270 GCA_013396835.1 Psilopogon haemacephalus
CCCCCCCAAACCATCTGACATCATTCAAGTGAGATCAGGGTGGGAAAAACCCACAGCTGGGGAGTCTACTCAGGTATAATAGTTTTTAAAAAAATAAAAAATAAAAAGAGCTCAGGCAGTGAGAAAACAGAGAGGGAGTTGGCTAGTCGTGAGCAGGAGTGTTGTCCAGGAGGTTTGCCATTGTTTTCAATGAGATCAGGACTGGGCACTTGGCTGCAGGGAGAAGTGGACGCAGGCCATTTGGTTTTTCATCCAGACCTTCCCAACACTCAGGAGTGTTTAAATCTGGCCTTGTTTTGGTGAGAACATGCAGTGCTTGGACGTACATGTGCGTGAGCTGATTTTGAACGTGCCATGTAGGCAGAGCCCAGGCTTTAATGTTCCCAGGCAGAAGTTTGCAGAGAGCCTATGACCACCTTTGGGCTTTAAAAGAAGGAGATGCATAACGGTGCCATCTCCTTGTGTCCTCTTTTCCAACCATACTTTTCACGTGTAAGGGCCAGAGACAGGGTGGCTCACTGTAGTGTCTTTCCAAAGCTGTAAATATCCAGCAGTTATATTGAAAAGTTGGTGCTTGGTGTATTTTCAGGAGAACAATTCTCTGTTTGTGCTCATTTCTTGAACCATGCTCTGCTACAGCTTGTATTGAAAGAAAGGAGGCAAGGCACAAGGCTGTTCTGCTAAGTGCTCCACATCCAGAACAACGTCCTTAAATGCAATAATTGCTCTAGACCTTGCCCCTTTATAAGCTTGATTGGCTTTATTTAAACCATAGTGAAAAATCTGGGAGGCTGGCAAAGTGCATTTCTTAATTCCTGGGTTCTGTTCAGCTCTGGGACCCTCAGTTCAAGAGGGACACAGAACTGCTTGAGGGAGTCCGGTGCGGAGCCACAAAGGTGATGAAGGGAATGGAACATCTCTCTTATGAGGAAAGCCTGAGGAAGCTGTGGCTGTGCTGCTTGGAGAAGAGGAGACTGAGAGGTGAAATTGTCAATGCTTATAAAGATGTAAAAGGTGAGTGCCAGGAGGATGGAGCCAGGCTCTGCCTGGTGATGCCCAAGGACAGGTCAAGGGGCAATGGGTGGATGTTAAGACAAAGGAAGTATCATGGAAACATGAGGAAGACTTTTTTCCCTGTGAGGGTGACAGAAGACTGGAACAGGCTGCCCACAGGGATTGTGGAGTTCCCCACTCTGGACATACTCAAATCCTATCTGGATGCATTCCTGTGTGATCTGCTATAGGTGATCCTGTTCTGCATGGGGGTTGGACAGGATGAGCTCTCTAGGTCCCTTCCAGCCCTTGACATTCTGTGGTTAATTTTTCTTTATGTTTTCAGTAAAGAAAGCTAAAAGAAAACAAGTCTGAGAACTGATGCTTGGTGTATGCCACGGTCTCTTTGGACAGGCAACATGAGCCCATCACGCACACCTCAACTACAAATCACTCTGCACCACAGGGGCATTCAGACTGCTAGGATAAACATACGTGTTGGGAAATCATTCTGCAAGTGTTACCTGTGCAGTACCTAATGTTACCTGTTCTGCAAATGTTACCTGTGCAGTAGCTAATTGGCAAATCTGAAAAACCTTGCTTGATTACATCCCCGCTGAAGTAACCCAGGGTGCCTGGTCATAGAACGGTTTAGGCTGGAAGGGACCTCAAAGCTCATCCAGTTTCAACCCCCTGCCATAGGCAGGGACACCTCCCACTAGAACAGGTCGCTCAGGGCCTCATCCAAACTGGCCTTGAACACCTCCAGGGAGGGAGCAGCCACAACCTTCCTGGGCAACCTCTGCCAGTGTCTCACCACCCTCACTGTGAAGAATTTCATCCTAACATCCCATTTAAATCTCCCCTCTGCCAGCTTAAACCCATTCCCCCTTGTCCTGTCATAACAAGACCTTGTGAATAGTCCCTCCCCAGCCCTCCTGTAGGCCCCCTTCAGACATTGGAAGGCTACTATAAGGTCTCCTGGAAGCCTTCTCTTCTCCAGGCTGCAGAGCCCCAGCTCTCTCAGCCTGTCCTCATAGCAGAGCTGCTGCAGCCCTCTGAGCATCTTTGTGGCCCTCCTCTGGACCCTCTCCAACTGTTCCATGTCCTTCCTGTGTTGGGGCTCCAGAACTGCACACAGTACTCCAGATGGAGTCTGAGCAGAGCAGAATAAAGGGGCAGAATCCCCTCCCTTGCCCTGCTGGTCCATGTTGGGAAGCAGACTGCTTTGCCAAATGAAGCTTTGGGGGGGAAAAAAATAACCATCAGTGATATTGTGGCACAAAATGTCCCGACTGGGTAATTTTAAAAAATTTAATGTTGACTTTATTTTAAGACCCATAAACTAAAGAGAGATCTATTTTTTTTTTCCTCTCTGAGGGTGGAGCAGGGGGTTCTCTGTGTGGGCTGAATGGGCAAGTCCTGGCACTGCTTCAGTCCAAAGAACAGGGCACGGGGGAGCATGTCTCATCTGCTGACCGTGCACTGTAGAGATCTCTGCTCAGTCTTCAGGGACTCACTGTTACTGGCCCACCTCAGAGAAAGTCACTTCCAGTTTGAGTTATAGTGATGAATGACTCCAAGTTCTCAACATCTTGCTTTGATCCCTGATGTGTAGGTTAAAATTAATGGGGTTTTTTTGCCCCCCCCCCCCTAGTCTTTTCACCTAAGATTTATGTAGAAATGTCTGCTCCTGTGAGGTTCAAATCTGCCTGAAGCCCAGAATGCTAAGCTCCATTTTAGTGTTTTTCTGTGCCCCCTCTCCCCCCTCCCAAAGAAACAAAAAAAACCCCAAACAAACAAAAAAAAATTAGGATTAAATCAGATAGCTTCATCTGAGAAAAACTAGGAGGGAAATTATTTTGTGAGGGTTTCCTTGCTCTGAGTTTCCAGTAACGAAGTAGTCTGTAAATTACAGTGCCTGTGGAGCAGTCAAAAGCCTGACCTCTCATACTTGAGTGAGCTGATAGAGTTGAAGGCTTTCTCTCTCTGGGTAGATCTGGGACATAAATTTATCTTTATGTGGTATGTGCAGAGTTGAAAGCTCTATCTGCAGAGCAGAATAGCATGTGTAGTAATTATAAGAGAGCATGTCTAGAGAAGAGAAAGAGTCCAAATTCAAGGATGCAATGAATGAATCAGTGGTCAATTAAAGTGCCTCTGAAGTATTAAGGTGATATAATGGGGAGGAGTTTCAAAGTGCTGTTGTCCAGTCACTGCTTTCTACTTACTTACCTGGATAACAAGTATGCACTAACCAGTAGTAACAACATGATTGCTTGTAGAGTGCACCCATGCTCAGCTAACACATCAAGGGGCTGAATTGTTCAGCACACCACAAATCACAGGGAAGTCAGAGGGCTTAAATGAGTGCCTCGAGTTTAACCTCTTGTGTGATGGCAGACAAGGGCAAAGAAGCCAAATTGCAATGCGAGTACCAAGGGTGTTATGTGGCTTTTAAATGCAATCTGAAGCTGTATTTCCTCTTTTGTGGCTAAGTGAAGGACTAAGTTGGTGGCCCAGAGGTTTTAGATGTTGATAGGTTCAGCCAGCAAACAGTGCTTTACATGCAAAAAAAATCCCTTGTGTGGCCCTATATGTTCATAAGTAGGTCAGAGTTTTACTTGGCATGGCCTAACATGTCTACAGGCTAAAATAGTGATTAATGTGGTATCAGGAGGAGAAAAAAAAAANGGGGGAGAAGAGGGGGATGTGAGAGAAACTAGACTTCAATGAGATTTAAAATATTTCATTCAATGATTTTGTAAAGGATTTTGAATACTCCAGTATGCTTCAACCTTAAGTGATGCAGGTGGACTGTAGTCCGCATGTAAGAAAATACTGTGTGGGGTTGAAGTAGTTCCCCTCTTAGATGGGTAGTCCCAAAGGCTTAGTGCGCTTGATAATGCAAGCTTAGTAACACCCAGGCATGAGTAACATGCAGGTGTGCTTCTGCTGGATCATGTGCATGGAGGGGGCTATCATAAAATTACAGCTCAGCACCCATCCTTGCAAAGACTGAGCACAAACTGATGTGGTCACAATAAAAAGGCACTCAAGGTCTTGGTGTCAGCAGGAAGGTAGCAAATTCCTGGCAGGCAGCATGTCACAAGAAGCTGATGTTCACCTGAGCAAGTGCTTTCTGTCTCTGTCAAGTGCCTGCATGTTAAAAAATCAATTTGATTCCTGCCTGTGACTACAGGGAAATGGCACAGAGATAGCATTGAAATCACCTCTGTTCAGAGTACCCATGATGGCCTGATGGGTACCTGTGTGAGAAGCTGGACTTTAAACCAACAGGAAACGGCAAAGATGAGGGAGAACCATACTGCTTTTGAGGAAGAGGAAGAAAACCTGTACAAGAGTGGGTCCCTTGTGTCCTTGCCTACAGAGGCAACCTCGGGCTCCCTCAGTACAGTCACTGTTTTTGCATAACCCAGCCCTTGTCTGCACACAGCCATGGCGACTCCAAGCTGTTAATTATGTTCTCCACACCCAGTAAAAGGCAGCTACACTCCCCTCCATCTCCCCTAGCACTGCAGATCCAGTCTGTCATCCTTCGTGCTCCCCACACCACCTCACCCTGGTTACACAAGTCAGCCAGCAAGCCAAGAGAAACCTCGGAGTTCTCTGGCTCTAACAACAGTTGGTGGGAGCCAGGTTTTTGCTGTCTCATCCCTCCAAGGGACTGGGCAGGAGAGAGAACGGGCCAGAGTTGGGGCTCACGGGGGCTGCTGAGCTCCTGGAGCTGTGAGGGACGCCCTCTCCCCAAGCCCTGCTGTCAGAGGAGGCTGTTGGCAGCCTGTGCAGCGTTGAGGCCACAGGAACGTGCTCTGGGTAGGACCTGTCATTTGGGAACTCGATGGTGGGAATCATGGTACATCAAAGAGGAGCCTCCAGGCTTTTTGGACGTGTGTGTAATAGCCATTCACCAACTTGGGACTGGTCTGTCTTTAGCTGGGTTGTGGCCATAGGTTTTCCATCACGCTCCAAGTCTCCATTAACAAGTGTTTGTTTATCTGGTGCTTGCTGCAGGCCACCATCCCCTTGGCAAAGCAGAATGCAAAACATCTAAACAGAGAGAGTAATGCAGGCTAATTAATTCCTGATTCAAGGAAGCAAAAGATAAATTTCTCAGTAAACTAAACTTTCCTAAAGCTAAATAACTCTTCCCACCTACTTTCTCTCCTCCTCCACTCCTCTCTGTGCACGATAAAATGTCCATCCATGAAACACACAGCTCAGCTACAACCATGATGGGCTCGACTGGGATTTGAAGGAGCACCAAGAGATGATGCTCAGGCCAATTTTGCAGGACACTATGTTAACTGTCTCTGAGCTAGAATGGGCTCGACTGGGATTTAAAGGAGCACCAAGAGATGATGCTCAGGCCAATTTTGCAGGACACTGTGTTAACATGGTCTCTAAACTAGAATGCTGGACAGATACATGGCAACTTGACAACTGCCTACCAGGAGATGGTGCTTTGCTTGCCCTGTATGCTGAGCTGGGGCATTTGGGTTGGTATTTTCTCAGAGGTGAGTTTGAGCCCCAGTTCTGGGCCCCCAGGTTCAAGAAGGACAGGGAGCTGCTTGAGTGAGTCAAGCATAGAGCCACAAAAATTATTAAGGAAGTTGAACATCTTCCTTAGGAGGACAGCCTGAGGGAGCTGGGGCTTTATAGCTTGGAGAGAAGGAGGCTAAGGAGTGACCTCATGAATGTTTATAAACCTGTAAGGTGTGAGTGCCAGCAGCATGGAGCCAGGCTTTTCTTGGTGATGCCCAGTGACAAGACAAGGGGCAATGGATGGAAGCTGAGGCATAGGAGGTTCCACGTGAACCCGAGGAAGATTTTTTTTTCCCTGTGAGGGCGACAGAGCACTGGAACAGGCTACCTAGGGGGGTTGTGGAGTCTCTCTGGAGATATTCAAGAACCACCTGGATGCGTTCCAATGTGATCTGCTCTGGGTGATCCTGCTCTGGTAGGGGTGCTGGACAAGATGATCTTTTGAGGTCCCTTCCAGCCCCTGACATTCTATGATTCTATGACTCTGGTCTCCCTGGGCTCTGTTCTCAGGGACTGGAGGACTCCTTCAATGGATAGTTCAAATTATTTAAATCACTGTCCTCTGTTGACTTTCCTATCAGAGGGGCATATGGAAAGCAATTTCCTCAGCTGCATCAGCAAATACTTTCCTTTCCTCAGCATAGTCTCCACTATCATAGGAACCCAGAGCAGTGGAGGCATGTGTCTGTGTGGAATGTCTGTGGCTACCCATGACCATGCCACGTAAAGGAACGAGCCTCATCTTTCAGCAGCAGCTACATAAAGGAACGAGCCTCATCTTTCAGCAGCAGCTACATAAAGAACTGAGCCTTGTCTTTCAGCAGCAGCTGACACCAGGGCTTTTTGAGAAGGGCTTTTGTCTACCTGCCACTAGCCAGAGAGTACAGAGATGACTTGTCACACCATGCTTGATGTCTTCAATGTGGGGTTGTGTGCCCATTGTGTCACTCTACCCCACAGCTACCCATAACTCTGTGTTTGAGTATGGATTCCTATACCCAAATATTTCTCTGTCTCCCTGAGAGGCTACCTGGATAATCTTTACTTGTGACTGTAAACTTGACTGGGTAGAGGTAGGCCTCCTATGTTCTTCCCATTTGAATCTCTCTGGGACAAATCCTGGAGGCCTTTCTTCCAGTTTCAGTCAGTCCCAACACTGGGATTTCTCTTTCCCCGATTTGCTAAGTATCACTGTTGCTAGAGGGTATTCATTAGCTGAACACAAGATATTGGGGCAGGTCCAGAGATGGCTGGGTGAAATTATATGGGCTGTTTTGTACTGGGGCTCAGAGAAAATAATTTGTTTCTTAAAACTTGGGTTCAGTGGGAATATTACCTGTCAGCATCTAGCACTATAAATTGCCATGTCAGTTTGCTGGCAAAAACTACAAGTGGGACTAAAAGTGCCCTTGATTTGCTCCACTCAAAGCTGATACTGTTTTCTTTTTTAGCATCATAGAACACACAGGCACAGCTAAAAAGCCATTCTGGAAAAAGAAATGTTGAAGTTACACATTTTCTTCCTACTCGTGGGAGCTGAAAGCTCAAGCTTACTGTAAACAGCCTTGGAAAACATTCCATGTTTCCAGAGTTCTGAATCCAAACATTTCCCATGAAGCAGTGACACAGTTTGAGAGCAACGCTTCTTTTCATTAGTGTATTTATTATCTTTTTTTTTGGTAATAGATGTACAAGTTTTGTTTTTTAAGTATTCCTCTTGCTTTTTAAGGACAAGCATCTCCTTTCTCCGAGCAGATTTTAGTCGGGGATGGGGAAAGGGAAAGGTGCACTTCCTTAAATAAATACCTGTATGTGTTTTAGTATTTCTGGGTATTTTATTTTTCAAGCAGAGGCTTGACTTAACCACCTTAAGCTGTCTAGAACCATCATTTGGTGCTATGGAAAGTGTACAGGGTTGTTATGGCTAGATGGAGCGAAGCAGTGGGTTAAATTTTAGCACATTTAGTAGCAGAGAGATCTCTCTTCTGTGAAAGGCAGGATTGTATTATGTAACAGTCCGGCTGCCAAATACTTCTGCTGGCAGTGGTCAGCCTTCTATGCACCATTGACATCAAAACCTAATGAGGTTTGATCCAGAGGAGGGATTTGAAAGCCTGTCTTGTTTTTCTCCAATCTTCACAAGCTGAACTTGTTTAAGAAGGGAGAGGAAAACAAAATGATACAGTCTGCTTTGATAAATGAGGAGGAATAGCAGGTTTTCTCCCAAGTTTTGGATGTTTATTGCTCTAGCAGCTATTGCTCTGAACAAGTCGTTTCTCTTTACAGTGTTTATCATATCAGCTAACCCTGTGCGATGCACCAAGGGGGACTGGATGTGCTCCTTCCATAGGGGCTTTCTGACACCTTACCTTAGTGTCTCCTGCGCCTGGTAGTCATACATAATCATATCAACCACTCGATAAACAAGGGGCTGGGTGAGTGTCCTGCTCCCTACAGCACTCATGCTCAACAAAATATGCCACAAAGTGGGTAGAAGAAACACAGGAATGCAGGAAGACAGCATACAGGGGTGCTGAGCTCCACAAAGGCTGCCACACTGCCAGAATTAATACAGCATTGATACTCTGGCACAGCTAATAAGCTCTTGCTGAAGAGCAGGTCTTACTAGTTTAGCCTATACCTTATCTTTTTAAGATATAGGGTGAGAGCAAAGGTTTATCTGGGCTGACATCCTCTCTGACCATGACTGGTACCAAAGGAAGAGATTAAGGGAGGAGGGCACGTACTGAATGGTCTGTCCCTTGCTAGAATGCAAGCAGGTAGGTTGGCCATATCCCGAGCTGGAGATTTAACAGGCTGTGACTCTGTGAATGTGTTTAATCCCATTTCGAACTCATATTACGTAGCCACAAGCTCCACAGTTTATGTTGCATGGAAAAGTTTTCACCTGGTTTATTTCACACCTTCTCTCAGCTTCTTTGGGTCCAGGCTTACTTTCTCTCATGTTCCCATGTTCCTGTGCTCAAAAAAACTCATCGCCCTTTCATGTTGCCATTGCAGGGCAGGCACAGCTGGTTTTTGGCAGCAGGAGGAGATTGGGCTTGTCTCATTATTGTCATGGTCTAGGGTGATTTTGTAGCAGAGTTGGTTTTAAGGAAGCGTTTTAAACGAGAAGGAGGTAGATTTAGGGGTGTTTATTAGAAGCGGCTTTCAGTGAGGTGTAGCACAGTTCATGCATCCATGGATAAAGGAATAGAAAGGTTCTCATTTCAAATAATTTAGCGTTGCCAGCACTAGCAAAACGGCAACAGGAATGACCATGTGGAAAGCATATTGAATGCTTTATGGAAGTGCAAAGGTATGAGAGAACATGAACGCTTACCTTACCTCACCCAGGAGGTTCAATAGCCTTTTGTTTATTTGCTGGTGGAGGAGGCAGTGTAACCAGGGGCTAAATACCCCAGATGAAATCACTGAACAAGTCAGTGGCAGGGCTGGGGTTGCAGCCTAGGATCAATGTCTTTCGGTTCCTGCCTGTGTTTCTCTGGGAAAGTATTGCTGGTTACAGGGTTAGAGGTGTTAACTGCTATGAAGTTTGGCTGTTACGCCTGTATTTCTGCTTTCATCTTGAGGACTTTCTGCTTTCATCAAGAGGCCTCTCTTGACCCTTCAGCGAGTCCTATCAAAATTATTTGAAAGAAATCTACAGAGACCAAGGTTTTAATTTTTTTTTTTCTTGTTTACTGCTTCAGCTGCTACCAAAACTCTCTGACAGCCACATGTAGCAACAGAAACGTGCTGATAAAGCCCAGTTTTAGTGCCTGTGCATGTTACCAATGGCAGAGGAATGGAACGTAAATGATAAATAGCGTTGCCACGTGATGGGCTGCCTTTTGCATGCAAGTCTCAGCATCCGCTTCTCTCCCCTAGAATAGCTCACAGTCTGCCAGGATCCTGGGCATCTACAGAAAGCTGTTAGAGGAAGGAGAGGGTTTTTTTTTCCCCTCTCTTTGTCTCTTCCCCTAGATTTTCATTCCAAAGGCTTTGCATGTTTCAGATCAGTATTATGCCAATGAAAACATATCTGTATTTGAAAAGAGCATATGGTAAAAGTAGTCGAATACCACAATGCTGGAGATTAGGAAAGAGTGATTATGTTGAAAGTTTTATGGTCTACTGTAGTAATGGGCAGAGATGTTGGGACATACGTTCATGGAGACCTGTAATGATAGGCCATATGGCAGTGACTGATGGAGGCAAGAAACTGCAGAGTCCCCTGAAAAAGGCAGGATGTGCAATCATTTCCGTTTCGCTATCACATCCATATCTGTTTGCTATCCTGATCAAGATAAAGAGATTAGCAGGCTGTGCTTTTGTATATCATGAAAATGTAGGGTTCAATGATTGTACTCTTAACAGCTCTTCCACTTGAAGGAAAAGGGATTTCTTAACAGACACGACTGAAAAAATGAGCCAAATTAACTTATTTGACAGCCAAATATTAAAGTTTTCTTGTCCCTTCAGACAGGTTTGGAACAGAGTTCTTAAACTTGTTCTCACTTTTAGGTTGCATTCATGGGAGAAGATCCTGGCATTCCTGCTCCCTTTCTGGTTAGCTTGGGTTTGTGTGTGGGTTTAGTACAATCTCAAGAAATCCACACTTGGATTGTGATAATTTCACCAATGAGCATCATGGGATGGAACGGAACAATTTTGTAGTCCAGTCTTGTGGCCTTTGCAAGAGCAGAAGGGTACTTAGAGGATGGGCTTAGTAAAAACAGCATTGCCTAAAAGCCTCTTTTAGTACCCTAGTTTGCTGAGGCTGCTGATTGTGGAGGAGTGGTATTCGTGTTAAAACACAACGACAAGTGGATGAATCATCTGCTGGAATTTTTAAAGGCAGAAAATAAGCACACAATTTAAGTTGGAGTGATTTATAGTACGAAGCTCCTCCATCAGGGATACGTTGGAAGAAATAAGGGTGTCGTCTTGTTTACAATATGTGAGCCAAACCCAGAAATGGTGGTGTCCAAACTGTTTTTCACAAACCTGGCATGATCATCCTCTTCTTGATGCTGTTTGGCAACTAGGCACTTAATCGATTATGTTAACGTATAGGAAGGCAGAAAATTTGTTGGCTTTTGCTTGGTAATTAATCCGAAACTGCTGACGTCTGTAAAGCCTTTATGAGAGGTTATTTCAATATATATATGTATTTGCAGCAGAACATGAGAGGATATTTGCATAACACCTTGGATGCGCTCAAACAGTTTCTGAAACACACATATAGATGTGACTACCACAGGCTTGGGAAAGTGAAGGAAAAGCACTAGACTTGGCAAAGCCCTGAATACGGATTTGGCTTCCAATACCTGCAAAATAGCTTCAGACAGTGCCCAATTTTTCAAGCCAGGCTGAGTGCCTAGGCCCCAGTATTTTGTTCTGCCCTCATTCTGGGAACATGATGTGTCCCAGAAGCCAAGGCAAACATGGTGTTCACTTTTGCTGGGTTATGTTTGGCTGACATTTCCTGAAGGAAAGAGCTCAGGAAAATAAAAACTTAATTTTCATTGGGCATCATAATAAGAATAAGAATTATAGCAGCTCATTAAACAGCAGTTGCCTCTACCCCCCCCCGCCTTTACTTCTGAAATGTTAGTGAAAAAAACAGGCAATGCCCATTGTAATGGAGAGTAGAGATTAATTTTCCATCTGTCTAGCAGAAAGTAACAGCATATTTACCTCTGTATCTAAAAGCCTGACTAGATAGCCCAAATCTTGTATAGCTTCTGCAGGAAAAAAAAAAAAAAAAATCCCTTCCCATTACTTAGTTCTGCTCTTTAACTATTTTAAATGGCCACTTCATAACATTTGGCTTCAACAGGGAGCCAAATGTAGACAGGATTGTTTCCAGTACCCATGAGAAGTCAAAGAAAGATGCCATTTGCTTTTTTTTTTTTGGACCTCAGAAAAAGCAGCTGAGGAAAGCACATTATATGGCAGCATGGCACCTTCATTTCATGGTGATTTGTTTCTTGTATTGTAGAATGAAAAGAATACAACTGCAGATGATTTCTGTGATCTCTGTAAATTCATGTCAGGACATGATTTAACAGCCATGGTGCTGTGAGGTCAATAGTTAGACTCCATGATCTTAGAGGTCTGTTCTACCTGAAACAATTTTATCATTATGTCTTGGGCAACCTGCTGTGAGTGACCCTTCTCTAGCAGAGGGGTTGGACCAGATGATCTCCGGAGGTCTCTTTCAAGTGCTAACATTCTGTGATTCTGTGTCTTTCAATAACACAGACACAGTAGAATAACTGTAAAGGACCATATGATTCCTTAGCAAAACCTGTCCACCTAGGACTGAGGTGCAGCCTCTTTGTCAGTCTAGGTCTCATCAGTTGACTTTTCAATCAGTTTAACAGCTGGGATTATGTTTCTGTTCCCCCAAATGTGCTATTTGCTTTTGCAGTACTGTCTTTGTCGTACAGATGCCATCAGCTTTTACACAAAAGACTTGCCTCTCTGAGTGCTTTGCCTTTATTATGAGAAGAACCCTGAATGTAAAACCAAAAACCAATGGAAGAAAAATTGGGTTCGGATAATTGATCACCATTTTGGTACTTTTCTTGCTATGATGTCTCAAGAAGTACCTGCACAGAAAAGGGATCAGGAGTTAAATGCAGTAAAAAGAGCAAACACTTGCATTCTGTAGTTGTCTGTGTAGTTATTAGCAGATCCCTAAGGAACAAAAATTAAGCAGTGACTGTTTCCTATGAGCTAATGTAGGCAATTCTGCACTAAGGATGGTGGTGTTTGTGAACCTCGCTCTTGTACAGACACACATCTACCATCCACCATCCATCCATAAGACCCCCCAAGGCAGGCACTGTAGTGCTGGCTGGTGGGGTGGGGAAACAAAAGGTGAAATCTTCATGTTTAGTGAATGTAAAAATGAACAAGATAGCACAACTGCAGTCTGGCACCGTGTGCTCTGAAACTTATCACAGATTGATTAGGGAAGCTGAGGTTTTGTTCTTATTCTGGGGATCTACCTTTGGCAGTATTATGCATTTGTCCTTGGAAAGAGTGCCCTGTTATGATGTCTCAGGTTAGATATACCAAAACTGTCACAATTTCTTCAGCCATATCTTCTGATTTTCAAATCACATCTCAATGTACAACTCTTTATAGTTGGGACACACCTGTCTACATCCAGCAGCAACAAATTGTTCTCTTCATGATGCAACAAAGGAACAAAGGGCTCAACTTCTATTGATTGGTGGGTTTGCCTCTCCCTTGTCACTTGGCTGCATCTCAAAGTCACAGTCAATACTTTTTAACACCAGAATGAAGAATATTTGCTCTGTATGTTTCATACTCTATGTTGCTACGTTATCTGCTCTAGCCGTGCCCATAGATTCCCATGTCAGTGCTGCAAGAACCAGTAAATTGCAAGCCCTTGGCAATAGCAGCAACTATTCCCTCTGAAAATATTGCATTATATTCCCTGGCAGAAGAGAACATCTAATGGAGTACAGATGATGTGAATTAATCTTTGAATAAGCATTTAATTTGTTGGCCAAGATCTGATTGCCTTCTTTCTCTTTTTTTTTCTTTTTTTTTTTTTTTT
>VWZI01008205.1:1395317-1487702 GCA_013396835.1 Psilopogon haemacephalus
AGAACCCAACCACCATTAAGAGCACTTTCAGGGTAAGACATAGGATTCAAACTCCATCACCTCAGTTAGCCTCTTCTAGCCAAAGGTGATGAAGAATTTGTTTTACAAAGTGTTGAAGAATTTTGTATCCTGCTGAGAATTTGTTTGAAAAATGTGATTTCTTGCCCGGGTCATTAGAATTGAAGGGGCTGGCTTGTCTACAAACATATGGATTAAAAATATTGCTACAGCTGAGATACAAAACGCTTAAATTAATCCCTCCTCTTGGGTAAGCTCTGCTTTCATTAGGCTCAGCAGAGAACACACTGAGCTGGCCTATAATAAATCTTGCCCCCAAACCATTTCCACGGCGATGTACAGGGCGGCGGAGAATAGATGCGAGTGAGTACAGAAAGCACAGGCAGATTGAGAGCACACAGAATATATCTGAATGTTCACAAACTCATTAGAGGAAGATGAGAGCGAGACCCTGTGGCTTTCTGGACAATGGGAATGGCCTCGCACCAGCAGTGCGTTTGCGTCATGACAGAGACTGACTGGGAATTGAGGGAGTCAGGAGAGAGTTAGGGGAGTAGAAAATCCACAAAGATTAGTTTGAACTGGATCCCAGAAGCAATGGGGTGTCAATGAGATAGTGCTGGCAAGGCTTGTCTAAGGGGCAAAGATTTACTGGGGAGGCCAGGGGGCTGTGGGCTGCATCCCACTAGCTGTGCTTCATGTGCCATCCGGTGACGTGTGGGATCTCATGTTCCTGATGCAGCTGAATCTCCAAAACGATGTGGCTGTTCTCATTTGGATGGGGCTAGCCCTCGTCATGCCCATCTGCGCAGGGTGAAGAGGTGGGAAATTATACTCTGCAGCTAGTGGTGTCAGTGTCACGGGCAACTGGGGAGGTCCAGGAGAGAAGAGAAATGCTGTTCTCCATGGCCAGAAGTGATCATGGCCTGAAGGAATGGGGATGCAGTCCAGGCCTTGGCACTTAAAAAAGTAGGTGGTGACAGGAAGATTTGCGGGCAACAGATGTGGAAGGAGAAGGAGAGTTCAGGGACAAGAAGCATGGTGTGCTTGGTTCAGGTGCAAAAAAAAAGGTGGCTGAAGACATGGTGGTGGGCACTGGGCCATATTTGAAACTGTGCTTCTTTTAAATGGCTGTGGCTTGGTTTGGGGTTTTTTTGTTCCCTTTATTTCACTTTTTGCACATTTGCAGGTTGCCACAGTTCAGAACACACTTCCAGCTGATTACTCTTGGTTGCAGGGGAAGAATCTCTCCTTGAGCATGTTTCTGCAGGGCTTGTGTTAGGGAGGCAGAAAAATATGGTCTTGAGCTAAAGCCAAGGAGTGGAGCAAAGATAGCTGGGTTACATTTCTGCTCCAAACACAGGTGTAAGATTTATGGGAGTCATTTAACCTTCCATTTCCCTTAATGTAAAAGAGAACAAGAGCCCCTTCTTGTCTGAAAAAGATATTCTAAAGCTTCGTTCCTTAGTCAAGCACTTCCGAAGCAAAAGCTTCTGGTGAGAGGTAGGAAACGTTGGAAGCAGCGTCCCTGTCTCCAGGGGTTCTGTCTTTGACTTTTAACTCTATCTGAAAGGGCATCCATGTTTTGGCATCTGTACTCTGTTTTACAATATTTGTGCAAGTGGTGTGCTTGCTGTTTTCCTGATTAAACTCACGTGCAAAGGGCAGGTGGCTTCTTGTCTGATCCAGAAATGTCAGCCTGCCTTTGACAGGCCCAGCCAACGTCAGGTTTCCCTGTTTTGCAGCAGAGTGCTGGCATGTGACGCTGCTAGGTCTGGATTCCCAGCAGTTCAACTGGCAGATATTTGAGGACATTGAGGAAAAGGAAAACAGAGCAACTTCTTCACAGCAGTTAAGGTAACGATAGAACCATTTGCCCTATGAATCTCTCACGTCAGAAACACTTCCAAAGCATATGCTGCCTCATTTTCAAGGCTGCTGAGCACTTATGGTTTTCTTCGGTTGCAATGAAGGATCTCAAACAATTCATAGAATCATAGAATGGTTTAGGTTGGAAGAGACCTTAAAGACCATCCAGTTCCAACCCCCCACCACAGGCAGGGACACCTCCCACTAGATCAGGTCGCTCAAGACCTCATCCAGCCTGGCCTTGAACACATCCAGGGAGGGAGCAGCCACAACCTTCCTGGGAAACCTGTCCCAGTGCCTTGCCACCCTCACTGTGAAGAATTTCTTCCTGACATTCCATTCAAATCTCCCCTCTACCAATTTGAAACCATTCCCCCTTGTCCTGTCATTACAAGACCTTGTGAATTAATTTGTTTACTCATAGAGTGACTTCTAATGAGGAACTACAAGGAAGGGAAGTGCAATGGCCAGCAGATTGAGGGATGTTCTCCTCCCCTTCTACTCTGTCTTGGTGAGCCCTCACCTGGAATACTGTGTTCAGTTTTAGGCTCCCCAGTTCAGGAGGGACATGGATCTACTCGGAAGAGCCCAATGGAGGGCTGTGAAGATGATCGAGGGGCTGGAACACTGCCCTGTGAGGAGAGGCTGAGGGACTTGAGGCTTTTTGGTCTGGTGAAGAGAAGACTGAGAGGGGATCTAATCAGTTTATAAATATCTGAGGGTTTGGGATAAAGAAGGAGGGGACAAACTCTTCTCAGTTGCATCCTGTGATAGAAGAAGGGATAATGGTTATGAACTACAGCACAGGAAGTTTTGCGAGGTTGAACTTCTTTACTGTAAGGGTGATGGAGCTCTGGAACAGGCTGCCCAGAGAGGTTGTGGAGTCTCCTGGAGACTTTAAAGCCCTGTCTGGATGTGTTCTTGTGTGAACTGAGCTAGATTCTATGGTCCTGCTCTGGCAGGGAAGTTGGACTGGATGATCTCTGGAGGTCCCTTCCAACCCCTACCATCCCGCGATCCTGTGATCATCACTTTCCCAGGTGCAGGAAAACGTCAAACCTTTTGAAGACCTCTTTTTGTGTTAGAATTAGCATTTTCTGTGTTTGTCAGGGCTCTCCGTTCTACAGCTTGGGGGGTGGGGATGGAGAAGGGAGGAAGCAAGATCAATCCAGTTTGTACTATGTACTTAGCTTTGTGTAGCTTGTGACATTCTTCACCAACACTCTCAGAGATGCCTGTCCTCTTGCAAATGTGCTAACAAATAAGTACTGACCAGGCACTGTGTGGTCAGGAGTGGCCTCTATCCTTCTGGGCTCATAACCTCAATAGGCAAGTGTGATAGTTTAAGCAGTTACCTGCCCCCCCACTTTTTTATAAACCCAGGCTAGGACTCAGAACACTGGAAGCTGATAAAGGAAGCTTTATATTTACAGCAACGCACAATATACAAGCAAACATTTGCAAGGTATAACAGATATTTACAGATATATGTAATGATATCAATGAAAAGGTAATACAGAAACACCACAGCCCTCCCAGAGACCAAAATCCCCAAGAGGGGTAACCAACCAGCCCTACCACCTCTCCCCCCCTTCCCCAATCTTATCTCACCACCTGTTGATGCTAAAGATAGGCGGAAGTAGATGGGCCAGGTGCCTTAGTAGTAGAAAGAAGTTAGTAGTATTACTGAGAATTAGCTACCAAGGCAAAGACAAAAGAGACCATGCAAAGAGAGGCAGCTGCAGCCAGAGCAGAAAGAAACCATCTGATATCCAATGTTTTGGGTACAATACTTAAAAACTTTTTTTGTTTTCCTTTCTCAGTAAAACTCTGATGAAGTGCCATACTGTGTTTTCCTCTCTCAGCCAGTAGTCTAATTCCTCACTCAAATTCTCCAATTAGCTCAAACCAGCACGATAAGCAAGGCAAACTGGGCCCACAGGAAGCACTTTAGTTTATGTTAGATAAATGAGAGGGAGAGGCTCCAGAGCGAAGGGATCGTTCTGGATGTATGTGGCGGAGTTGCACTGCAACCTGGGCCGCTGGGACCAAGCGTTTTAACTCCAGCACCGAACTGCACTTGTCCTTCCCTGGGGCCTCAGCAGTTAACTGATAGTTTTAAATCATCACTTAAACAGGTTGAATGAATTCCAGATAACGGAATCTATACCGCTGCCAAGCTTTCCTCTGGGATCCCTCTCCTCTCTTCACCCCCCTGGGGTTTGCTGTGTGCAGTTATGTATCCTCTAAGTTTTCCTTGAAAACTTGGGCTCATTCATGACTGTGAATGCACAATTCATAGCAGAGCTGACACATTTCATTAAGCTCAGCACATTGCAGAGAGGCTTGGCAAAGGATCCCTGGGTTTTTATTCAACCCAGACACACCGTGTGACCAGCTGTCACAGACTGTGGTGTAAAATTAGAATAAAACCATAAAACCCAGTTGAGGGAAGGGGGAAAAATTGTCTCCCTCTCTGGGGACAGCACTTTGAGCGGCGACAAAAGACTTCCCCAGAGCACATCAGGCACAAGCAAAATCTTTGTGCAAAACTCAACTGGTTTCAGTTTGTGCTTGAATACTGTTCCATGGTTAAGGTGCCACTGTATGAAGGGTTGACCTTGCTCTAGCTTCAGCACTTGCTCTTGCTTTGCTGTCAAGAGCACACACAAGTTTTGGTGGAACAGTGTATCCTTTGAACCAGGCTGCAGGGTTGAAAACAACCTGTTAAGAGCATTGTAGTGCTGCTGTGCTACTTAGGAAGGCAATGTGAGGATGAAAAGTTGTGCAGTCCTTTTCTGTGAAGAAAGTAAAATGGGTTTGCATGTGTTAGAGTCTGTCTGAGACAGGCATGCATATGGCTTGACCCTGTTTTTCAGAGCTCTTTTTGCCCTCTCATTTGTGTCAGGCAGCACAGGGGTGTGATTTTCACCTTGCAGATGTGTCTGGACATGGTTTTTTGGGGTGCCTTTGAGCTGTTCAGTGGCCCAGCTTTAAGTAGTGTAAAACTATGACCTTTCCTCTTGGCTCCACATGAGAAATGCAGCCTAGTGGCTATCACAGCACATTTAGAATCATAGAATCAGTCAGAGCTGGAAGGGACCACAAGGATCATCTAGTTCCAAGCCCCTGCCATGGGCAGGGACACCTTACCCTAAATCAGGGTATCTAGAGGCTCATCCAGCCTGGCCTTAAGCACTTCCAGGGATGGGGCTTTGATTACCTCTCTGGGCAGCCCATTCCAGGGTCCCACCACACTCATGGTGAAGAACCTCTTCCTAATCTCCAGTCTGAATCTACCTATTTCTAGTTTTGCTCCATTCCCTCTAGTCCTATCACTACCTGACATCCTAAAAAGTCCCTCTCCAGCTTTCTTGTAAGCCCCCTTAAGATATATTTAATGTGTGGGATGCAAGATCACGAGAGAGGGATATGCACTGCAAGTGTTTCAGGCATCCTTCTGGGGGAACATCAGGCAGGAATCAGCTGATGCATGAAGTTTGTGCTGTCTGATAGAACAGCTAAAGGGCTGTTTCAAAGTTGAATTCTAGATTTCTCTGCCACTTGGAGGCACTGAGGATTGGTTTGATGACTGTCTGTGTTATGCCTTGATGTCCAATGGACTTCTCGATTGGCTTAAGTCAATCCAGGACAAACAGCAAGCAAGTCACAGAGCTGGGACAAAACGATTACCTGACTTTCACCACCAAAGTTTAACTACCAGGTGTCATTTTTATTGTCACTGTTAGGTAATTGGAGGATATGTAAGTAGGTCAGGACTTCGGTAGAGAAATAATTGGAGGCCTCAGGGTACAGATAGATGACTACCATAGATTCTAACAAAATTAGTTAATCAGCAGTGATGAAATTATATCATCATCCAGTAAGAGAATCATGCAACACCATGGCTAGAACCAAGGCCTGCTGTTTGCCTTGGTTCATGCCAATTTATAAAATGGGTTAAGCTATTTCCATTCCAGCATCGTGTTCTCCATGTGGGATAAAGCTTGCCTAATGGAATGCTTCCAAGTGAAAAATTCTGTTCTGATACACATTAATTTCTTTCCTCTGTCATACAGTTCTATGTCCATGATGAATTCTGACTCCTGACAGAGATGTGGAAATTAAATACATGTTAAGGTTCTGTTTGCTTATGTTTGAGAGCCATACTTATGTATGCATAGAACAGCATACATACAGGCACTAATACAGGCTGGGTGGCAAATGACTGGAGAGCAGCCCTAAGGAAAAGGACCTGGGGGTCTGGGTTGACAAAAAGATCAATGTGAGCCAACAGTGTGCACATGCAGCTCAGACAGCAACTGTGTGCTAGGCTGCATTAAGAGAAGCGTTGCCAGCAGGGCAAGGGAGGGGATTCTGCCCCTTTACTCTGCTCTGCTCAGACTCCACCTGGAGTACTGTGTGCAGTTCTGGAGCCCCCAACACAAGAAGGATGTGGAACTGCTGGAGCCAGTCCAGAGGAGGGCCACAAAGATGATCAGAGGGCTGCAGCAGCTCTGCTATGAGGGTAGGCTGAGAGAGTTGGGGCTTTTCAGCCTGGAGAAGAGAAGGCTTTAAAGAGACCTTATAGCAGCCTTCCAATATCTGAAGGGGGCCTACAGGAGGACTGGGGAGGATTGGCAAGGTCTTGTAATGACAGGATGAGGGGGAATGGGTTTAAGCTGATAGAGGAGAGATTTGAACGGGATGTTAGGAGAAAGTTCTTTACAGTGAGGCTGGTGAGACAGCGGCACGGGTTGCCCAGGGAGGTTGTGGCTGCTCCCTCCCTGGAGGTGTTCCAGGCCAGGCTGGATGAAGCCTTCAGTGACCTGTTCCAGCAGGAGGGGTCCCTGCCTATGGCACAGGGGGCTTGGAACTAGATGAGCTTTGAGGTCCCTTCCAACCTAAACCATTCTATGATTGTATGAACAGGTCCTTGGGGGTGTTAACAGGTACCTACAGTAACATTTCCATGCAATGCTAGCAGTTGTATTCATCTCATAAAATCAGGTCAGTATGTTGTAAAGGCAGAAGCATGAGGCTGCTGAAGTGCATCAGCACAGTAAATGATGGTTTGGGTTCAGATCTATTCTCTGCTGGACTCAAGTCACATCAGGTCCCTGTCATGGACTCCAACCCAACCCTAGAACTGGAGACAGAAAGACTTCCCATTCTTCATGGTAGCACTGGTTCTGCTCTGGGAGGGATGCAGATGAATGTATGGTTTTGTGCCTGGGAAAGGCTAGGCAGCTCAGTTTTTGTAGGTCTCCTCATTTTGCTTTTCCTAAGTATAGTACAGATGCTTTGAGTCTGATTTAGAGCAGAGCTTATTAATCTAATCCTGCATGATTTACTGTGTGGGGACAGATGTGGCTTTTTGCAACATACAGAGAGAGATCCCACTTGCAATATTTGTATTGTTGATAAATGCATTTAAAAAATCCCCAAACCAAGCCACCTCTGTTACTGGGAAGCAGTATTCTGGGGCCTGGATCCAAAGAGAGTATCTTGAGTGTGAGGCTGGTAATAGGAAGAAAACTAAGTCATGATCTTGGGGTTTTAACTGCTGTATTCATGAGAAGATGGCAATGTTCAGCTTCAACCTGGAAGGGATGGTTGGCAAATCCCCTTATTTTTACTGGTCTTTTATAAATCCTCAGCATTATTTCCCACCCACCCACCCCCATTCCCCCCTTAAAAAGCCACTTTCATGGGAGTAAACATCAGGTTCAGCCCCTTCTGCAAGTCATGAGGCACATTGACACATAGAGACGGTTTTCCCTGAGGAACTACAGGGATTTCACAGTCCTTTTTTTTTTTTTTTTCCTCCCACAACCTTTTCTCCTGATTCCAGGCAGGGATCCTAGGAACAAGGCTGTTTNAGTGGCTCGGCTAGAGCTGACCTGGCAAGGCAGATACACTGTGGAGTTAAGGCCTCCCAAGGGAGCACAGCCAGCTGGAGTGTCCTCTTGACTGAGCAAATCCTAAAGGGAGTCCTGATTCTGCTGGGAAGAAGTTGTGGGATTGGCTTTACTCCCAGCTTCTGGCAAGAGGGACGTGTCTGTGGCAGGGAGAGGTTTTGTCCCTACACACTGTGTGATATGGCTACACTGTCATCAGGATTTGGCTTTCTTGCCCTGGAAAGGGAGGAGGGGAGACAGTATTGAAGTGAAAGCAGTCTTCAGGATGCTTCCGTGGCAACACGAGATCAGCCAAGAGCCGGGTCTGAGGAGGATGGATGTAACTTTTTGCTCCTTTTCCTTCTCTCCTTTGCCTGCTCTTTGCTTTCTGGGCACTCGCACTTTATGATCTTAGAAGTCTTTTCCAACCTTAATGATTCTGTGACTCGCAGAAAAGCCCTCAGGCTTAGTATCTCACTGTCCATGTGCTGCTCTTTATTTTTCCAGGCAGGTGTTTGTATTGCTTCTGATATAACCAAGTGGCTACTGCCATCCTCAGACCTGCTGTTAGGCATTTTTAAGTGCATAAAACTGCCTGCCTCCTGCTCGCAGTACTGCACCCCATGTAGGCTCAGGCATTTTGTTTGCAGCTTCTGAAGTATATTCCCCAAATAGGTCATAGATGCTTTTCTCCATTTAAACAAATAATACTTTAAAGAGAAAGGAAAATAGGGGTGCTGCTCTTCCCTTAGGAGTTTTATATACTGAAGAACCCCTCACTACCAGGCTGGGCAGGAGGGTTAGATCTTCCAAAACACCATAGCTCAGGCATCTTTAGTGCAAATCCCTGTTTCTGGGAGCTCATTTAACAGAGAGAGCTTGTAGGAAAGCAACATCTTTTAGAGCATGGAGTTTTAAAGGTCTGTTACTTTAAGGGTGGTTTAGCTTTGCGATTTCTACATGGCAATTATCACACTTTCCATGGTACTGCTTATTTTCTTCAGACTGGGAAAAAAAAAAATCATACTTCTGTTGAGCAGAGATACCACAGACTCAGTCTAGTGGATGTGAATTTACTGATTTTTTTTAAAATCAGGACTTTGGAAATGGAGTGCTTTCTGGAGTGAGAGGTGTCACTGGTGTTAAAATGTTTTGAAGTGGAAGTTCTGCTTTCAGTAAGTTCAAGGTTTGAATACTTGGAATGAGAGATAGCATTTGACTTACCGAGGTAAGAATCCCACTGGGCAGGAATGAAAGGCACAAAAGCATTTGCATAGGCCTGCTGTGGAAGTGAAGTGTCCCTAGATGTGCAAATACCCCTGCAGGCCCCTAAGGCAAGAACACAAATCAAGGTAGGGCAAATGCTTGGGAAGCCATCAGGTGCATCCATCATTTAGCTTACTGCTTCTGTACCATAGCCACCCCGTCTACAATCTGGGAATATGTAGTAGCTCTGCACTTCTCAAAACCATCGTGAAACATCATGGATGACAATTTATAGAGCGATTTGAGGTCTTCTGGCTGTGGGGCAACGTATTTTTAGAGTCAAAACTGGGACAGATATTGAGTTCATGAATGGGCCTTGGGGACCATAGCTTCACTCAGACGCTGTAGGTAAATTTAAATCCACACCACAGCCGCTATGTCTGCAGAGAATGGCTGTTTCCCTTTTAATTTGCTGTTCTTCAGTGGTTTCCAGCCTTTGCTAGCCCGTCTTTGTGAAATGAATTTTCTCCATTCAAAAGCAGCAGTGTTTTATTTTTGTTTTAGCTGTGCTTGGGAATGCAGAGCAATTCAATCAAGAGGAAAATACACCATGAAAAGCTCTGAAAGCCCCGAGGTCAAGGATCTGAAGTTACCCACAATATTAATGACAAACCAGTGGCTGCACCATGGCAACGGACAGAAGAATATGTGGCGTGGAAACCATAAGTAGTGTGGGGCTTTGAAAGAGCACAACCGGGAGAAAAATGGAAATTACATGATGTTCTCTCTGTTCTGTGCTAGGACAGCCATGTACGGTCTAATCCCTAATGCTAGGGAGTCCAAGACTTTCAAGAGGGCCCCATAAGAGACAGAGAAAGAAGTTGGAGTTGGAGCTGGAATTGAACTGACAAAAAGTTTTATTTAAAGGGGCAAAGGTTTGGGTGGGAGCAGGTTAAATGAAGTCCTCTTAAAAAAAAAAATAATAATAAAAAGGGATGGATATGCTATGGGATCCCATGCCTGGGTTCTCCTCTGGGATTCCCTGATGGGTCCAAGTGAATCGCTCTAAAAAACAACAAGCACTGATGGTGGACTTGATTAGAAACATGAACCTCGGCTCCTTTGCCAGAGCTGGGAATTGGTGGCAATAGGTTGAGCTGTTGGCTTCAGAGGGTGTTGAGTTTCCCAATTAAGAAGTGAAGGAACTGTTTCCAGAAACACCTCTAGATGGAATATTTGTTATTGCTACGTTTCTGTGACCATTTCTGCTGGCTTGTGGTACGTGAATAGCTGAAGATACAGAGAACTGAACTGTCTAGCTCTTGCATCACATGAAGTGCTGAAGAGCACAAAATGAGGCAGAAAGAGAGCCTAAAAAGTCTCTCCCCAGCTTTTTTGTAGGCCCCCTTCAGATACTGGAAGGCCACAAGAAGGTCACCGTGGAGCCTCCACTTCTCCAGACTGAACAGCCCCAACTCTTTCAGTCTGTCCTGATAGGAGAGGTGCTGCAGCCCTCTGAGCACCCTCATGGCCCTTCTCTGGACATGCTCCAGCATGTCCACATCCCTCTTGTAATAGGGGCTCCAAACTGGACACAGTACTCCTGGTGGGGTCCCACCAGAGCAGAGTAGAGGGGGAGAATGACCTCCCTCGACCTGCTGGACACACTTCTCCCGATGCAGCCCAGGCTCTGGTTGGTTTTCTGGGCTGCAAGTGCACACTGCTGCCTCACGTTGAGCTTCTCGTCCACCAGCACCCCTAGGTCCCTCTCCTCAGGGCTGCTCTCCAGCCAGTCACTGCCTAGTCTGCATTTGTGCTTGGGATTGCCTCGACCCTTACCACAGCTCACCTGCCTTGGTGTGGAATAACTGCGCTTGATGCTGTGTTGCTGTGTGCGCTGAACCCTTCGCCGAATCCTCAGGTGGCACACGGGAGCATTATGGCTTGAAATCAATGCTGGCAGTCGCAGCTATATTATTCTGCACAAATGCCTTCTTTTGCTCTTTTCTTTGGCTGCAGGAGCACTGCAGCCATATAACTATGCACAGAGCTTTGTATATGTGCATTTTTTTTTTTTTTAAGCCAAGACCCTACTTTTCAGGACATAGGCAATAGAGACAGTGACTCAAAACCAGGTCATGGTAAACCGGATCACTTAACAGCCTCTATTTCTGTGTTGCTGTAACATCTGTTGCTGTAGCTTTTGTTGTGTACCCTTGCAATCAGATGACCTAATTCTTTTTTGCGTGCGCTTGGGCAGGGAGAGGGCTGAGATTTGAAGAGAGCCCTGTGCAGAAATCTGTCTATTGAATCTGGTTGGCTAGTGGAACTCAACTGCAAAAACTTGAGTACTGCGTCCAGTTCTGGTCCCCTCAATTCAAGAGAGATGCTGAGGTACTGGAACGTATTCAGAGAAGCTGGTGAGGGGCCTGGAGCACAGCCCTATGAGAAGAGACTGAGGGAGTTGGGGGTGTGCAGCCTGGAGAAGAGGAGGCTCAGGAGTGACCTCATTGCTGTCTACAACTGCCTGAAGGAAGGTTGTAGCCAAGTGGGGGGTTGGTCTCTTCTCCCAGGCAACCAGCAACAGAACGAGGGGACACAGTCTCAAGCTGGGGGAGGTATAGGCTGGACATTGGGAAGAAGTTTTTCACAGAGTGATTTGCCATTGGAATGGGCTGCCCAGGGAGGTGGTGGAGTTGCCATCCCTGGAGGTGTTGAAGAAAAGGGTTCTGGATGGAGCACTTAGTGCCATTGGATAGGGCTGGCTGATAGGTTGGACTGGATGATCTTGGAGGTTTCTTCCAATCTGGCTTATTCTATTCTAACTGAATAAGGAGACAGAAAAGAAGGATATAAGGCTTGGTGGGGAGGGCAAAAGGAGAGTAACTTCACATGGAAAAGGAAATGAGCAACAGAGGAAGGTGGCAAGACTTTGTGGGAGAATGTTAAAGATCAGTGAAGGGAAAAAGGAAGGGAAGGAAAACCATCTGCAATCAGAAGAGTGTTGAAATAAAAAGCAAAGCTCCGTGGATAGAACTGGAGAAGCAGTAAACTTGTTGCTGTGAATACTGAAAAGGATTTAAGCAATGAGTCTAAAGTATGGCCATAAGACCCTTTTGATGGTATGAAAGGCAGTAGCTCAGGAGGTGTTGAATTTGGAAAAGGAGAGCTGTGCAGCTTCTGGGCAGTCTGGTGAGCAGACTCCTTTGAAGCACTCCTTTGATCACTTGGGAAAAGCTGGGATTAAATGACAGAAGGGAACAGAAAGTTCAGCTGGCTCATATGGCCAAGAAATGTGACCGTGTTTTCTTCAGTTGGTTGGCATTTCTTGAGTGCCCTTTTTTTTTTTGTTTGTTTGTTTAGTGTATTTTCAGTGGCTACTCAGCTGACCTTTAGTATTTTACTTCTGAACATGTGAGAGAGCTGCATCTTTCCACACCTTCTAATGTTTTTGGTGCTGTAGCTCCAACTACACGGGAAACAGAGATAAGATGAAACTGGGCAGTTGTTAACATTACTATTTCCTGAGGATGCTCTACTTTCCAAAATAATCTTAGCTGTACCAATGTAGTTAATTTTTAACTGCCTCATTTGTGAGGGTCATGTTCTCCTCATAACTACTTTAACTGTATAACAGGTTTTGAATAGATAGAAGCAGGGATGAAGAATGAGTGGAAGAGTGGTGGTAAAATGCATGCACTGAAGGTGATCCAGACATCTCTTTCTGTGGACAAGTGTCTCCAGGGCAGTGCTGTGTTCTGTTCTCCCTTTCTACATCTGGCCAGGACTGGTTTGGAACAGAGTGTAGTGCTATGAAAGATCTCCATGAATTTGGCATCTGCCTTCAGAGAGAAGGAGGCAGGACAAGACTGATGGCCAGGTTTGGGGCAAAAAAAGAATTGTTGTCTTTACCATTCTCTGATGGAGGAACCTGTATGTGCTTAGGGCTTTTGTTGCTTAACAAAATGTTCTTCTAGGAGTACTTGCTCCCATGCAGGGGAGCTGGTGTCAGAGGTATGTGGACAGGAGGAGCTGGATCTGTTTGTGTGAGACAGACTGCATCACTGAACGTGATTAATGTGATGGATGTCCCTATCCTTTGGACACCTTCATGATAGTCTTGTTTGAGAGGTATTTGGACACTCCTGCAAAGTGATACAAGTAGCTGGCTACATTGAGGGCCAAATGCAATCCTGATTTGAGTGAGGGAGGGTGGGTACAACAGTGGGTGTCCTGTCTGATGTGACTCAATCAACAGTTGTAACAGACAAGACAGAGATCCTTGTCCTCTTCTGCTAGAGTTTCCTCTGAGTGCTATTTTGCTGGTCAAAGCGGAGACTGAAAACTCACTCTCCCCTCAAAAATGGCCCAGGTGTACTCATAGAATCATAGAATGGTTTAGGTTGGAAGGGACCTCAAAGATTATCCAGTTCCAACCCCCTGCCATAGGCAGGGACACCTCCCACTAGAAAAAGTTGCTTAAGGCCTCAGATCTATTTCTACTAAGAAACTACAGCTCCGCCTTTCTCTAGCTGCTTTCTTGACTCCCCTCATTAAGGCTTTAATATTTCTCAAGGTGGTTGCGTGGCTCTGAAGCCACAGTTGTCTCATAAGTACATCACCTCATGTACTGACTAGGTCACAAAACCAGCAGCGGGGAGCCTATGGGGCTCCAAAGGCTTCTCTGTGACTTCAGATCTATCTGGAAGTAAACCAGGAGGTGTCTAAGGTTGCTGTCACTGCACGGACAGCCTGTTGCCAGCACACACTTCAGCAGTAAGACCTCAGTGGGGCTGCTGTCCTTGCCCGTGTGACGCATTTCCAGGCTCGCAGAACAGTGTGATGTGCCTTGTGGTTACGCGGAGAAAGGTTGGCCACCGCTCCTCCAGCTGTTCACAAAGTGCTACGTGTCAGTGGCAACCCCGTGTGTAATATCAGAAACAGCAGCTACAGATGGAAAAATCACCAAAGTGCAGGTCGTACTGACATGCTCAATGCCTGACATCAGATGCCTCGGAAAAGATCCCGAGGAATCTGGGAACCATGGCACATGATGGATTATTTCTGGTTTGGCCGGTCTCCTCCCTGCAGCTTATTTCTGCTCCTCTTGACAGCTGGAGGGCTGTGGAAATGCAGCTCATCTCTCGTTGCCTTTACTATTTCTGTTCTGCTAAACGGCTGGCGTAAGCCTGAGTGTGACACATGCGCATGTTGATCATATGTCCTAAGGTGACAAAGTGCCGGAGTACAGTCTGCTCTGTTCTTTCCAGCAAGGGGGCAAAAAATAATCACGCATGTTTGCTGGGAGAGAAAGGCATGCTTGACCTCCAGCCATTATGTTCCTGCAGAGTTTGCAAGCAATTATGCACCAAGAAAAACAGCTTCCCAGGGCTTATAGAGAAGAGGCAGACTTAAATCTCGTTGCTGCCTTCTGATCCCTGCCAATAAAACCTGCAAAAGCTGCTTCCAGCTTTTGCTAGCTCACCGAGGGGCATATTTTGAGTTCTTCCATCACAGTTTTTTCCACTGACTCTGCTGTTGCAGAATCAGATGCTAACAGTCTGCCCAGGAAGCACTGGGCAGCACTTTTAACTGCTGGAGCACGGTGTGCCCTGAATGCCAAGCCCTCTGCAAGGCTTTCAGCACCGTGCAAGTGTGGCCCGCAGAGATGCTGCTCTGCATAATCACGAGTTTAAGGCCCGGCTTGTCATATGCTAAATGTTTCTGGCTCCTCTGTGCTGCCAGTGGGATTCAAGATATTCAGTACCTAGTGCCCAGCATGGCTTGTTCAGATTTGACAAGAGAGGTTTTTCACTCCAGCTTGAATGATTCTACTTTAGCGTGGGAGGGATGGCTTAAGCAGGCGGTGTTTTTTAGGGTTTTTTTCAGCTTGTTTCCAAAAGTTCAAGGAACAACTCTGTGAAGTTCTTAATATCTCAGCTTTCTCCTTTTTGTGTCGAACAGTGGGAAATAGGCTGTCCAAACTCCAGCCTGAAGCACAGCTGGGGAGACTCACACAGGCTGTGCGGCAATATGTTCCTGAGTAGCTACGTTGTGTAGTTAAGGCTGGTGTCAATATCAACCACTCAGTCGCCTTAGTTAGATTAAGCTCTCATTTTACTCTGCCTAGTATTTTATACCAGGGTCTAGGGCTCAGTGAAGAAGTCAACCCATCTTTGGGCTCATTCCATACAGGGCAATGCTCTTTTAGGAGAGATCTAAGGGAAATAACCACGCTAATGGGAAGGATGATTCACTTCGGGGATTGTTTCAATCTCATTTACTCAGGTGAGAGGAGCAGAGAAAAAGCTTCGATGCCTTCCTGCTTTCGCAGAGGAGTGGAGCTCGCTGCAGAGGCTGCTATTTTATGGGCAGCAGAGCCAAATTTGTTCTGCTGGTGAATCTGCTCTCAAAACACGCGAGACCTCCTAGCTATGCAGAGGGGGTGAGATGAGCCCATTAGCTCCCGCGGCAGTTCCCAAAAAAAGAGCGAAAGTCCTGCGCTGCTTGTTCACGGCCTTCCCGGTGTTCGCAGAGGAAGTTTAATGCCTTCCCCCCCCCTGCCATATTGTTTCCCATGAGCATCTGCCAAAGAATGCCTGGTGCAGAAAATAAACCGTGGCAAATGCCGTCGGTTTCCATTACTGTATGGGGACTGAGCGGCTTATGTAATGCGCAGCGCTAAAACCGCTGCGGAGATCAAAAATAAATATTGCTCCGCTTGTGGAATGTGCTGGGAGCATAGTTGACGTTTTTTGTGGCTGATGATGGAAAAAAAAGAAAAATTAAAAAAAAAAAAATATCAAAGCTGGTTATCGCTCCCGAGGTTTGCCCTCGCTGTGCGCGTTTGCGTGTGGGTCTGTCTATTTCTGTATATTAAAGGCCCTGGGTTGAATCCTGATACTCGGCATCTATTTTTACGTGGTGGCTGCTCAGGCAAAACTTTTCATTGACACTAATTGGAGAGCTGCCTAAGTAAAGGGCACTGAGGGAATCGAGAAGCTGGCTGGAACTCAGCTCGATTTTTTTTATTTTTTTTTTTTATTCCTGCAATTCTCTTCCTGAGCTTTTCCTTTATATTATACAGACTTGCTATAAAGCGAGTTGAAAGCCAGTGCAAATTTCTGTGGCTCTGCTGCAGGTGGGCGTTGATTTTGTGCAGCTGGGATCTATTCTGCCCTGCATTTTGGGACAGGTGTCCTGAGTGTTTGTATTTTATATGACTTTTCCTCATGGAAGCGGTGGGGGTCTGTGGGTGAAGCCAGACAGATGGCAGCAGAGCTGTGCTGACTTGCACTGGCTGTAGATCTGGCATGCAGAATATTTTCCTTTTTTCTCCTCCCTCCACCCCCCTCACCCCTATCACTGGAAGCATTTGGAGTTTGATGGCAGGGATTCAATCCCCTCCACTGCTGACATTCTCTCTGTGTTTTCTCTTCGAACCTGCTGCTTCCAACCAACCTCGTTCTCCCTGAACCGTTGCCACTATCTCGCACAAAGGCAGCAGGTTGTCATTTGGCATGAGAGGCCTCACATGAAAGATACCTGGGGAAGAACTGGCCTGTGGAGTGAAACAGATATCCAGAAGATGAAACAATCCCCTGGCAGTGCATTGCAAATATCTGCCAAGGGGGAACTCTGAACTGGGGGCAGTCAGATATATTTCCTTTTATTGTGAGCCGGGTTTTTGATTTCAAACTTGCTAAAATCGTGCACTTGTTTCTCAGGGAGAATTTGGTTTGAGGAAAAGCAGACAAGTCCATCCTGGATAGGTGGTGCTTGGAAAAAAAAAAAAAAAAAAAAAAAAAAAAAAGAATGGCAGAGCCATGTCATGAAAGGAAACAGAGGAGTGGATGCGAAACAAGGATGGAGAGTAGTGAGTGTGTGTGATACAAGCTCAAGCAAGTCTGAGAGGAATGATGTAAAGCAGCCCCTGAAGTGAGCAGGGGAACTCGTGATACGTGAAAATCATGTCAACGAGAAGAAACTTGTGAGTGCACAGGGGCCTTCTGTTCCCTTCAGTGGCACTAATGAGAGTTGTCAAGTTGCAGCTACTTACTGGACACAGTCAAAGGTTTTGTTCTAGTCTTTCTTTCCACATCCTGAGCTCTCTTTTCCTGGTGCTACCACTCAACTTGGGAACAACTCACAAAATTCCTTCACTACCACCCTATGGCCCAGCTTGTGTTTTAACTAATTGGACAATTTTCTAGCTATTTCTGGACAGTGTGGGTAAGGCCATGCTTTGGGCCACAATGCTGGTCATAGGAAAAAGCTATATTCTTATTAGTGCTATGTTTTGCTACTAGGAAAGCACTGATGGGAGAGTTGCCAAGATCTTGCAGCTATCTCTGCAGAGGATAGGCTGCCAAATCACTGTGGCACTTAGTGGAACCTACAGTGCCATTTGCTGGTGTCAGGCCTCTGAAGCTCTCCAGAAAGGGGATATATCCAGGGATTATGGTCCCCCAGCCATTAATCATGGCTATGGAGAGGTGACATCCTGCACAACCTTTGAGAAGGTGGTAAACAGGCTAGGAATAGACAGGTTGATCATTCTCAGTGGCATGTGAAGCTCTCTCAGGATGGCAGGAGGAGGAGTGTTACACTGAGAGGTGCTCCTGATGAGTATTAATCAGCACTAACTTCATGTTCTGCAAGCCTGATGCACTTTAAATAAGTTGTATGTAGTGCTTATTGTCTAGCCAGGCAGTTTACCAAATGCATTTGGTTGATTGATGTTCATTTAATCAAGCTTAACACAAGCTTAAAATGCATAGCCTGTGCAAACCTCAGCTTACATTGATAATGTCAGTGGAGCAAGACATTTCCTTTTCTGTTAGTCAGGTTTAAGACCAGACCCAGTTCTCTTGCCTTCTAACATGGCAGGTTATTCCAACTATTGGCCCAAGCAGCTGATTCAGCTGCAAAAAAAGTAATTTGTCTTCAAATGCACCCTTGAGCTTCTGGGGAAAGCATGCTGCCTTTCTTGGGATACCTGTAGAAGCAGTAAAAATGCAGAAAGTCCTTCTATTATAAGCCTTTTTCGTGAGGTTGCTGATTGATTATTTAGAGAAACAAAAGGACTGAGTAATTTGGATAATTTTGCGTAAGAAGTCTCTCATGTTTCTCAGAAGGACAACGAGGAGCATGGCCCTATGAGGAGAGACCGGAGAAGAGGAGGCTCAGGGCAGAGCTCATTGATGTCTACAACTACCTAAATGGAAGTTGTAGCTGGGTGGGGTTGGTCTCTTCTCCCAGGCAACCAGCAACAGAACGAGGGGACACAGTCTCAAGTTATGCTGGGGAGGTATAGGCTGGATGTTAGGAAGAAGTTCTTCAGACAGTGAGTGATTGGCTTTGGAATGGGCTGCCCAGGGAGGTGGTGGAGTTGCCATCCCTGGAGGTGTTGAAGAAAAGGGTTCTGAATGGAGCACTTAGTGCCATTGGATAGGGCTGGCTGATAGGTTGGACTGGATGATCTTGGAGCTTTCTTCCAACCTGGCTTATTCTATTCTAAAATACTGTTCACCAGTCATTCCCTGTTACTGATGAAGGTAGAATTGAGTTACCACTTGCAAGTGTCTTGTTTCATGCTTCCTAGTGCCTGAGCACATCTGTGAAATGCCTCTAGAGCAGGCAGTGTGATGCAAACTGAGCAACCAGTGTTCAAGTGTTTGGTTCAGTTTCTCATGTTTTGTGACATCTGAAAATGTTTAGCGGCCTTCAGAAGGCTCCTAGGACTTAATGAACTCCCCAACCTTGTCATTGTCTTGGTGTGGGGACACTCAGCATGACTATATACCTAGCTGAAAAGCTCTAAGTGTTTTCACTGCTCTCTAGTTCGGGGAGGGAAAGATGTGCACTCCATGCAGCAGAGAGCTAAAGGATTTCACACAAGGTGATGTGCACGTCGTACTCTCGCTGTTGTAATCCTTCTCCCCCTCCCTTATCTTTGTAGGTTATATCTGTGCAGATAGGAACAAGCAGAACTAAGCTCTGCTTCCTGATCTCCAAGCTGGCCAGACACAAGCTGGTCCTGGTCCAGGTGCTATAGGTGCATTAGCAGAGTGCAGTGCCAGAACTAATTACTGCCTACCCTGTGGCACAAGGATGGGCAAAGAGACAGTGCACTTTGTCCATAGATACTGACACACTTAACTCCTTTGCAAAGCACAGAATCACTAGAGGGTAAGCAATGTCCAGGAGCGTGGGAAGCCCAGGAACATGACTAGATCTACCTCTGCTCTGTGTTTTTTACTGTAGGATCCTGAATAACTCATTGTATGAGAGCACCAGCAAATAGGAAGCCATCCAAAGTTTCTTTGCTTCCCTTTAAGTTCTGAGTCGTTACCTTACAGCAGTATTGTGTAGCTTCATTTCTTAATATTCACTAGCTGGGAAAAGATCCCAACACAAGAAGGACATGGACCTATTGGAGCCAGTCCAGAAGAGGGCCATGAAGATGATCAGAGGGATGGCGAAGATCTGCTATGAGAACAGGCTGAGGGAGTTGGGGCTCTGCAGCCTGGAGAAGAGAAGGCTTCCAGAAGACTTTATAGTAGCCTTCCAGTATCTGAAGGGGGCCTACAGGAAGGCTGGAGAAGGACTATTGATGAAGTCTTGAAATGACAGGATGAAGGGTAATGGGTTTAAACTGGCAGAGGGGAAATTTAAATGGGATGTTAGGAGGAAGTTCTTTGCAGTGAGGGTGGTGAGACACTGGAATGGGTTGCCCAGGGAGGCTGTGGCTGCTCCCTCCCTGGAGGTGTTCAAGGCCAGGTTGGATGAGGCCTTGAGCGACCTGTTTTAGTGGGAGGTGTCCCTGCCTATAGCAGGGGGTTGGAACTGGATGATCTTTGAGATCTTTTCCAACCTAAACCATTCCATGATTCTATGTTAGACAGAAACAGCTGTGTGTGGCTCCAGCTTCAAATCCAGATTTTCACGTCCCTGAGGGGAGATGTGCTTTGCATTGCAGGAAAGTGACTGGATTAATCACCCCCAAGGAATGAATTTGCCATCTTACATTAACACTGTTAAATGAGCTTCCTGATAGGATGCCAGGGAGAAACTGACTGGTGCTAGAGACTCAGTGCATATGCTAATATGATACACTTTAGACATTCAGGTGTAGGAAGAGACCCATAGAGCTTCAAAACTCAGCCAGACTGAGTGCCTGTGAGCTCTTGTTTGTTGTGATTTGTCAATGGAACTCACGACTATGTCCACAGAGTTCATTATGCCACCTTACAAACCACAGCAGCAGACCTCAATGTATGCAGCATGTCCATCATTTAGACAAGCCCAATATTGCTCGCAAGGTCACAGCTATTCAGGAAGCTACTCTAGCTACAAACTGACACTTGAGCTGAAAAAATGTGCTTCATCCAGTATTGCAAAAAAAAACCCACAACAACCAAAACACCAGTTGTCTTCCTGTAATAGACTTCTGACTGCCTCAATACTATTTTGTGGTCTTTTATTTTTGCCTTGAGTCTCTGTTTCTTCCACTCTGCAAGAGAACATGGGCCCCTTGCTTTGTTTTGAAAAGAACTGGTGACACAGTGGAGACCAGGGCACAGGACTAAATTACGTGATTCATATATTATTAAATGCTAAGGTCAGAAGGGACCATTATGACCAAATTCTTTGATCTACATAACATGGGCCAGAGAATCGCATCCAGAAATTTCTGGAGCGAGTCCTCTATTTGTATGGAATTCATGAGAATATGTTTTAGAAGAAGGGCCATAATTTAAATTGCCACAAGTGATGAGAAGTCTCAGATTATAGTGAGGCTGTGAAATCTCTCTGCCTTCAGCCAGAATGCTCAGGGCTAAAGCACAGTGTGATCATTTTATGCTGCACACTCTTTCAGGAGATGTTCAAAGCAGAAAACAACAGTAAGGTTTGAGAGAGGAGATAGCTATGAAATCAATGCAAACTGTCTACTGAAAGGAAGCAGACTGAATTAAACAAGATTTTACCGGGATTCAAGAGGCTATTTCAAGTTAACTAAACCAGGATTAGGTAAAAGTAGAGCATGCTCCTTTTTTCTCTTGAGATGCAGACAGTGCAAGGGGAACTTTGAGGGTGCATTGAAGAGTAAATGCAAAGCATAGCTCTCTGTATTGAGCAGAAAAAAGTCTGAGGTTGTTTTGCTCTGGAGTGAGCTTGATCCTTTTTCAAAAAGCAAAGGGAAGGCTAGACATGAAATTCTTCAGACCCTGCTAGGGCATTTGTTCCTGCAAAGTACTGAATGTCCTCAAGTCACCGACGAGTAGGAAAGCCAAAGCTTTCCAGCATACAGCAAGATGAGCTCCTTAATAACAGTAGTGTGTGTGTGTGAGGCAAACTTCCCCTGCTTGAGCCAAGAATGAAGACAAGCATCTTCTCTAGGCATCTCATACTTTGAGACACTCATTCTGTATTTCTCTGTGCACCTACCCTGATCCCCTAGACAAGAAGCTTCAGACTTAAAGAACCAAAGCATAAGCTCACATAGTGTTTACAGCCTGGCTGCTTTGCAAAGCACTTGTTCCTCTCCTAGGCTGCTCTGAAGTGTGGCTTCTCTGATGGCTCATTTACTGGGAGCACGCCTGCCTTTAAAAGGGTTCACTTGCAATTACTCCTCTGTGCTGCTTTCAGGTCACCAAGCAAATATTTCAAACAGTGCAGCTGATGAGGATATTTCCATCCAGATCCCTTAGTAGGAGGGGGGAAAACAAGAGACATGGGAATCATCCAGAAAGAAACACACAAAGAGATGATCTTTTTAGAAGTTTCCATTCACATCTTCTCTTCAACTTGCCTCTAGGTAATAAGAACATCTCTTTTTAAAAAGTGTTTATTGCTGTGACTGTTGTGGTTTGGGGACCTAGTAATAACAGAGTCTTCAGGGCAAAATAAATATAAATATATCTATCAACTCCCCTGATGATCTTTTTATGTCATTGAGCTGGCCACTGACTGAGCCATCCACTCAAATGAAGTGCTTGCATTTTTCCCTTGTCATCATCATGATTCTGGCTTTCAGTTCCACAGAGAAGCACCAGCACTGAAACTCCAGCTTCAGCCACCCCAGGCATGGGTGTTCTTGAAGCTGATCCAATAAGGGATTCCATGTTTAGTGAATCTTTGTCATGGAAAGAATAAAATCCCAGATGTGACCATGCTGGAATCAGAGGGAATTTTGGCAGTGGCTAGAGCTGGAGTCACAAATGCAGACTTGTGAGGTTCAAGATTATATTTACAATTTGATCTTACCTCCTTGCTTAAGCTGGGCAGGAGGAGAAAATGTTCCTCAGTGAACATAAATCTTCATAAAGTGTTCCCTTTTCTAAGGATCTAAGTAGAGGCAGCTAATAAAAAATGCTTTGAGTGTCTTGTTCACAAACAACCAAAAAAAAATGTGTGGTGTCCTGCCTCATCTTCTACCCCTGTGGCACACACATCTCTAGAGGTGGGTGGGAGTCCTCTATGAGGCTGTGCTGCTTCCAGGGTTTCAGCTAGAACCAGTCGCTTCTTTTTGCTGTTGTCAGCCTTATTCAGCAGTAGTGTCCTGCCTACAGACAAGTCAAGTTTCTCCGTCTGAAGGAAAGTCTTGTATTAAGCTGTTGCTTTTCTTCTCTGTGTCAGGAGGTTGGAATGGGAAAGAAAAATGCTGCTTCCTGCAGTTGTCCCTGTTTCTTTTGCACCTGCACTGTGGCCAAACTGAGTGTGCCTGTCAGCCACATGAACTGCCAAAACACACTCTCCACAGCTGTGTGCTTGAGAATGTAGGGAGCTGGGAGCCAACCCTCACCAGCTGCAGAGCAGCTGCTGCCCAGAGGCAGTTCGTGCGCAAGCTGCTGAGGACCACATCCCATTGCGGTGTGGCGATGCTCGCTGTGACCGCGGCTCTGGGTTCTGACATCCAGTTTGTTTTCTGCAGCACTGAACCACATTAATCTGCCCCTTTCCAACTTTCTACAACCACTTGCAGTGGTTTTAATTTCTGACGAACGTTGAGTTTGAGAATTAGTTTCTTTTTGGCATAGGTAAAGGTGAAGTAATACGCTGAAAAATGAGTGTGTTGAGAAAATGTCAACTCCTTCTGAAGAGGATGGGCTCACAGCAGTTACAGGTAGTCAGAGAACTTTCTCCTGCATGGGATAGGGCAGACTATTGGGTTGATCCTGGCAAGCAAAACATCTGGGAGAAAGGGAAGATTAAGTGATATTTAATTCTAGCAAGTTCTACCAAGTCATATCACTATATCCCACTATGTGTTTTACATTTTCATTCTTCTAAGACAGTCTTTGGATTTAGCATTGTGAACAAGGGGAAAGGAATGCCTAAGACTCAGATTTGAGTGTCTCCTTGCACAGAATCCATTGACACGTGCAATAGACACAGCAAGCTTAAGTACTTAAGTGTGCAAACTTTCAGGATTAAGGTTTTAAAGTGAGCAAAGGCTGAGCAGATTTCCCTTAAGCAGCTCTGCCAGTGTTCCTGTGAAATGCAAACCTCCCTGCACAGCTGCATTGCTGAGATAAGTAGGTATGGCAAAAGAGTTGCACACCAGCTGAGAAGCAGCACACCTCAATTCACAAGCACGAGCTGTGCTGAACCCAGAAGCCACTTGACTGTTGTGATCACTGTGGACCGTGCTGAAGCCTTTCTCATGTGTGAACAGAAGGGTAGGCAGTGATGCTAGGCTTTAGCTAGGGATGACATTTTTTTCCTATGATTCACATTGTCTGCCTACTGCACTTTAAAATTCATTGTTTAAGGTAGAGTCCCTTTGTAGTCAACAGAGAATCACTTCAACTGGGTCCCATCTGAAGAGAAGTGTTTAAGATGGTTTGGATGAACTTCCCTCCAACCTTCTTACCTTCCTAATGTGAAGTGGATTCGATCCATCCTCCTTTGATTTTTGACATATGTGGTCAGAGGCTTAGACGTTAGTCAAGTTCCACTGGGCTAACAGTGCTCAGGGCTCACATTTTCCCTCTTTATCTGTGAAAGGCAAAGATTTATGTAGCTCAGCTGATGGGCTGTACTTCAGTAAACCAGAGCAACCCAGCTGAGTGTCTGAGACTGAGAAATGCAGTTAGCTGCAATTTATAAAATGGCCAAGGATGTAACTCCAGGTGTCGATAGCTTGTTGCTTTCAGACAGTGTTTATCATAGCTAGTTAGCAAATTGTGGCGTGGGAGGGGAAACTCTGAAAGCCATCTCATCCATCCTTGGCTGTAGCTACCTGTCTGCAGATGTTTATGCCTTTAAAGAGCTCCATTACTGGAGGTGTGCTGGCCTAATATTTCATTGTCTCTGCAGTTCAGAAGCACTTCTTAAGCAGCCTAATTTCCCTTGTCTTTCTGGATGCTTGTTAGCATTTCAGCAGATAAGCTACTATATCAAGGAACAGCAAAACAGGCCAAAAATTCCCAAGGGATATTTTAGTGGGTGAGAGTTGGGAAGGGAAGCTTGGAGTACATTTGCAGACACAGCCAGGTTCTGGCAGTGACAGACAGTGACTTTCTGCAGTATTAAAGATATATATATATATATTTTTTTTTTTAGCAGATGCCATGTTTTGGAAAATAAGGTTGAAGTGTTTATCTTTTTTTTTTTTTTTTTTAAGCTAGTTTGCTTGAAAAAAATATAAAAGGGCTTTCCTAGCTCAAGTTAATAAAATGTATTTTATTAGATAGCAATTTACAAAGTAAGAAGCATTTCAGCAAAATCTTTATTGTACCTCTACAAGACTCTCTCTGGTACTTTTTATAGCCTTGTGACCTGGTATTTGTTCAGTTAGAGTGATAGTCCCCTGGTGCTAGAGATAGGGAGGGAGTTGTTTTAATGCTGATTCACAGCCAGAGGTTTTTGGGAGGGTGCAAATTCTTCAAAAGCTCATTAAATTATTACCTTCATCCTGGACTGCACACTGCAAAACGTTTACCCTCTGGTCTTAATGTCACTGTCCATCTAGGCTTATTGCCACGGGGCAGATCACCAGATGTAATGTGCTACTAACACTGCTGCCCCGGGGCTCACAACCACCCGTCACAAATATGGAAAGCTCAGGGCCCACATACCTATTATGGTTCTCATTACTCTGAAGCACTTTGCTGCCAGCTCAGACTTTCCAGGCAATGCAGGACAGGGCCCATTCACCAGCGTCACTCTCTTGTGGCACAAGGAGCTGTGCATGACTGCAGCCTGTGCTGCTGAGCTGTGCTCAGCAGATCGCTTCTTGTTGTTAGCTAGAATCTCCAAACACAGAAACCTACTCATCTATCCTTTCAAGGACTCTGTTTTTTTTTTCTTAGCGTGCAGATACATAAATAGATCTGGCCTTAAGATATCAAAGCTGGTTTGGGTCCTATTTGTGGCAGAAGCTGGCTCCTAATGGAATAAAAATCCATAAATGCAGTCTCTCTCGTGCCTGCAGCTTTTCACCCAAGTGTTTAATGAAGTTTCACCACAGACCGTGCCCAGTTGTTAACTGTAATTAACCTGGTAGCATAAACGAGGAGATTGAGACGTAGGAAATGAAAATGCTGTTCAGACTAGCAGCACATGTAAATGTAAGCTTTGCCTTGCCTCCTCCAAGACTTCTTTTTCAACAGCTGCACTGTGCTGCCTCTGAAGTGCACAGCAGTGCCAGTATCCTTCAGGGTCATACCAGAACTTTTGGTAAACAGTTTAAATAGCTATTTAGCATCTATCATGTGCCATGACTTTTCTTTGTTTCTGAATCAGAAGTGCTTTGAATCTGATATAAACCACTCACTGCTCATAGAGGAAAGCAGTGGTCCTGCATAGGGCCAGAGGAACAGAGAGGTGTGGATAATGAGGGTACAGATTTGAAAACCACCAAGGCATGTGCTGGCTATTCTCAGCATGTTGGTATGAGACTTAAAGGCAGCTCGTGGGCTGTGTACCTGTGGGCAAGATCTTGACCCACACTGGCAAAACTGACACTTGCACTTCTTGTATTCAGGAACCAAGTGTTTCCATGAACTGACTGACTGGGGGCATGCAACCAAGTGTTTCCATGAACAAACTGAGCTGAGGAATGCAAGCAAGCACACACTGTCTTTTCCCTGTGTCCAGGTGGCAAATGAACCCCCAAGATTTCCTAGAATGGTATTTGTCTCCGGTGTTGTAATGTTACATGTGTATATTCTTGTATGTAATCAGATTTCTAAGCTATTTTTGATGGAGTATCTGGGTTCACTGTGTCAGGATGAGATCTCCTCACATGGTCTCTTACATGAACAGTCCAAGTTAGAGTCTGAGTCTGGAAAAAAATTGTTCTTCATTATCAGGGAGAAGACAATAAGAGATCAGGGAATAATGGGAGGTGATACAATACAGTGGTTACAGAGTTTAAACAAGGAAGATGTTTTATCCTCTTGGAATTGTCCACTGTAGTTTTGAGCAGGTCAGATAGAACCCCTTGTCTCTCCGTTTCCTTAAATGTACCACCAGAGGAGCCCAACCCAAGTCATAAAAGGAGATCTGTATATTTTTTAGCCAACTACCCCCAAAGTCTTTCACAAATAGAAAGGTTCAAAACAAACTCAGCTGGTGCGGGTGGAAGGGAATACACAGAAATAGTGTCCCTCACTCCTGGAATGTACCCGTGCCTGGGACTGAATGTTACAGCAGTGCTTTTTCACAGCCTGGCAAGTGGTTCATAACAGGGCAGAGAGATCAGGCACTGCATACCTTTGAAGAAGCAATGGAAATGCAAATTTGGAGACTGCAATTTACCCAGGCTGGAGCTGGGACATCATCTGCATAACAAGCTCTATTCCTTCAATCTGCACTCATGTTTGGCAGCCATACCCTCACAGGGTCTTGCGCCCTTGTGCTATGGTGGCAGAAGACCACCTGCATGGTATTGGCAGGGCAGCTCCAGAAGCAGCTGTGAGCAAAGCCTGTGCCTGCAGCCAGCTGTTGCCTGCACATGGGCATTGCAGCTACTGCACTGCCTGGCTGGATGCATCTAGCAACTTCCCAGCCGTGGAAATACTTTGACTACCTTACTCTGAAGTAAGCATCCCTCAAAAGATCTGATGCAGTGTTGCTAACCTGGCTGTTTAGATGGGAACATCCTCTTGAATTTATCCTCAAAAGGTAGAAGTGGTCTTGCTGTAATATTATAGGATTGGGGTTGATGTGGTACCTGTGACTGCAGCACACAGCACCAAAAGTGCATTCCAGCACTTTCTTTTTCAAAATTCAAGTGAGACTCAGCAAAGCCTTTCTTCCTTTTTCTAGACTGCACAGTTTGAAGTCTGAATCTTCTAAAGGGTTGGGAATAAATTAGCCTTTCTCTAAAGAGCAAATAATTGTGCTATTGGACCCCAGATCTGCTGAGGATTAGATCTAGGAATATGATAAGTGTAGTAGCTTGTACTTAGAAAAGAACCACACAAGTTCCCAAGGCCAATACTACCATGATTAATCTGCTAGAAGCACTTTCTATTAAATATAGAACCAGTTTTCCATCTCACAAGCCAGTTATAAATAAATGCCTCCTTTTTTTTTTTCCTCTTTTTTTTTTTTTTTTTTTTCCAGGAGAGCCTGGCATGGCCCCAAATGAACCTGCTCTGTTGTAAAGCTTAACAGGCAGCTGCAAACCTACTTAACACGTGAAAAGGCTGACAAGCTGCAGCTCAGCTGCAGAACAAGGACATAAGTTTCCCCTTCCTTTCTCGGTTCCTGGTGCTTTGAGCAGGGCTGTACAGGCTGAGGATAGGCTTGGCCCAGGCCTTCAGCCCAGTGTTTGTCTTCTTTTCCTGCCTGTGAAGGAAAATACTGATAGGAAAAAGAAATTATAGGGAAGTTGGTACTTTGCTTGGTGTGTGGGTGAAAAGAGTGAACAGTCATGACTGAACCAGAACTCAACATCCTAAACAAATTATTGCTAGTGGTCTTCATTGTGGAGTTTGGCATATTTGGACTTGCACAAATAAGTGATGCTGTGAGCAAGAGTTTGGAGCCAACTGCACGAGCCAGAGAAGAAGCATGTGAGTGTGTGGTAATTGATGGGGAGAAACAAAAACTTGGTATTTGCACTCTCCTGCAGTTTGAAGGAGACTGAGTCTGGATCCATAACCTGCCTTTTGGGGCCGAATAACAGCAGAATCAGGACATGTAGGTAACATTTATTTTGTAGTCAGTATACTACTTAACAATCTGCTTGAAGAAGCCTGTAAATTGCGCAAGGATCCTTGTGTAGAAAGCATTACTGGGAGAGAAAATGTCTCTTGTACACTCACGTTACTAATGTCTTCCCTGTTACACAACCCACAGATTCTGCTCTTAGCAGGTGATCTATAATAATTCTGCATATCTGTTCTGTAGCAATGGTAATGTGTTGCTTCCCCAGGAGACCAAGGGTTGGCTGCAAAAATGTCACAGTATTTGAGGACATTGTCAGAGTTGTACTGGTGTGTGTCCAAACTTGTTCAGACATGGAGAGGCAAGAGAAAAGCCTAAGGGTGGAAACTGGATGGTGGCTTGTGACACCAGTGGTGCAGGCACAGGCAGATGGCAAAACGCTCCTCGTTACGTTTCCCTTGTGGCAGCATTCTTGAAGGGAGTAGCAGGAAGAGAACACTGCCCAGCACAGCAGTGTACAGGAGATAAGTGACCCTCACACTAGCCCTAGTGGCAGGTCTCATCTGGTTAGGGAGACTACAGCTATGTTCATCTCCAAGAAGGCTTCTGCCTCATTTTTTTTTCTCTGATTAACTTTGTCTCAGAAGTACAAAACATACTATTAAGTCAGCCTCAAAATCCATGGAGTTGGGGGTTAAGCTTGGTGCCTCTCATGGTTTCCAGAAGGTTTAAATGTTGTCTCACAGGAGTTTTGTGTTGGGGTGGGTGTTTGGGGACTCAGATGCATTTGCCATAACTCTGTGCACGTTTCATGTGCTTTCAGCAAGTCTTGCCATAGGGTACACAAACCACACCTGCCTTGTTACACCTTTCGGTGACTCTGAAAAGATTCACCTGAAAGTCTGTGGTACCCTTTTTGAAAGCCTCTTTTTGGTAATAAATGAGTCTGTGCTCAGTGTTCATAATCCTCTTTAAGCCCTGTGTTTTCTGCTAAGACCTGTAGCTCATTTCTCATCATGATCTCTGGGACATCTGTCAAGCTGGAGCTGGACTGTGACCAGCAACTCGTTCCAGATGCCACCAAGCAATACTTAACTTCCTTAGCTTCTAATGACTTCTATTTATTACTGCTCTGGGTGCAACTATAATTGCTATCATGGGAGTGAAGCTGCTGCTTCTTCCCTTGGTTAATTTTTGGTGGTATTTAGACCTACCCAAATTACTTGGCACACCTTGCTTTGCTAAGCAACATCACTTGGACTTTCCAGAAAGATTCAGCTTTTCTGGAAAGAGTTCAGAGAGGAATGGTTGTTACTATTTGCAGCAGTTAGCAACTAAGAAATCAAATGCAAAGATTCCTAACACAGATTGGCAAAAGGCAAGACTGAAACAGTTGCCTGAGAAGATATCCTAACAAGCCTGAAAGAGGTTTACAAATGATAATTTATGAGTCAATTAATAAAATCACTTCAGCATGGCTGTGCTCGAAGGAATAACTAGACTGAGTTCCTCTTAAGTAAGAGGCATTTATCTATGGAGAAAGGATGGTAGAGAGCTCTACCATGATCCTAGGGATCATTGATATGACTATGAATACACTCAGTGGTGCCTAACATTCTGCAAAGCCACGTGGTTTTGAAAGGTGGTTTATTTGAACAGTTATAAAGCCCAAAGAAACACCAAAACCAAACCAAAAACATGCAGTAGAAGGATCATTGCCTTGCTTTAAGAGACCATTTCTAGGCAGAACTAAATAGCAGCTTTTGGAGCTGTCCATCCCAGCAGAAGGATTTCCTACTGCCATCTTTATACTCAAAGCACCTTAAAAAAAACACAGGGATGAGCTACCAGCCAAGAGACTGTGTCCTGTATCAAGACACATCAGGTGTAATGCTTGAATGGTTCTGAAAGTTGCCTTGAAATGGGAAACTGGGAACCAGAGAAAGACTGAAGCTTTTGGTTCTTGTTCTGATGTGCACTACTGGGAACTTATTTCAGCACTGAGCAAAAATATAGCTGTCTTGTTTCTTGGCAAAGGTGCAGTTACACTGAATTATGCACGTTGAGAATAATCATTCATGGTGGTAGCCTACCGAATTTTCAGGGGTTGAGAAGATGACTCCTTTTTTAATACTAAAAATCACATTATCCAAATGGAGCATAGCTGGTGTTACCATTAGTAAATTTAGGAGATGAAGCAGACTGAGTACCTGATTCTTGGCAGTGAGAAAAAACAATCTGTTTTGGTTTCTGTTTTTTTTTTTTTTTTTTTTAATTTCTCTTTCTCTCCTTTATACTTAGTCATCTTTATTGCAAATGATGGTGAGAAACAGACCCTGCAGGGGCAGAGCTGTTGCAGGAGGACCGGCATTGGAATGGGCTGCCCAGGGAGGTGGTTGAGTCACTGCCGCCGAATGCCTTTATAAGTCGTTTGGATGTGGTGGTTGGGAATAGGGTTTAGGGTGAACCTTACGGAGTAGGGATATCAGTTGGACTTGGGGATCCTGAGGGCCTTTTCCAACCGGGATGTTTCTGTGGTACTGTGACAAAAAGGCTGTGCTGTGTGTCACCGTTTAAGAGAGCTGTTAAGGTGGTGTTAGTCAAAAGAACAGGGGACCTTAGAGGCGACTCATGAATGAAAAGAACTGCTTAATGGGTAGCAGTGAACACTTAGGGAAGAGAAGCAAATCCCTTCAAAACAGCCTCATATCCAGCTGGGTTGACAGCTTACAGGCAGTAATTGACTGACTGACAGTGACACTGTAATACATTGATAGTCTCCTGTTGCATATGTCCCAGCAATTTATTTATGAAAGTCCATGGGCCAATGTGCCTGCCTGCAGAGGTCTGGAAGGGCTAAAAATGGTCACTGCATTGGCAGAAAAACTCTTGTGCTGGTGCAGACAGGTTCGGTTCTCTCTGGATTCAGCACTACCACCCAATATTGGGCCCTATTTGGTAGGATGCTATTTCGAAAGATGTTGGTTAATTAGGTGAGTTTGAGGAGCACCACATGACTGAATGGAAGCTGAGCTGCTTGCCTAAAGGTGAAAGACTCAAGGAGAACTGCAAGAACAGAAAGGACAGTATGAAATGAGCTTATATAGTCGTAAAGATGGAAATGTATGTGGGGGCTGGAAGCTGAAACTAGTAAAATTCAGTCTTGTAAAGAAGTGCACACTGGGTATGTTCTTAACCCTGGTGTCTGATTCTCTTTCATCACTGGCTGTTTTCTGGTAGGTTGGGTACTTTTCTAATAGAAATGCTGTGCTTCAACCAGGAGTTAATCTACTGTGTCCTTTGAGTCACACGAGATCATGGTCCTTTCTGGCTTTGCAAAGTGTGAAACTGCAGATGGACTGAAACCACAAGGTTCCAGCCTGACATCTGAGTCTTGTACTGGTGAAGGTTTAGGGTTCGAGTTAAACAGAATACAAAATGAACGCATTGTGACGTGCGTGTTCCTCTCATGTTGCCTGGGGACACTAACTGTGAGAAAACCATAGAGTGTTCAGCTTCCTCGCAGGCTGAGGCAGTTGCTTATGCCTCAGAGAGGAGATAGCATGCATAATATTTCCTGTTTTGAAGCATTCCCTGTTGGATCACCAGATGCATCTTTGCTGTGGTGTCATAAAGAGCTGCATCACTAATTCAGTGCAGTCTAGCAGCACAGGGCTTAGTGGGGAAGAACAGAATCCGTAGTGCAGGTCTGCCTTTCCCTTACTGCCTTGCTCAGGTATCAACCTGAGCAAGCCACAGCGATGTAACATGCCCAGAGGTGCAACATAAGTCCTTGGTCTCATTTGTCTTGCTGCTCTGTGGGTGTTGTGAAGAGTTCTGTGCTACCACTTTCCACTGGAAGGGGGCTTGTTGCCAAAATAAAAATCACATGTGCAGAGGGCTTGGGTGCACATCCTTGGGATGAGGCAGCTGGATTCCATCTCTGGCTCACACTGGCATTTTCTGTTGGGTGAAAGCATTGGCACCGTGAAGCGTCAGGTCTCAAAATGGAAATAGCTTAGCATTGTTTAACACCGATTCCAGGAAATGCCTCTTGGATAGAAGCACTCTCTCTTGCTGCCCCTTCTCCATGATCTCGTGAGGAGAAGTATCTAAAATAGGTCATTGTTATGCACGAAGAGAACCCTGTTCCCTAAGCTCCCTTGGTTTCCAAGTAAATGAGCTTTGGAGGTAGGTTAGCAAAAGAGGCTGATTCATTAGCAGCAAGGGAAATCTGTGTGTTGGAGGAGTGCCCAGCTGCCCAAGGGGATTTACGTAGTGACATGCTCCTCAAATCTTAACAGGGCAAGCTGAGTGAAACACACACAGGCTTGAACTGTATCACAATCACATGCTTTCTAGGCTCATTTCTTATCTCATGGGTTTCCCTGGAGGGTATCTGTTGCTCCAGTCCCTCACAGGGTTTTAAATTTTAAGGGAAGGAGTTACAGTGAGGTATCTTCTAATGTGAGAAAATGCTGTGACTGTTTCCTCTTCCAAATTAGGTCACCTTGTAAGGCAGTGCTGGATGGAGTTTGTCCCTGCAGTTACAGAGGCTGTAAATTACAGAGGTTGTTCCAACACGTTTGACAGGATTTCATTGCGCCATCAATAGTCTATCTGAATATCATATCCCAAATTAATAACAAATTAATTTTTATCTGCTGAAAGACCCAAACTGTCACCCTCCTGTCCGGAATGAGATCATTTTGGGCAGTTATTCACTTACAGGTGGAACAGGGCCAACACATTCTTCTGGCTTCATTACTGAGAAGCAGGCTTGTGCAGAGAGATGAGTGCTCCCCTTTGTCAAATCATCTGGAGTGCAGGGAGGAGAATTCAGCCTTTTTGGAGCATCTTCCGCCTCTTTGTTGGTGCATCAAGCAGGAGTGCCAATTAGTGCCAGTGATGAGATGGGCACTTGCCCACAAGATCAGAAACGGAAACCCACAAACTGCTCTTGCACAGGCTGCTGAGCAGCTGCTGGATTATAAAGATCTCTGGCCCCTCCTGACCTGGGCCAGATTTGAACCATTGACCTAAAAGTGAAAAGCTTGAAATGCCTGCGCAAGCCACGGGATAAATACGACATCCAGAGCTGTCTGCCCTCGTTCTGCATTCAGTTGCTGCCATCTAATGGCAGTGGGGGGGTAAAAAGGCCTCATGCCACCTAAGTCTCTCGTCCCTGGGACTCTAGTACTTGGGAGAACCTGTGCAAAACCTGAGTGCTAGAGAAGCATGGTGATTTCGGATGACTTTACTCCTTTATAGCAGAGTTTGACAAAGGCCTGTTGTGCTGCAACTACAAAATCAGAGATCTTCATCCTGCTTCTGCTCTCCTGTGCTGGTCTTTTTCCATGCATGAAACCTGACTGAATGTCACGATTGTAACCTGTCTCGACTGTCCCAACGGCAAGGGTAACTCAGTGGTGGATGCCTTCGGCAAGGGGAAGTGATGAGTGAAAGGAGGTAGAAGATGGTACTTCCAATTTCTGTGAGTACCACTGGTGCACATAAAATATCTGGACTTCAAAGAACTTTGTTGCAGAAAGAGATGAAAGTGGAGACCAGAACAAAATTAACTCCACCATCTGGAAATTGTTTGGTCCAAAGGCTAAAAGACAATAAAGCTCCATTTTCTTCAAATAATATAAAAATAAAAAAAGCAAAGGTGAAGGAGGGAGGTCTCCTCTGCCTTGCCCAACTCCAGGAAGTTCCTGCTGTGTTTTATCTCTAGACCCCAGGTTTATAAAGCAGTAAGTAAATAATTATATATCAGATTTGCACTCTCTATTTGTGTCTGCACACAGACACCCAAATAATTCTTTCAAGCCACTCTAACTTCATCTCACAGAGAGGAAAGCTCACAGACTGCATATTTCTCCTGCAGCTGTGGGGTGTCTAGAGATATGTCCCATGATGGAGTCGCAGCCTGAAGAGCAATGGAACAGTCACCAGCAGCCTTGATATAACCCCAGTGGTAGCTTGCATGGCCTAGCAGTCAAACAAAGTACGTCACCAAGTTTTGTATTTGAGATGTCTCTAGTAGTCCCTAGTCACTGAAGAAACTGGGGAGGAAACTGGGAAGGAGAAAAAACCCTGTAAATTTCCTCTCTGCCTGGTTGAAGGAATAGCTGTTGGAAAGGAAGTCCTGCAGTGAGGCAACATGGAGGAGAGGAAGGGAATATCAAACTTATTTTCCTACTGAAGGAAACAGTCTTTAAAGGGACTGTGGAGGCAAAAAGAAATTCGTGCCTATGAGTCCTCAAATGGGCTTGTAACTGCTGATACCACCTGCACAGCTACGAGAGAGCAGAGAAAATCAGCAGGCATGAATTCTCCTTCAGTGAGAAGGTAAAACATTTTAGCAGGAACTTGCTCAACTTCATGCCAGCCAGCACTGCCTAGACTGCAGCCAGCAGCTGAGGCAGCCTATCTGCAGAGCCACAGGAGCCCTGTTTGCAATCCAGGTCCAGCCACCGCTGCCTTATGTCAAAGCCAGGATCTATCTAAACACTGCTGCTGCACTTTTCAGAAAGTGCAGCTTTGTACTGCTGCTGAGAGGCAGCCTTCTCAAATACATACCTAGCAGTGATGCACCAGGGCTTTTGGGATGGTACATCAGGTCATGGTACGTGAGCCAAGCACTTATGTTCTCTTCTGCAGGGAATGAGAGTGTAGGTGCTGGATAGACCCAGGTGGGAGATCCCTTGTAGAATGGTGACATTCTCCAGCTGGAACCATTACCAAAATGCCCTTGTCAATCAAGTTCCCCAGGAGACTTTCCACTTGCTCTGTAGATATTTTCTTCAAAGCTCAGTGGTAAGGTGATAGCAGAATAGATTTATCTGGTCTAAAACTGTCTTGGCAAGGCTGCTATTTTTTTTTTTTTATTTTTTTTTTTAATCTGTGTCCCTTCCCCCCTTATTTACCACAGGAAAACACCACCTTCAGGCCAGTCTGAAGGAGGCATCAGTTGCAAAGCGAAGACATAAAATTACACCAAGTGAGGTGAAATTTAAGCTTTGCCGTTGGAGCAGTGACATTCAACAGTTAATGTGCACCCTCAACACGCAGCAGCTGCAGGGTTTCATTACTGTCACTTACCAAAAAACCTTCAACTCCCTTTGGCGTGCCCTGCTTGGAGCCAGAGCCTGCAGGCCTAGAGACACCACTTTATCAATAAGAGCCCTTTAGCATAGTGTGGCACCTGGGAGACTCCAGCAGGATATAAGATTGCTCTGGTACTGAGGTATGATTTAATATCCACAATCGTTCTGGAAATGTGAGTTGCATGATTCAAGAGCCTTGCATGACCACAAAGCGACTGCAGCGCTTCCTGAGTTCTCTGTGTTTAAAGGTGAGGGATGCTGCAATCACGTCTCTAACGTGCCAGCTCGGTACGGGAGGAGGGGGAAAATACGGACTAATGAGGAGTTAGAGTGCGGCTGGGGTGCAGACAGGCTTTCGCACAAGCTACTTGCAACAGCAGCTCCTGCAAGTGCTAAAAATCAAAGAAAAACAAATCAATCCCTCCTCCCCCCACCCCAGAGGAAGCATCTTTCCCCAGCACCTAATCGCAGCCTTCTGCCGGCTCTGCCCACGCTGGGTTTCAGCCTTGCTGCCTTGCTGTCGCGGGGCAGAGCGTTCCGCACTTCCCGAGGGGGCAGCAGGAGACAGTCCCGGCACCCCGGTGCCCGCGCCCTTCCTTCCCGCAGCTGTTTCCCGAACAGGCGCCGTTCTCGATGCGAGTGCTCCAGCCCCGCCGCAAGCCTTGCACGCCCCCGCCCCGAGCTGTCCCCGCTGGCAGCAGACGTACAGAAGCGCACAACCACGCCGATGGCGGGGCCGGGCGAGAGGCAGCTGCCGCCCGGAGGAGAGGGCAGCCCCGCAGCCCCTCCGTTCGCTCGGGGCCGGGGCAGGCCCCCCGACTGCCACTCACGGCGCCGCGGCACCGCCTCCGCTGCCGTGGGCCGGGCTCGAACCCGCGGCGGNGGCACAGCCCCGCGCAGGGCACAGCCCCGCGCCGGGCACGGAGCCGGTAAGCGCTGGGGCGGGGAGAAGCAGGGCCGGGTTTCCTCCTGCCACAGAGAGGGACCGCTACGAGGACAGGCCGAGGGAGCTGGGGTTGTTCAGCTTGGAAAAGAGAAGGCTCCGGGGAGACCTAAACGCCACCTTCCCGTGCCTGGAGGGGGCTTGCGAGAGGGATAAAGAGGGACTGTTTTTATGAAAGCCGGCAGTGATGGGACGAGGGGCGATGGTTTCCAATTAGAGAATGGGAGATTTAGATTGGATGTTAGGAAAAAGTTCTTTGCAATGAGGGTGCTTGAGCACTGGAACAGGTTGCCCAGAGAGGTGGTTGGGGTATCCCTAGAGATATTCAAGGTGATGCTCAATGAGGCTCTGGGCAACCTGATCTAGTTGAGGATGTCCCTGCTCACTCTAGGGGGATTGAACTAGGTGACCTTTGAAGGTCTCTTCCAACCTGGTTGATTCTGTGACTTTGTTTTGTCCATTCCTCCTCCTGCTGCTCCCCAGATATTGGGCAAGAAGAGGATTGAGCCCACCAAGGGTGGTGCAAGGGCTTAGGGCATAAAGGGCCCATCCTAAAAATGAGCATCAGAGAACATCTGCTAGCAGTTAACCTGGGTGAGTGCTGGCAGGAGGTGATGGGGAAATATTTGGGTCACTGTCTGGTCTAGCGCTGTGTCAGGCAGGATGAACGACAGCTGTATCAAGAAATGAGGTGTGATGGCAGGAACAGGGTGACCTGGCAGCAGTTTTCATATTTTTTTTTTCTCGTGAGGCGCTGTGAAGTTGTGGCAGCTTCGTATCATTGTAAAATCCACGTGTGTTGACTGAAATGCAAAAGGAAGGAAAAGTATCCAGATTAGAAAGCTGATCAAATAATTTTCTTGTTACTGGGGCGTGATGAACAGCTAACTGTACTATGCTAGGTACTATGGGTAGTACTTACTTGTACTATGCTAGGTATGCTAGCCCTTTGCTGGCCTGCAGGATGCTAGGATGTGAACTGCTCCTATTTCATGGCAAGGGCTCAGCCCTGAAAGGAGTTGGATTCTGCTGAGCTTCTCATGACTCCCAGTGTGAGAGTTAGAATTTAGGGTGTATGCAGCACCTTCTACATCCTTCTAGGCATTCTCAGAGTGTGAGCCAGGCTGCACAGCAAACCATCTAGCATGAAAATGGCCCTAGGAAAAGATGCAGTTACAGGAAGAACAAAGTTGGCAGTAAATTAAGCACTAGTTTTTGGGTCAGCAGAGCATCTAGGGGTTTAGGAGCCTTAGGTAGTTTGCCTTCAGGTGAGTGGAGTGGACAAAGGGTTTCCTGTCGCTGACCCATCTGATGCCTCTGTTATCTTGTTTCTGATCTTGTTTTTCAGGAAACCTCTGTGACTCCAGAAAGCCAGCATGAAGGTTGAGGAAGTCCGGCAGAGGAGAAAAGAGGGCAGGTCTAGAAATGGAGAGAGATCCAGGCACAAAGGAAAGAGCAAGGGTAAACACAGAGAGAGTCGGCTTGGCAATCAGAGGACAGAGGATGTCTCTCTGCATGCACAGCAGAAGCTGCTGGCTGAGGAGAAGGCAGCCATGGCAAAGTCACAGGAAGAATCAGCCATCTCGATTTGCCTGCAAGTGCTCCTGCCATACCTCCTAGCTGGGCTTGGCATGGTCATGGCAGGCATGGTTTTGGATTATGTTCAGGTAAGGGAAAGAAACTGATCTGGTGTACCTGGCATAAGATAGGTGGGGACATTTCTTCAGAGGCAAGGAATTTGCTCTCGGGATGGCAAAGTAAAGGAAGTTTTTCAGCATTTTTATATGCCAACATGTCCTTCAAAGCCAGCTGTTATGTACTTTTATGCAGCTCTCAGGAGGCAGTCTTTGGTGGTTTTCTGGCCTTTTTTCTCCTCCGAAGATAAAAGACAATATGGTACTAAAAAGCCTGTCGAAGATCTGAGGAATCTATATAGGAAGGTGCAGTCCTGTGCAAAAATCTCCCCTTGGTCCTGGGAAGAGGGTGGCTGAGCTGCAGCCCCAAGGGCTGTGATGGCAGTAGCACTTCCCTGGAGTAGACACAGCTATATTACTTCTGGCTCTGGATGGTCTTGCATACCCTGCTTCATTATGCAAGAAGCCAGACAGCTCAGCACCACTAACACTTCTTAGGACCAGCCTAGCTCAGCCTGCACACCACATCATTTTCTAAAGCCTTATATCAGGTGATTACAATCCTTGAGTCTTCTTGTCCCATTTCTGATTCTGTGACAGTCTAGACCAGACCTTTCCTCCTATAGGGCAGCAATGCAGAGCTTTAAGGCAGTGGTGACCATATAATTTTAGGCAGTTTAAAGCTGCACTTAATTTCCAAGTTATAAATTGCTCTCTCTTTGCTCTGTAGGTGAATCTGTCTGTTCTGTGCCTTTTTTGTTAACCCTTGTTATTTACCTAGCTGTTGGTCAGACTGCCCTGACCTGTCTGGTACAGTGACACCACCACTACTGTGCTTACACCAAGAGCTTTCACAAATCTGGAGCTGTGTTGTTTTGCTATTAACCCTGGGCAGATCTCCTTAAGCTCTAAGAGCTATAAAGGCTTAAGAGTGGCACAGTATCCTTAACTGACCTTAGCATACACTCAATACCCAGCAGAGTATCTGGTCAGATCTGAAAACACCCAAGTCAAATCCAGAACTCAGTGGCAAACTCCTTCGTGTCTCCTTAGACATCATTTTGAGCATCCTGAGCTTTGAGCAGCCACTTTAGTTTTTATTTTCTAGACTGGTGATTCCTGTGAATCTCTGATATTAAAAGTATGTTGCCCTTTTGTGAAATAGGTTGCAGATGGTTTTATGATGTTGGGGTGGGCTTTTTTAACTAATACTCTTCCCTTAGGGAAGAAGGGTATTTTTTTTTTTTCTAGCAAGGATTAAGCTACTAATGTAAACAGGACGTGAAACAAACCTCATGCTCTTCTGAAACTACAAAGGTTTAGTTCCTGTGTTATGCAAATAAAGTGCTCACAAAGAGCTTTCATGTTAGTGCTTAGAGCCTGGGAAATCAGTCCCTGCAGTATCTCATAGGAAAAGCAATTAGCAGGAGTGACTTTTTGTGCCTGATCATGAGCTACCTGGGCATGTCTCGTCCTGGATTTGCTGCTGCTAAGAACTGCCCTTCCTTTCTAAGCCAGGCCTCGCCTCTGTCCCTGATGCTACTGCTATTTCTGTGGTGTAACAGGAGATGCTGTGAGGTGTTTGGCCCCAGGTACTCTCAGTCTCTCCGCCTACGCTCTCTTCTCTGCTCTTTCCTAGTCAGGGAAGACAGGAGCAAGGTAAGAAACAAAACACTGTCTGATCTGACAGGAGCAATCCTATTCCAGTCACTGTGAAGTATGATCCCTGAAAAGCATCATCCTCTTATGAGTCTGAGGTGTCAGACTAGCACTGGCTGTTGCCAGCATTGCTGTGTTGTAAGAGCATTCACTGGCATTCCTGTCCCTTCTTTGCCTTTGTCTGCTCTTTGGCACTTGTCATCTTTCTGTTCTTTTTTTTTTTTTTTTTACTGTGGCAGTGGATGGAGGCCTTAGGTTGGAGTCAGGACTCCCCTAAGGCTTTTTCTGCTTTGACTCCTTCAGGGCAATGCTACCTGTTGGCAAGTTTGTAAGCATAGGGCTGCAGTGTATATCTCTGCAGAGCAGGGCAGCAGTGTGACTCTGGGTTTTGCCAGGACCAGTGATGCAGCCATGAGACTGGGGGGATTTTTTCCCAACTAGTTGTGATTTTTTTTCTCCTAGTGTTCACAGCACTGTCTCTTCTCACAAGTGATGCATCTCTTTGTGGACAAATATGGTGTATCTCTTTACCAGGAAAATATGATGTATCTCTTTGCTGACAAATGTGGTGTGGATCTTTATCAGAGGCTCCTTAAATGCATACTAAGATCACTCAGTGTACACACAGAGGTCACCTCAACCAGTTACCTTCTTTGCATACTGATTCACTGGTTGAAGGCTTTTTATAGTGCTTGCTTAGAAACAGGGAGAGACGAAGCATGATAAACTCATAAACCCTGCCAGGCTGGCACTTCGGTACAGGATGTGTTGCTGCAGAGTTTTTTAATGGCATTTGAGTCATCCAGGCTCATTAATACTTCTTTTACATTAACATTTCTGCCTGTCAGCAATCCATTTGGCAGATAGGGTAGCATATAGGACTAGGAATGCACATTATCAAACCTTTGAAAGCCTATGACAGTTGTCCAGAAATTGTGCCGTATTTTTTAGAAGCCTCTGTGATTTTCTAACCAGAACTAGGTCTTTATGCAGCCACTTCTCAGTTCCTGGCTGATATAAAGAGGTTAGGTCATGTGTGGTTATTACAGGGTTTTTATTAACCTTCCTTTTCCAGCTATTGTGGGCTTTTCTTTTTTTCCAGTTAGATTAGCTGAAATGCACTCTCTTGTTAGCTTTCAGCTAACAGGACCATTGTTACATGGAACACGTACACACCAAGCTAGCTGCCAGTGGAGAAGGCTTCAGGGGCTGTACCAAAATATCAGCCTCGAAAGCAGCAAAGGACAGAGTCTCCCATGAGCTTGTTTTCTACCCTGCCATGCTTGCAGAGAGATGTGCTGTGCCATCTCAGGCTTTGGTTTGTGTGAATTCAGACCAAAAGAAACACACCACCCAAATGGCTAAGAGCTTCCTCAGTTCCCTATTTATCTGCAAGGCAAAAGTTTGTCTTGTTCTATCCTGCCTGCCATTGCATTTAGCTCCAAGGTGGGGACCTGGTCCTAAGGACAGAGTCTACAAGCCATCAGTCTTTATCTTCCTCTGCAGAGCATGTCAGGGAAGGAGTTGATTAGTACAAACAGATGAGTAAAGGATGCAATTTAGACATTGACTTTCAACTGGGCTAAGGAAACCTGTGTCTTTTGTGCCTACCACTGAATACTTGCTTTCACTAGTTCACCTTCACGGGGGCATGGTTGGATTTGAACCTGTGGTTGAATAGTGAAAAAGCTCAGTTGCTCACCTTGGGAACTTCACCTTAAATGGTGCTTTCAGAGCTTTTTGAACCTCCGATTCAATTAGTTTGCCGAAATTAATTATTGTCAAGAAATCCAAACAGAATACTCTGACTCCCTTCCCTACACGTGTGTGACTTTGAACAGAATACAAATTCTTTGGCTCTAGGTGGCTGTGATGCAGCTCTGATTCTTGACCTTGTATCAGCTGTTTGACCATGACGACCAGAGGGTGAGACTCCCCCCTGGCTCTCAAAGACCAGATCTTCCTGGGAGCGTGCAGAAGCAGTGTTTCACTTTAGGACAGGAAGGAAGCCCAGCTCGCAGTGTGCTGTGGAACTGTTCACCCTTTCTCTCCCTTGCGTGCAGTGCAGTAACATGGAGCTACCTTAAATAAGCTCTGACTATGACTCTTATCTTGGCCTTTGCGAACTAGCAGAAAGTTGAAGTGATGACAGCAGATAAGGGTGTTAGCTTTTGAAGCTTATTGGCTGGTTCTTTGGATTTTTTTTTTTTCCCTTGAAAGCTGGTCATTCAGAGGTAGAGCTGGCACAGACCAGTTGTCCTATCCTGCAGAGACCATGGAGGGGACAAGAAGGGCTGGGGTCTAGAGGAGCAGATCCTCTCTCACCAGCTGGCTTAGCTGTGTCACTCGCCTGGGGATGAGACCTGCCTAACATTATCAGCCAGGAGAAATGCGGACTCGTGTTTGCCTTGACCTTTCTTCACCTTGAAGGGGAGCAAAACGGATCCTGGTTGTTAACTCCCCACCTCCCCAGCCTTGGGACAGTGAGAAAAGTTCTGCATTGCTTATGGTGAGAGTGAGGGACTGGAGCTGGCTCGCAGCAGGCTTACATATTAAACCATCGTATCAAAGGCGAGCCGCAGCCTGAGCAGAAGTGTAACCTGAGGAGAAAGGACACTAGAACACTGGAGCAGGCTGAGGGATTCTTGCACGACCTGTCACTCTTCCACTGCTGTAGCCTGAGCAGGTCTTACTGGTTTTTAACCGAGGTGGTGGGAGCTGAATGGGGTGTGGGCTCGTTTCTGTTTGTCCACAGACATCTCCACAATCTGCTTTTCTCTTTTTTAATTCCCCCCTGGATATAAATCGGAGAAACAGTATTCGTCGAGTTTGCTAACACCTGGGCTCAACCCAGCTGATGTAGTTTCGGAGGATATCCTTGCTGCAAGTTTCTGGACGTGCTCTTGGGAAAAGAAGCTAAAAAAAATTGTCGTCATTGCTGTAGTCTGAGGGAAAATATCTCTTTGGACTTTGAAGAGAGCTGCCAGGAGGATCTGTGTGATGTCCTGATCTCCTATTTGCCTTGCTGAGCATGGGGTAACGGTGTTTGACCATGGTGGTCACCCAGTTACAACTGGAACTGTGTTTCCATGGCAGGAAGCTGAGAGGTTTCACCTGCAAGTTGACCAGGTCAGCCAGTGGATTTCTCCCTGAGACTTCACTCTCCATTGCCTCCCAGATTTTTGTGCCATTCCTTCTGGCTGGCTTGGGCATGGTAGCTGCTGGTCTCTTAATGGACGTTGTTCAAGTAGGTACCTATGGTTAGGAAACGGTGCTGAGAGGGTGGGCTGATTCACTGACCTTGAGTATCTGTGTGGGTTTGTTTGTAATGTGTGTGGTCCTAGCTGCCAGTCAGCAGGATGGCTGTAGGCTTTCCCTCTGCTAGAGTGACACTATCCATCTTCTTTAGGTCAGCACATGGGCTGTTTGTGGGGTATTGGCTTTCAGACAGGCTGTCTGACGCTGCCCTCGGTGCATGGGATTGGGCACTCCCTTTGCTGTATTGAGCTAAACACTGGGGGGATGCCTGCTGTGAAGCTGTGGTGGTCAGACTGTGGCATATTCCCCTCTTGCATGGTAGTATTTCTCTCAAAAACTGCTGGTAAGGAGATGTAGGTTAGGGTTGTTACTAACTACTTGTCTCACTTAGAAGCGAGTTTGTGCTTTCAGTTCTTTGCAAACAACCTAATGTAATCTCTGCTCTAGAAGGCATTTAGATACTGTGATGAGAGGCATGCTGGCACGGAAAGATTAGCATTGCCTATGACCAGAGTGCTTCTTGGCCAGATTCTGAGGTGGGTGTAAATTTGGAGTAACTTCCATAGACTTCCAAGTAGTGCTGCTGGATTTAAACCGCTGTGCCCACCACCAGAATCTATCCCATCTCTCTTTCCTTTGTACCGGTGGCACAAATAGAAACGCTAAATTTGGTTTAATTTGGGCATCTAATGCCGGTGGATTTGCAAATCAAAGGGTTGGCAAAGTTTCCTGAGGATATATCCCTCACTCTGAGCTTGCTGGAGTACATTGGATTCGCTGGCATTAGTACCACAGCAGGAGCTAAATATGGGTACTGGAGTGTTTGGAAAGACAATACCTTGCTGTTTTTTCTTGCTTGGGAAGGAAGGAGGAAGACAGAGAAGCTGAGTTAAAGGGGCTATGAGGAATATCAAAGAAGGGTTAAGTGGAGTGGCACGTGCTGTCGCTGTGCTGTGTTTGTCGTCTCCACCTTGTGCTGTGCTTAGGCACAGACCTGTCTTGCAACATTACAGAAGTTCTCAAAGTACCCAAGACGGTAGGTTAATAGTTAGCATTTATCTCAGAGGAGGATAGAGACATGCTACGTTGCCGCTTCATAGCCACGGCAGGTGAATAGGGCTTTGTCTGAAAGAAATGGAATACTCTTGCTGAGAACTGGGCTCTGTTCAAAAACGTAACAGTATCCAAACTGACGGAAAACAGATGCTGCGTATGCTCCTGTTGCATCTCTCCTTTAAATACCAGAGTGCAATTATCTTCCTTGCGTGTTTCCTCACTAGACTGTTAGAAACGGGGTCTTGCCTGAAGCACAGTGGTAGGAAGTGTAGTTTTTGGTGAAAGTGTTTCCAGCTACGTTGAGACAGAAGCCATCAGTTCAGCTCCCAGAGGAGGGAGCTAGTGCACTGAGAGTGACAACTGGCATGGTAGAGGTGTTAGTGAGGTAAGCTCCCATAGTTAAAACCAGAGTTAAAATCCAGAGATCCAGGTTTGGAGTATTTGGCAGTGCTTTTTTTTTTGGTCTTTGAGCTGCTTATATTCAGCTTTTGGGCCTGCAAGAGCTAGAAACTCGCTGTCTGTTCAGCTATAACCTGAGATGGTGTTTCTTTGCTTGGGGCAAGGTACCACAAGACTCATATTGATAATCATAGGGCCCACTGCTACTGAAACCACAGGTTTTTCTAGTCCAGGAGCCTGTGATTTGCCCGTTTTCCAAGGGATGGGCTGGCTGAGGAATGCTTTGCCTTGTTTGCAGTCACTATGAAACATTCTTAGGAAGCTTTTGTGTCTGCCTTCAACAGGGAGATATATATGGGCAAACTCAAGGGTGGTATCTAGAGCATACATGTGAGTTCATGGTGCTGCCCTTATTTTGTTACCTACAAAATACCTTGAAATAACATGGTTCTGTGCTGAGAGTCCAACTGGCTCTCTTGTTTGCAGGGCTGATGTTGTAAAGACAAGAACAAAGTGGAAACTGGTCTTTAGCGTCCTATCAAAGTTTTGAGGATTTTAACAGTCTGTGATATGTCCTGAGGTGAAAAGAATTGCTGTTAGGAAAAAAACAAACCCAAAACCAGCAAGAGAGATCTGTGTAGCCCAGCTGCTGACTCCAAGGCTCAGATTTGAGTCTCACATACTGTAACAAAAGGATGCCCAAAGGAACAGCCACTTGCCATTTCATCTTCTCAGTTGTCTCTGTGTAGGTCTTTTCTTGCTGGACGTTTCCACCTCTGCTCCAGTGATCCTAGGTCAGCTGGTTGATCTGGATTCCAGGCTGGCAGGCATTACTGGAGACCTTGCAAGGCCCTGAGCAATGTTTGGCCCACTCTTCTGCAGTAAAATGAGGAATCAGATTGAAGCTGGACAGTCAGATTTCAAAACAGACAACTTCTCTTTCACACCACTGCAGTGGGACATAATCCAAATAGAAGCCACAGACAGAAGATGGCCCTGTCCTTTGTTGATGAAAATCCTGAGATGATTAGCATTGAAAAGGATTTTCAGCTGCCTTGCTTTTTATAGCTCAGGGTCTTTCGATCTTTCTGCTAACTCATTCAGGGCAACAGAAACCTTGGAGGCTTCTTAGCTGCTGCCATGGGTGGATGCCCTGGAGAGGTAAAAGGACATGGTTGGGACATTGAGGGCAATGTAAGGAGGGACAACAGGGCTAGACCACAGCTGGGGAGACTCGGCATCATAACCTCAGATCCAGCTGCAGTGGATCATGGGGTAACCGAGTTTCTTCAGACCTGAGCTTTAGGGCTGTAACTCCATTCTAGGAACATGAAGTGGGAAGGAATCTATTTCTGGCTCACTGTCCCTGTGTGAGTCTGCAGTGCTGCAAGGAATGTCTCTATTCCTTCTGGGCCAGTTTTTCCTCTTGGAGGACAGAGATACTTCCTAGACTGTCTTCATTCAGGCAGGTCGGTGCTTGCACAGTTCTAACCTGCCACATACACTATTTTGTCCAGCTGGCAGTCCTGTACAAGGCAGTGGCACAGGGATCATCTGTTTATCCTGTATTTCTGCAGTCTCTAACACAATGGAGTCCTGGCTACTGTGGTATAAATCATCGTGAATGTGTCCTTAGGCTCTGGGTGAGTCACTAATGAGACTCAAATGAAGGCAATTAAGTCAGCTTTTTTTTATTAGTACAGTTGTGTTGTTCTGTATTAATTGTTCAAAGCCTTTCAGTGTAATTGTATGCAAGGCAGAGTTTCAAAAAAAAAAAAAACCACCAAAAACCCAAAACATACCTCATATGCTGAAACTTAGGTTATGGTGTTTTGAGACCTGTAAACTTCACCATGAACACACGGATTGATATAGCAAAGTCACATTTTCCAAAGGTGACGTGCACAGGAAATACAAACAGTTGAGTTCTTCCGTTGCTTTTTGTTTTATGTGCAAAATATGCAGGCTCTTAAAGGTGCCTGTGCACCTTAAATTATTTGAGGGTTTTACATTGTGACTGTAAAGTTTGGTGGTTTTTTTTTCTCCTCTTGCATTTGAAGATGTCAGAGATGTCTCAGATATTTAAGTTCCATTTAACAAAGGCAGAGAGAATTGCAGTGCATCAATGGTGCCTGTTCTCCTCTTGCCTCTTATATGCTCAACCGCAGCTTAGATCTAATATTTTGAAATGTGACTGTTTGAGGTCACCAGTGCCTTTTTCTTTTTTTCTTTTTTTCTTTTTTTTTTTTTTTTTTTTTTTNTAGTGGTTTGTCTGTTATCTGCACCTCTGAAGAATATCTGAGAGCCCTGGAACGGGTTTTTGGCAGGGGGGTGGTTGAGGCCACTTCCCTGGAGGTGTTTAAGGCAAGGCTGGATGAGGCTCTGTCCAGTCTAATCTAGGGTAGAGTGTCCCTGCCCATGGCAGTGGCATTGGAACTAGATGATCCTTGTGGTCCCTTCCAACCCTGACTGATTCTATGATCTTGCACCATGTACTTGGGGCTGAGTCAGCCTCATTTTCACTCGTCCTGGTGCAGAAGGGAGCTATGAGGTCTTCCCAGCAGACAGCCACACCACTGACTTCCTATGGCACCAAAACACCAAGCTGCTACACCCTGTATTGTATTTCCCAACAGGCTGACAGCTGAATATGTTGACATTTACCAAGTCTATCCAACCTCCTGGATTTTCAGGTTTCCAGAATCCCAGTGGGCGTGGAGGAGGTGGGCAGGGATCTGTTGTTCATTTTGTCCTCTGGCACCAGAATTCAAGACCATCATATGATACTGCTCAGTGACAAGTTAGAGTTAATTAACAAGTTGGTTCTTCACATGACCTGTTGCTAAACTGTGAAAATTTTGGGCACAGAATGGCACATGGGATTGGAGGGGGCAGATTGGGTCAGTACCTGAAAGAGAAATCCTTAGCACTCTGGTAAGGAGCACCTCTGCTATGAGGACAGGCTATGAGAGTTGGGGCTCTTCAGCCTGGGGAAGAGAAGGCTTTGAGGAGACCTCGTAATGGCCTTCCAGTATCTGAAGGGGACTACAGGAAGGCTGGAGAGGGCCTATTGACAAGGTCTTGTAATGACAGGATGAGGAGGAATGGGTTTAAACTAGAAGAGGGGAGATTTAAACTGGATGTCAGGAAGAAGTTCTTTCCAGTGAGGGTGGTGAGACACTGGCACAGGTTGCCCAGGGAGGTTGTGGCTGCTCCCTCCCTGGAAGTGTCTCTGGTTGGATGAGGCCTTGAGTAACCTGTTCTAGTGGGAGCTGTTCCTGCCTATGGCAGGGGGTTGGAACTAGGTGATCTTTGAGGTCTTTTCCAAGCTAAACCATTCTATGATTCTATAAGTTTGTATAGAAAACCACCAGGTTAGTACCCTGGGGGGAGTAGATATAGGCTGGAAAATACACAGGAGAATTATCTTGACTGCTTGTCATACTTGCAGGTTCTTGTTTTAGACATCTGAATTTGACTGCTGGTGGAGGTAAGGATATGTTAGATGGACCTTTGGTCTGAGTCACTGCAGATGCTCTTTTTCTCTTGTATTCTGCTCTTAGATGTTGAGGTAGTTGGTTTCACTTGACAGTGAGCTGCTCCATTCTGTGATTTCCGTGACTTCTGCTGCTGCTCTATTCTGTGATGTCTGTGATCCTGTGACTGTAGTGGGACTTTGCCAGCATCCTCGAAGGCACAGGGAGTGAATTAATTTTATTTCAAGGCACCATGTGGTAGATAAGTTGGAGAAGACATGTTGCTCAACAAAGTTTCTTAAGGTTCCAGCTAATTTCTAGCATTGGAACCGATTCAGCAGCTTTGTACTGTTCAGCTTCAGAGGAGCAATGATAATAAAGATATTGGCCCAGCATTTTGGGCTTATGGGATATCTTCATTTCAAATCCTTTTTCCAGCTGTGCTGGGAGCATGCTTGGGAACAGGAAGATTTAGGAACTGCCTGTGAAGAAGAGATACAAATACCTCCTTCCCTTCCAACGCCAGTCTTATGTGCTTAGTTAAAAGTTAGGTAAAAAGAGACAAATGCAGCTTTTTGTTGTTAGATCTTTCCCAGATCTTCATGTTTATTCTTATAAGCCTGGATAGCAATAGACATTCCTGTATCTGGTGTCAGTACAAAGGCTGGAGCATGCTGTATTTCATTTGGCTTGTGAGCCCTAATTACTTTTCATGTTGTTCTTGGCTAGTGCTAGAGGCACATTTTAATTTGTGGCTTCCCAAAATCTGCTGCTGCCCTCAGAAAGGCAGTTCCTTCCCTGTTAGGATAGTGCTTCGCTGTGCCTGAGATCAGAAAGAATACTGCAAGCTATAAATTCTTTCCTTCACACCCAAAATGCAACCAGACCAGGGCAGCATCTGCTCCCCATGTGCATAGCAGACACTTGTAGAGCAGGTGGTCAGGTGGGAACCCCCTCCCCTTTGAGGCAACAGCATCACAAACTGAAGTCGTTGCCTTTGTTTTCTTTCAGCACTGGGATGTGTTTCGGACAATTACAGAAGTTTTTATCCTGGTTCCTGCCTTGGTTGGCCTGAAGGGTAATCTTGAGATGACACTGGCATCCAGGCTCTCAACTGCTGTGAGTGTTAACAGGGTGGTGTGTTTGTGGGGAGGGGCAGGGTAGCAGCGGATATCAGGAGGTTCTGCCCTTACGCAACTACACTGTAGGTATGAGCAATGCCCTCTTCTGCCAGGCAGAAACTAGTGGGGTGTGAGTGTTAAAATGTATTTGTCCTCATTTTGGAACTGGAACAGAGAATTTCTGTCTGTGGTTTGAAGGTGAATTAATCCCTGGGTGGCCAGTTGCTAATATCTGGTGCCCTGTGACACATGAAGGAGACAAAGACAGGGCTCTGCAGCTGCCAGCTTCACCACTGGAATGCTTTGCTGTGAGTGTTGGTCCTTGAGAGGCCCAGGGCTTCCTGACAGTTTTACCTTGGAGCAGCAGGCTGATGCTTCTTAGGACCCACGGTAGCTTTTGCTACACAGCATTTGATTTCTCCTATCTCCCTAAGCAGTTTTGTTTACTTTGGGCTGTTTCGGGAGGAACTCCAGCTTAACAGGTCAATTTAGGGGGAACGAAAGAGGAAAACCAGTTTAGTCTGTACAACTTTTGGTCTGTATGCACTGTGGTGGAGTAGGCACCACTTTAGCTAGGTGCCCTGCAGCACTTTTGCACCTCCACGTGAGCCTCTGATACCAGAGGGCTGGAGCATGATAGAGATGTGTCAAGAAGAAAGTGAAGGGAAGGCTGACCTGTGCTCATCTTTGTCTGGATTTAGCAGCCCCTTTCCCAAAGGATACAGATGAAACTGCCTTCAGCAACCACCTGTGCCACAGGAACAGGTTTTCAGGGTGTCTCTCTTGGCTCCTAGGCTAACACTGGACAGATGGATGATGCCCAGAAGCAATGGAAAATGGCCACCTGCAATTTAGCCCTTATCCAGGTGAGTTGCTTCAGCTGGGAGAGGAGAAAAGAAACTTTGCTCTGCTCTGCTGCTGCTCAGCAGCATCTCTTCCCAGTGGTGCTGAATTCTGAGCTTTTGATTTGGAGCAGGTTTTTTTCAATAAAGCTGACAAGCAGAGCCCAGGACTTGACCTCCAAGGAAGCTCTGTGTGGCCCCAGAGATTGTAGTTTGGCTGCAAAACACATCTAGACATTCATTTCTTTTGAGGAGAAACTGAAATAATGAAAAATCCCTCTTGTGCAGGGGAAGCAGCAGCACAATCCCTGTTTCACAATAGCCCCTAGATAATGCCTGTCATTTACTGGCAGCGTTTGGGAAGCAGCCTTGGGCAGGAAGGGAGAGATGGGAGAAACCTGACTTCTGAAGCTCTGCTTGTTAAAATCCAGCAACCAGCCTAGAAGTTGCACATGGCAAGGCCACAGGGCTTGCAACGTGTGTCTGTGTGCTTTGCCTTATCTCTTCCCACAGCTTTTGGCTTGCTCAGAGTGCTGTGTTGATGGGGAGCCCGGTTTTGTGTTGACCAGAGCTCTTCCTTTGCTGATGGACTCAGTGTCCTTTGCTGAAGTGTCATCTGCCCTTTGCAGGGCTCTAGAGTTTTTTTTTTTCTCCAGACTTTGTCAGGATTTATTTATTTTTTTCGTGTAACTCAGCCTGACAGGGATGCTGATCAAATATGTAAGCAATCAGCATCTCGGCAAGGCTTAGCTGCGTGGAAGCTGCGCTGCGGCCACGTGGAGCCAGGACTGCCTGCGAGCAGATGTGGATGATTGCTCACCAGCTGTCTTTTGGCCCCCCCAGGTCCAGGCCACTGTGGTGGGACTTCTGGCTGCTGTTGCTGCTGTGATCCTGGGAGCCATCTCCAAGGGCTCTGTGGAGCTGAGCCAGGCTGCTGTGCTGTGTGCTAGCAGCATGACCACAGCCTTCATCGCTGCACTTTCTCTTGGTGAGTTGTTTTGGACGCTGCACTCAGGTGCTGAAAAAACTGTCCCTTCTACTGTAAGGCCCAGCTAGACACCCCTTTGGTCTGTCACAGGGAGGAGGAGTGCAGGGAACATTAGTCCTATGTCAGCTGCTTTCACAGGATCACAGGGTGTCAGGAGTTGGAAGGCACCCAAAGACATCATCGAGTCCAACCCCACGGCCACAGTAGGACCATACAATCTAGCTCAGATCACAGAGGAACACATCCACATGGGCCTTGAAAATCTCCAGAGGAGACTCCACAGCCTCTCTGGAGAGCCTGTTCTAGTGTTCTGTTTCATCCCCTCTGCACCCTGCATTTGCTTCCCTTCTCCCAGGATCTGTTGGTTGCTGAGCTCATGACACCCACAGCAGCATCAAAATGTCTGAGTTCACCTGGCAAGTGAAATGCCACCTGCTTTTCTTCTGTGACATGCTAGCCAGCTGGACTGTCCCTCTCCTAGGGGAGAATGAAGGAATGCCGTGCACAAAACGATAGAAATGGACTTGGGACACCCAATGCCGTGCAGTGGCTGCCCAGCTGTGAGCCAAGCACTCTTCCCCTGGCTATTTCCTCTGCAAAGGGAATGGGATGGGGTGGAGAGGTGGAAAGGAGCTGCGGTGGCCTGGCTGGGCTCAGTTTGCGGGTCTGCCATGCGAGGGCAGCACGACACCTCCTATGGAGGCGGCTGGCAGGTTTCTAAATGAGAGGCACAAGTTAAAGCAAGTGCCTAGCCTGGAACTGAAGTCAAAGGGTGACTGTAGATGTCTTCGATGAAAAACGTGGGATGAGGCACTTGTTAAAAGGGAAAAACAGCAGCCCAGTTTTCATTAAACTCTTCCCTTTCAATCTCCCTGCTCAGTGTGATACAGAGAGGCTTTGTTGCCATCCCATCACAGCCTTTCAGCTGGCTTTAGTTTCTCCCTTGGATGTGGTGACAGGCAGCCTGTGTGTGGGAGTACACGATGGGAAGCTGCTGCTTTTATGACCAGGGAAGGAAGCAGCATGAAGTGTGCAGTGAGGAGGAGAGTGTGGGTGCCTGGGAGAATGCTGTGTTGTGGGAGGATGTTTTTCTTTGTGAGGGATGTTAAGGTGCCTGTGTGCTATTTCTCAGAGGAGTGCCAGTGCTCCTGTGGGCTCTTAGCTTTGGTGGACCTGCACAAACAGGCGAGGGAGACTGTGAGCTGGAGGAACCACCATTATCTCAGGCTTCCTTTGGTGCATCCCATCAGCCATGGAAGAACTCTATGTGTCTTGTCTCAAGGCTGTCCTTGCTAGTCACACAGCAGTGAAGGCTGAGCAGGCAGGATTTATTCCAGTTTTGCAAGAGGTTTGATGGCTGAGAGATTTCCACGTTTGTCAGGGTTTGGGGGTTTGTTGTACTCCTAACTCACGTGGGAAAGAAAACCTTCCTTAGTCTCCAACAATGCTGAAAAGCAGATGAATTTTCCAGGTGCAGCTCAGGCAACATGGAGAGAGAGGTGATGTTGTCTGCTTCCATATCCCTGTGACTCTCGAGCTGCTCGCAGCATCACATTTATCCAGAGTGAATTAAAGGAGTCCCAGAGAGTCTGGGACATGAAGGGCAACTCTGATGACTAGGCTGAAGGACTAATTTGGGCTACTGTAAGGTAGCTTGTTGCTCCTTGGTGGTTCAAACTTTGAGAAGTTTTGGTCTAATATGGAAAATATCTTTGTGCTGTGGAATTCGGAGCAGGGAATGGCACCAGGAGACTGCCTCATGCCTTATCTATGAGTGTGCTTTGCCCTGGTCCTGCTTTAAGGCAGCAAAGATTAGGCTGCTCAGGAGAGGAGCTTCTACATTTGGACTGCCTGCTGGTATCTTCTTTGATCCCTGGAATTTGCTCGTGTGCCTCTGGGCCTTCGGTGCAGTTCATAAGGGCAGAGCCATGCCCTTGAGGTTGGTGAAAAAGCAAGAGGACAAATACCTGGGCATATGGCACCCTGATGGACAATCTGCTTCTTGCTTTTCCCAGACCCTTTGTCCCTCTGGGAACTACAACAGCAGCTCTGGGGTGAAACGGAGCAAGATGCAGTCTCTAATGCCTGCTCTATGTTTTCTCTAGGTCTGGTGATGATTGGAGTGATCATCGGAGCAAGGAAAGTTGGGATCAATCCAGACAATGTCGCCACACCCATAGCGGCAAGCCTTGGGGACTTGATAACCCTTTCTCTGCTGGCAGGAATCAGCAGTACACTCTTCAAGTACAGAGGTACAGTGTTTAGCAGGGATTTGCAGCTCGGCGAGGGAGGGATAAACCCTTGGGAAATTATTGTGGGGTGCTTAACCCATTTCTGTGATGTTTCAGAATGAAGCCTGCCAAGCCACTGGGGTAGAAAAATGACCAAATAGACTTCTTCCAGATTTTCTTGTAGTTGCAAACTGGAGGTCAGAGCCTAAGAAACACAACTGGGATTTGTCAAAGAAAGGATGAATGTGTGTTGCATAGCTTTGGAACAGAAGGTCTACATATGTGACACTGGTTCTGTTCCTGCATCTGTCACTAGCCAAGCATAGCCAGTTTGTGCATGGTGCATGGGTGGCAGCAGGTCCTTCCTCACAAAGCAATTGCAGAGTTTTGGCATTTGTAAGATATCCTTGCATCTCCTGATGTGAAGGGTCGTGGATGAACAAGATGTGATCACATTGGAGGGAGGGAGGCAGTGCTGCATTGTGTTGTGCTCACAGGACTCTGAGTAGGAGTTGTGGCTATGAGGTTAGCTGTGCTGCTGTTGGCAGACTCGGGCACCTGTTGACGCTGAAAACATGTTGTAACTTGGTGATATGAACCTGACTGTTGCTTGTAAAGTGCTGAGCTATTCACTGTGAGCCTCGCCTAGACCAGAAACAGGAAAACAGAAAGCTACAGGAAAGCTCCAGCATACTGAAGACCATTTGAGACCCAAACTGTTGCTTTCAGGCTGAGCAGAAGCAGTGATGCAGCTGTTCTCAGTTTGCATAACTCATTCCATATGCCAGCAAGTGAGGGAGTGAAGGAGCACACGTTGCAGGGAGAGGCTCACAAATTGCTTCTGTCCAGTCCTCCATCAGCTTCAGAGGTGCCCTTTTTTTATTGGGCTTTTTCCATGACGCCAGCACACTTGCCTCTGTCAGGCTAATTTGTCTTTCAGTCTCTACACCTCTGATAATATCTCTTAGGAAGCACATGGCAGAACAACATGATAACCTCTGTGGTTGTGGCCGGAGAGCATCTGAGATGTTTTCAGAGTAGTTTATATGGTCTCTTGAGATGGAAAATAGTAAGCACACAGTCAGTGGGAGCAGGTGAAGTGAAGCAGGTAGGAAGAATGGTGGTTGAATAAATCCATTTGCTCTGCCGTGTGTGGTAAGGGACAGGTCATGCTGTGACAACTTCAGTTAGTCTGTAACGTTTGGCATACTCTGTGCCATCTCCTGCCATGCCACCTCTTTCTGCAGAACACTCTTTTGCCAAGGAGGATTTTCAATTTTGAAAAAAAAAAAAAAATTCAACCCTGGTCCTTTCTAGGCCCTTAGAATGGTGACAATAAGCTGTGTCAAAGGGTTTCAGCTCGCTTATGGGGCTGCATGTGAGAGAATGTGGCAGAACTGGAATGTGGAGACTGAAGTCTGTTCATCCTAACAGGAGTTTCTCTGTGGCTTTGATAAGGTTTGATAAATTCCAGCGCTCTGTGTCTGCATTTCTTAAGAAGGAATTAATTGCCCGAAACAAGGGGTGGGGGTAGGAGATCCAGGACAGCAGCTGAGTCTGTCATGCAACCCATCTGTCCTAAGCGACTCCAGGTGGTAAAGTCCACTGACAAAAGAGAAAGGCTGTTTACAGCCCAGAAGTAACCGCATTTTGGTGCTGACTTCAGCCACACATGAAGAGTACATCTCTTTGTCACATCCGTGCTATGTCATCCAGGTAGCCTGAGGCCCTGGCAATGTCATTTGGAAAAGTGCACGCTCTGACCCTGCTCCATCTCCCAGGTTACCTGCAAAGTCTGCATTACAACCTGCTGGCTTTGGCCCCAGCATGGAGAGCAGATGGAGTGCTTTGTTGAGGAAGCATTTTTGTTTCAAAAGGATTGGCATCATCCCCATTGCTGGGAGGTGTTCCTCATGCTTCTGAGTCATGTTTATTTTCTTTCGGTGCTGCATGTCTACGTTTTTTTTTTCAGTTCTTTTGCTTCTAAAGGTCACTGCAAGGTTATGCCCCTACCAAATGGAAGGAGCACCTAATGGAAACACATTGAAGCTGGCATAAAAGAAACCCTGCATCTTAACTGGCTTATGTATGCAAGAGAGCATTTGTTCCTATAGAGCAGACCAGCTGCTCAGCCATTCTGCTGGCTTACCACTAAATGTACCTATTACCTCTTCGTCTGGGTGGAGGTGTGAGGTGCCTGTCCTGTGATCCAGCCTGCAGGCAGGACTTTCCCCCTTGCCCTGCTGTTTGATTTGTACCCTGAAGCCAAAAATGTTGTAGCTTTTTGTCTTGCTTAGTTGGAGACAGAATTGGAGATGTGGTCATCTTCAAATACAACTTGCTTTGACTCCTGCTGATTTTCAAACAATATTCTCTAGCTGTGAGTTTCAGGGATTAATTATGGATTTCTGTGGTGGAACGAGGCGGTTGTGTGCAAAATATGTTGGGTCATGTAAATTTTATGCTCAAGTAACTCAGCCTGAGCAAGAACCCTGCTGCCTTTCTTCCAGACTCTGCAGTTTACTTTTGGCAACCTGTGAAGCCGTGGGCATTTAATTCAAGATGTTTTTTTTCTTCCCTTGCCAGATATTAAATACCTTTCTCCTCTGATCTGTGCTGTCTTCATTGTCATGATCCCTCTCTGGGTTGCTATTGCCAAGCAAAGTCCTTCCCTTGCTGAAGTTCTGAAATCTGGATGGCAGCCTGTCATTGTTGCAATGAGCATCAGCAGGTAAGTGGAGAAACACAAACATATGCAGCCTGTGTTCATTTAGAAAGCTATCAAAAGTGAAACTGGAAGGGACAGCAGAAGGATATTTGTCCAGTGCTGCTCAGCCATTGGTGCTCTTTCCAGCAGGCAGCGATACAGCAGATAAAGTGCCCTCAGTTGAGTGGAAAAACAAAGTCATCATTTTAACTCTCACTCACATATCCATGCACCATATGGGTGCAAGCTAGAAAAGGGGAATGGTGACCCATAAAGGGAAAAGCTGGTAGTGGAAGAGGGAGATGACCACCAATAGTGAGGATCCAAACTCATTTTTGTCCAGCTGTAAATCCAGAAGACTGTTGAATGTAGAGTGAGGTAGTTCCTTTCCCCTGGCTCTTTTAGAACCAGCTCAGATGTGGGAGTAAGTTCTTTAAAAGCTGCTAAGACCAGTATAGAAGCATAGCAGAACTTTTGCAGAGGAGGATAAAGCTTCCTCTGTTGTTACCACTTCTGCTCAAGGGTGGGTAAGATGGTCTTCCTGATCTCATTATGCCATTAAGAAAAACTGTAAGGCCACCTGTTAGTGAAAACTGGTGAACAGTCCAGCCCTGGCAATGGGGAAGGAGCAGCAATTCATCTCAATGTGCTATTTTCACAGCACAGGAATTACCCTTGGAGAGACTGATCCACTCTCGTTGCCTGTCCTTTTTTAACAGCATTGGTGGGCTCATCTTGGACAAAACTGTAACTGACCCAAACTTTGAAGGCATGGCCGTTTTCACACCTGTGATTAATGGTAGGTTGGGCAGGGGGAGTTACGTGTATGCTTTGATTTAGACTTCCACCTCCTTCCCCAAGGCTTATGGTATCCAATGTTGCCCCCACACAGAGGTCTGTGGTCAAGTCTCTGCTCCCATCACGAGAGGAAGTGAAGCTGCTGGTTCCTGTTATATCCCTGCTTACTCACATCTTGAAACATCTCTGGAGCAAAATAGCAGGCAGGGCTGGACAGTACTGGCTGAGCTGTGGGAAAGGTTAACAGCACCTGATAGTGGCCTCTAAGGGCTGTGTTGACACCTTTATTTTCATTACATCAGACCTGCTGAGGGTGTCACAATAAACCCATTTTCCCTGTCTCTCCCCACTCAGTAATATGAGCCATGCAATCATCCCCCAGACAGACTGTTCAGAGAGATTAATATATTAAGATTACATATCACAGAATGTCAGAGGTTGCAAGGCACCTGCAGAGATTATCAAGCCCAACCCCCTCTGCCATGCTTAGGCATATATAAATACAAATATTATATTGATGGGTGTTAGATTTATGGATTTTAACATATATAAAAACATAAAACATTATTGATTTAAATATTTAAAAATCAATAAATATGAAATATTATATTTATGGGCATTAGATTTATTGATTTAAACTTATATAAAATATTATTTTATTGATTTTAATATATTAAAATATGTATAAATAGAAAATATTATATTTACTGATGTTAACATATATATCTATATCTATCTCAAGATATTTTCTGTGTACATTTATATTTGTCTGAAGCCTCACATGCCAGTACAAATTGCTAGGGATCCTGGCATTGCTGAGGAGCTACCAAGTTATTTTTTTGCTTTCAGTAGTGTTCTTGCAGGCCAAGCCCATTCCAAGGGAAACTCATGTTTCTAAACTTGGACTCATGCCACCCTCAGAGCATGGTGTCCTCTTGCAGTGTCAGAGGGTGTCACCCAGCTGTCTCCTTAGTGAATCTGCAAGAAGAGAGCTGCCTTGCTGACAAACCCTTCCCAGCATGGTTAGTCAGAGAGCCTGATTAGGAAAGTACATCAGCAGCACCTTAGCTGGGCAATGATTGACCCAATGCCCATCAGTAGGGGTGGACAACCTGTTTGGCAGAGCTGGTGGCAGAGTTTCGCAGCGCTCTGTGCCTTTGCACAGGCAGCTCTTTACTTTGCATGTGCAGGAGAGTCCTGCAAGGGGTGGCTGTGCTCAATTCCCAAAGCTTCCACCTCGAGCTGTGGATTTTCACTTGATTCCACTCTGGCAAATCTCATCTGTAATGATGGAGCATTTCCTTCTTCAAGGAAGGGAAAATATGATAAGCCTGTAGGATCTGGTTCACTGTTATCTCTTCTGTGGCATTTCTACCCTGTAAGTACTCAGGGTGATAGAGGTTTGCTCCATAGATCATCATCCCTCTATTTTCTGCTGGCAAGCGTAGCTGCTTTTTCCCCTTTGCTAGAATTAATCAGTCTGGAGGGAATTGATTTCCTTGTAATTATCTAACATATTTGGGCTCTAATTCATTCTCCTGCGATTCCTTCTCTTTTAACAAGCATGTTAGATGCCTTTAGACAGACATATAATCACTCTCTGTGATGGTTGTTGTCTTTTAAACAATAATGGCTCTCTGGGTGAGTAAATCTAAGAAGTGGCCATGAGCAGCATCTGCCATTGCCTGTGCTGCTTTCCCCAGGTGTTGCTCACAGACTGCGTCAAACCAGGAGCAATTACATCATCTTCAGAGGCCACGTGGCACTTGCAGCCTGTGCTGGGAAGCAAGGGAAAATGTTCCCAATAAAGCAGTCAGAAGGAGATGATCACTGGAGCCTTCCTGGTTTTTAAGAGCTGTTCCTGCCAAGTGAATAGCGCAACATCACCATGACATGTGGGATCATGCTTTCTCTTTCTCTCACTGCTGCTCTCAGTGAGCCTGTAAGTGAATACAGATGAAGTCACCTTGGGCTCAGTTTTAGAGTGATGTTTCCTGCTGCAGTGAAGGTGGTTTACAGGTTTACTGTGTCTTGTCCTCATAGGTGTTGGAGGGAATCTGGTCGCCATCCAGGCCAGCCGTATTTCCACATTCCTGCACTTCTGGAGCATGCCTGGAGTTTTGCCATACAAGATGATGCAGAATTGGCCTAACCCATGCACCACATTCTTCTCATCAGGTAGACCTTGAACTCTAGGTGTCCATGTCTCCAGGCCTGTCATCACAGATAGCTCCTTTATCAAGCCTGGTTGGCAAAGGACTAGGTGGGTTGCAAAGGAAGAACTCCCTTTCCTCTTACAGGGAAGATGCTCAGGTGGGAGAGGAAGTGTCTTTGCAGCAGCAGCTTGAAAAAAAACTTGTGGTATGCAGAGAAAGTGGTCTTCTGGGAATACTAAAGGAAATAATTGACAAAGAATTTCAGATTTGATGTAATAGAAGGTCATTTTAACCATGGCCAGCCTAGAGCCATCACTTTTAGACAGAGGGGTGAATAACCTTGCTGAAAATCAGCAATTCCTCTATCTTCAGCAGTGGATAAGCCAAAGCAATGACAAAATTGAATTTGAGTCTGTTGTGTTTTTAGACTGCAATTTCCTCTTCATTTTTCCTACTAGATTGGAAGTTGGTGCTAAAACAAACGCCTCAACACAAGGGGCAACTTCTTTACTGTAAGGTCACAGAGAACTGGAATAGGCTCCCCAGAGAGGCTGTGGAGTCTCCTTCTGTGGGGACTTTCAAGGCCTGTCTGGATGCGTTCCTCTGTGACCTGAGCTAGATTGTCTGGTCCTGTTCTGGCAGGGGGTTTGGACTCAGTGATCTCTTTGGGTCCCTTCCAACCCCTGACATCCTGTGATCCTGTGAAAAATGGGGAGGTGGGTTGTAGCAAATTGGAGCAGAAGCAGTGGGAGGCAGAGAGCAGCTGAGAAGACTGTTCGGAAGAAGTGGAGTGGATCAGCATAGAGCATGTCTTTGGCACATAGTTTTTAGTGGTAGACTAAGCTGCTGGGCTGATAGAGCAGATGCTCCAGATTGCTGCGTGAGCTAGAAATGACACTAGCAATGTGGGCTGGTGGAAGGGGACAGCCCCAAGTCTATGCATTAAAATATGTATCTGTGTCATATCCTGTCCTTTCTGCTGTCTGCAGCTGCTCTCATTACTGTTTCTGTCTCTTTCTTGTGCAGAAGTGAATTCCAAGTCGGCAAGAGTCCTGTTCCTCCTGGTTGTCCCAGGGCACCTTGTGTTCCTCTACACCATCCATCTGCTGCAGGGAGGTCACACGTCTCTGTCCTTCACCTTTGTGATGTTCTACCTGACTGCTGCTTTGCTGCAGGTAAACCTCAAACTCTTATCCAAGAGGTGATATGGTGAATATAAAACAGTCTCTGGGCTGAAAAAAGAGTCCTGGTAAAACTTCCAGCAGCAGCCCACATTTCCAATCAATTCAGGTGTGCTTCCTACCAAGCATCATGTATCTTCAGTCTCATTTCTCATAGGAGCATGACTCCCCTTAAAGGGTGAGTGAAGAACAAGTTGGCATCAAGCACTGAGCTGCAATAAGGGTGCAGACACACTTAGCACAAAGGTGCCTCTTAGTCCAAGTGGTACCTTGCTTCAGTGTTCATTCTGTAAGTCTCCAAGCCCCTAATATTTCTGAACTGCCACTGGTGATGCCAATCAGAGGCACAGGAGAGGCTGTGAATTCCAGCCAGCAGATTTTCCCACCCATTTTACAAACCAGATTCATGTGTGAAGGTGAAGACCTGGGGATTCCTCTGGGCAAGGCCACATGGGGCAAAAGCAAAAGGGAAAACCCAGACCTGAGAAGTTATTCAAAAGCAAAAGTTCTGGGTAGGCAACAGTTCATCGAATTCGTTTTGCTTGTTTCTTTCACTGTTTTGCCTGCCCTGTAGACGTTGTCATCTCACTCAGAAATGCATGCAGCTGTTGCTTGAACTCACAGAGGCTGTGGCTTTGCTTGCCCTTTCAAATCAGTGATTCATTAATTTGCAGGGTGAGGTAGCTGACTTCTCACTTTGCCTTACAAGCAGCCTTGTGTCTGTGGGCGAATTCCTTGCATGTGTAAACAATCAGTTTTTCTCGACCTTTGCACAACCTTAAGCCCAGCAGCACAGCCACAGTTGTAAAGGAAAATATTTATTCTTCCCTTTACCCACCGAGGTAACTCCTCAACCAGAAGCAAGCATGAAAATACGCAGAATAAATGACAGCATAAAGAGTAGGATCCCAGCAACGCCACTGACCCCAAAAGATTCTCATGGACGCCAGTGGAGGAGAATATGCTCAGGCTGCTCCTTTCTTCCTCTCCATTATACTTTATAAAGAAAGACAGAAAGAAAGAGAGGGGGGAAGTTTGGGTCAGCTGGAGGAAGCCCAAAAAGAAAGATCAGAGGCCTGGAAAACATGACCTCAGGAACGATTGAATAGACTGGGGTTAGCTGGTCCAAAGAAGAGAGGCTTGAGAAAAATCTGCTTAGCAGCCTTTAAACTACCAAGTTTCTGCAGGGAGGGACAGAATAACATTTTCTCTGTGGTGGCTAGGGATGAAACATGAAATCGTGGGTTTCATATGGAAAAAGGCAGATTTATGATAGACCTTGTGAAAAATAAGAACGGGGGGAAAAGCACCATCAGACTGATTGCTTAGAGCCTGTGCTCTTGGCATCTCAGTCTTTGAGTGCTGTTTAGCAAATGACCATCAGCAAGGATGCAAGCATGACTGATCCTGTGTTGAGGCAGAGGAATGGTCTCCTGAGTTTCCACACAGCTTTAATTTCTGTGGTTCTGTTATTTGATTTGTTCCCCTCCATTTCTCCTCATCCCCCACCCTGTGCCCTCCACCCAGATTACTGTTTTCACCTTTAGAAATGCTGCTCCTGGCTGTGGTTCCTGTGTGGTCCCATGGAGGGACCACAGATGTAGGGGTGCAAACTCTGTGTCCCTTCTTAATTCAGTTAACTAGTCTGTCTTTAATCTTTAACTGAAGGTTGTTTTTTTTTTTTTCCCTCCATCTGTTTATCAGAATTGGGAATGAAATAGGAATTACATCACAACTAAGATTTAAAAACTGTTGAGATGAATGGAAAAAAAAAAAAAAGAAGAGGAAATTATTTTCTTTTTCTAACATGTCAGTACTGCTTGGGATAACTTTGATGTAAAAACTGCCTCTAACTCCAGTTGTTCACTGAGATTTTTAGGAAAAACAAAGTAGACATGATCTGAATTTCTGATGGAAAGAAACAGCACGAAGGGAAGGAATCTGCCTACAGACTCATCCTGCCTGCATATTGGCAGCAGCCCTGTTTCAGGTGCAGTGGATGGGAGCATTCCCATTCATGGCATGAGAGGTGGGAGATCTTTTGGGCCATGTGAAGCTGGTGAGCTGTTAAAGTGTGGCTCCCACAGTTGTGGCTGGCAGAAAGAAATTTAATTATGTTCAACAAGAGCAAGTGTAGAGTCTGGCACCTGGGAAAGAACAACCTCAGGGATCAGGATAGGTTGGGGAGTGACCTGTTGGAAGGCAGCAAAGGGGAAAAGGATCTGGGAGTCCTAGTTGATAGGAGGTTGACCATGAGCCAGTAATGTGATCTGGTGGCCAGGACAGCCAATGCTATTTTGGGGTGTATTGGAAGGGCTGTGGTTAGTAGGTGGAGAGAGGTTCTTCTCACCCTCTACTCTGCCCTGGTGAGGCCACATCTGGAGTACTGCATCCAGTTCTGTGGCCCCCCAGTTCAAGCGAGACACAGAACTGCTTGAGAAAGTCCAGTGCAGAGCCACAAAGATGATGAAGAGAATGGAACATCTCTCTTACAAGGAGACCCTGAGGGAGTCGAGGCTCTTCAGCTTAGAGGGGAAGATACTGAGAGGTGATCTCATCAGTGTTTACAACTATGTGCAGGGTGAGTGCCAGGAGGCTGGAGCCAGTCTCTGCTGGGTGATGCCCAATGACAGGACAAGGGGCAATGGGTGGAAGCTGATGCATAGGAAGTTTCATTTAAACATGAGGATTTTTTTTACCTTGTGAGGGTGACAGAAGACTGGAACAGGCTGCCCAGGGGGGTTGTGGAGTCTCCCTCTCTGGAGATATTCAAAACCTGCCTAGATGTGTTCCTGTGTGATCTGGTATAGGTTATGCTGCTCTGCAGAGGGGTTGGACTGGATGAGCTTTGAGGTCCCTTCCAGCCCCTGCCATGCTGTGACTCTGTGACTGGGGGCTGTGGCACTATGGACAATGCCATGCAGTGCAGTGCCCAGGGGTTGCAGCCTGCTGCACCCATCGCAGTGCAGCTGCCTCCTGGAGCAGCAGTTGTCTGGGGAAGGTGTTACCTCTGAGTGATCCCCATGAGCCGTGGCCACATCATTGTGGTTGTGAGCTGAGGGAATCAATGCATTACCTTCTTGCTGCCTCACAGCAGGGCCTCTCTTGCCTCTCCTCAGGTGGGGATCCTCCTCTACGTGGCTGACCTCCTCGTGCGCCTGATGTGGAGAAAGGCTCTGGATCCGGATAATTTCTCCATCCCCTACCTCACTGCCCTGGGGGATCTCCTGGGCACTGGATTCCTGGCCGTCTGTTTCCGCCTGGTTTGGTTCATCCACGGTACAGACATGAACCTGGGGAACTGAGAGACCATGTGCTGTTCCACATCACCTGTTTGACATGGTGCTTTCCTCTAGGATAACGGGGTACTTGGTGATGAATGCTGGGTCACCCAGCTGGATGGGCCTCCCCTGCTGCCCCCTCCTCCCCAGTGCCCCATCTCTCCTCCCCATCGTGCCTTACAGCTGGGCTCCCTTGCCTCAAGGAATCAGTACCCACAAACTCGTGCCCTGACAAGAGCACAAGCCGGTTTGCAGCAGCAGCAGCAGCACCTGCTGCTGACCCCTGTGCCCGGCACACAGGGCACTGGGGAGCGTTTGGGCCATTTGTAACAAATGAGCATTTTGATGGATTTCAGCCCCTAGCAGGTCACAGCCCACAGGGCCTCTCCAAAGCCTGCCAAGGTCACTGCATCTGATCCTGCAAGTGGATGTCACAACCTCTCTGCCAGACTCTGACTTTCCGTCAAGGGAAAGCCTTTATTCACCCCCCTTTCCTCTCCCCTCGCATCCCTCGAGTTGGAGAGCGACCAGCTCTTTTAACTTGTCTCTTCTCCATTGCTCAGATCCTCGGGATCTGATGCAGTGAGGTCCTTGCTGGCTCACACCTAGCAGGAGGTTATCTGGGGACACCACCCTGCCCTAGCAGTGTCACTGCCGCATCGATTGGGTTCGGGGGGCAGGAAGGTTTGTTTTTACGGTTTATGACGCGCTCGGTAGTTAAAATGTTTATAGAAACACACACACAAATAAAAGTGGTTCAAAAGTGTGAACGCTGTGCATTTTGGGGGGTGTCTTTTTCTTGCCTTTGTCTAGTTCAAGCTTGTCAGCTCAACCTCTTGCTCACTTCTAGCTCATCTGTTCAGGGCAGGACAACACAGTTTTAATAAGGCTTCAGGAATTGCAGTGTTGCCTCACTGAGAGCAGCAGTCTGCAGCCCACATGCTTCAGGTTAGAATTAAAGCCTATTCCCTCCCCCACAGTCACCATCCACTCAGTAACAGTTGCTGTGTGCTGAGTCTAGAAGCTGCACATATGTATAAGGACCTTGATGGGCTGGGTGAGGATTTGGCACATGAGTCCTTGGGTTCTCACTCCAGGGCAGGTATCTTTTGCTACCAGGAGCACATGTGAAATGCTTATGGACCTGAAAGCAGCCAATTCTCACTGAAATCAAGAAGCAGTAGGGTCCTCCAGATAGTAAGATGCCCAATAGACAGGAGTTGACATGGATCAAAACTTTGAAAAATGCTCAGCTTCGATAATAATCTGCCTTTGAACGTGTTGGAGAAGTGAAAGGGGCAAGCCAAGTGCCTCAGCTTGCTGGCAGACAGAAGGCAGGTTCAAGGACAATCAGGGGATGATCAGGGGGCTGCAGCACCTCTGCTATGAGGACAGACTGAAAGAGTTGGGGCTGTTCAGTATGCAGAAGAGGAGGCTCCCAGGTGACCTTATTGTGGCCTTCCAGTATGTGAAGGGGGCCTACAAAAAAATGCTGGGGAGGGACTTTTTAGGCTATCAGGTACAGACAGGACTAAGGGGAATGGAGCAAAGCTGGAGATGGGGAAATTCAGATTGGACGTGAGGAGGAAGTTGTTCAGCATGAGAGTGGTGAGAGCCTGGAATGGGTTGCCCAGGGAGGTGGTTGGGACCACATCCCTGGAGGTGTTTAAGTCCAGGCTGGATGAGGCTGTGGGCAGCCTGATCTATGGTAGGGTGTCCCTGGGCATGGCAGTGGGGCTGGAACTGGATGATCCTTGTGGTCCCTTCCAACCCTGACTGATTCTATGATTCTAAGGGCCTGCCAGCTCTTAGATTGTTGGGTGCCTGATGGCCTTGGGTATTTCTTTGCTCTCATCTCCAAGAGCTGTTGCAAAGCTGAAATCCCTGCACAGGGTCAGTATGTGCCTGAAGGTTCCTAACAGCAAAAGCAGTTCATCTCTGGGCTAATGAGTGTGGGAAAGAGCACTGCCTGAAAAAGAAGAAGCTGTCACCATCCCCCATCTCCAAACCTCCTCTTCCTTTTCTTTTTTCAGTTAGGAAGGACAAGTGACCCCATGCTGGCTCTGCTGGGGAGTATGCGCACAGCAGCTTGGCAGGGAGAGAGGTTTCAGCATTCCAGACACATGTGTCCCCCCGTCTTGGGCCTCGCTGTTTTATCTCTTGCTGCAGCCTGTGTGCTGTCAGCTCTGCTCGGCTGTGCTGCCCTCGGCCCCAAGCACCCACGTGTGATAATTGCAGCAGCAGCAGCAGCTCAGGAGGCTGGTGGGGAAAGCAAAGCAGGTGTCTGATTGCTGGTTGCAGTTTGAGGGGGCTGCATTAGGAGATCCCTATGTATATCTTTTAATAACCTGAAACTCAGTGTTTTATTTTGTAAATCTTTATTAGCTCAAATGTGGCGTTGGCTTGGGCAGTCCTGGAAAACAGCTCCTGCCTCAAGGTAGGCTTTTCTGCTTGTTGTATGTCCCCACTGCCTCCAAGTGCCATCTCCAGACCTCGATGCTTTTGCTGCTGGCATGAATCAGGTAAAGCTGCTCCTGAAGCAAGAGACCGATCCTAAGACAAAGCTCTTGAGGACAGTGCAGCCTTCTGCAGGGTCTCTGACGTGAATTTCTTTAGCAGTAGCAGCACAGATTTTTCCCTTGCTCCTTCCAATCCCCCAAAAGTCCCAGACTGGAGCCCATGACTGGTGCGGACCAAAAGAGAGCCAGTCACCCTCCTCCAGTGTGAATTCCCAGTGCCAAACGTGTGGCTGCTCCTCTGCTGTGTGAGATGTTGCTGTGTGAGTGTGGTGAGACACTGGAATGGGTTGCCTGGGGAGGTTGTGGCTGCTCCCTCCCTGGAGGTGTTCAAGGGCAGGTTGGATGAGGCCTTGAGTGACCTGTTCTAGTGGAAAGTGTCCCTGCCTATGGTGGGGGGTTGGAACTGGATGGTCTTTGAGGTCTCTTCCAACCTAAACCATCCTATGATTCCATTCTATGACTGTGACAAAGTCCTGGCACTGGTGCATCCCTTCATCAGGGGATTTTTGGGCAAAGGTCAGCTCCTGCTGGTTGTCACTGTTGACAGAGGACATGGATGGGAACACCTAATGAATGCCATCTGTGTCCTACTTGTGGGACTCAGCTGGGCTGCTGTGACCTATGCTGACCTTGCCCGTGCTGGACTTAGGGGTTCCCCCCCTTGCAGGAGGTGCTGGATCTATGAGCTAATATGGGGAGATTACAAGGGGCTGTTCTCCAGCATACCCCTGGGGGGGCAGCCAACCATCAGCCTTGTGCCTCTGCACTTAGTGCAGGGAATGCACTCAAGGCTGAAAATTTCTTCCAGCCTCAAGAGAAATGATACAACCAAAGGAAATGGTTTCAATAAAAAGGGATTTTTTTTTTCCTTTCCTTTCCTTTTTTTTTNGATTTTCTTTTTTTTTTTTTTTTTTTTTTTCCACGGGCAGCAAAAGGGTAGTTACTTGGCTCTTTGGCCTCACTCTTTCCTCCTTTTCTTTCTTTCCCTGTGCAAATTAGAAAGGATCTTTGCTAACAAGTGTTATATGTAACCCTGGAGCATGGCTTAAGAAATTAGTGTTCCTTTAACTCCATCTGAACGTGCACCTCCATGAAAGCATCTCCAGCTCTTCCATGAGCAGGTGGCACTGCTTCCTGCCCCTGCCTCAGCTGCCCATCTCAGCAGGGAGAGAACCTGTCCAGGCTTCATCCCACTTCACTCCTAATGAAAGCAGAGATTTGGTGTTGAAATGCCTGCAGGATCTTCAGCTTTTAAGAGCTCTCAGTACACCCACAGCAGGCCCTACCTGGTTTTGTGCTCCCTGTGGTGTTGCATTGAAGTGATTTTGTTGGGGTTTGCTCCCCTGCCTTTTCCATCACAAAATTCACATGGTTTCAGAGACAGCCTGTGTGGGTAGCAAAGCCCAGACAGGATGAGGACATTTCATAGTGATTTCTGTCTTTAACATAACCCAGCAGGAAACTCCTTGTCAGCAGTGGTCCCTGCTTGCCTGCTGCTGTGTCTGCGTCATTACTGTGCCCAGCTTTTCCCTGGGTTGTAGCTACCACACCACACCAGCACCCCCATTTGAGTCAACTCAAATGAACTTTATTTGTATCCATTCCTCATGGCTCTCAAATAATGAGCTTCCCTAAAAATGACAAGGTGAGAGAAGAGAGCTCCTTTCTCACCGCTTATTATCCTTGGCTGCTGACCTGGACTGAGAGACCCATCAAATGCTATGAGATCCCATAGGCTTGAAGGCTTACCTTGTTCTAATCTCTAGTGAGAAATAAAGCAAACTATTTTTAATAATAGAGAGAGAGAGAGAAAAATAAACAAACTGCTTTGGGGGGGCTCCTTCAAGCCTTGTGCAGCCATCAGCCAACTGATCGAGGTTGGAATAGGAGGCAGTGAAAAACTGTAAAATCTAGGGGGGGGTTAATCTCCCTAGTTTTTTCCTTTATGCTATATTAGCAGTGAGGTTTAGGTTTGGTCCTGAGATCAATCACTACTTGTCCCAGAATGAGGTAAATCTCAGATTCATGTTAGTGCTGCTGGATGTGGGACAAGGAAGAGCATGGGAATCTGGGAGGAAGTGGGTGCCCGCCCTGCCTCACCCCAAAGCCAGTGTGTTGGGATGCTGGGACCTTGGGGTGATACCAGCCACATCAGGGAGGAAGATTCCCTCATTGCTGGTTGCAGAACAGTTTCTCTTTGCAAGCCAAGAAAGTGCCATCAGCAGCCCTAGAGAGAGATGGAAGCAGGAGCTCATTTTCAGGGGTAATCGAAGCATTTATTTTCCTCCCCTGCAGCTTCCACTCACTACCCCCATCTTAACACAGTATTTTTCCAGAAACTCTACTTTGTGTGAGATGCAACCAGGGACAAGTGAAGTGCCAGCCAGCAAACACAGGAAAGTCTGTCCTTCAAGCATGACACTGCTTCTAAGACATACTTCAAAACACTTAAATATTTTTTTTTCCCCTTCAATAGAAGTCTATTTAATCCTCCAACTGGTAAACAACCCAGTCTGTGGTGCACAGTAAGCTCTGGAAGGAAACCTCCCTATCACTGAAACACAGTTTTGTTCCAGTGGAAGGAGAAGCTCAACAGCTTCACATGGGCCACAGGGATGAAGGCAGAGGCTGCATAGCACGAAATGCCCATGGCACTGGCCAAGCGCCTGGCACGCTCTGAAGGCTGGAGCATGCAGAGCTGTTGGTGGCACCAGGGCCAGCTCAGCAGCAGCTGCTGAGTCATGATGGACTGTGCCAATGCTCAACATTGTAGGAGGTGTGGGGTAGGTGTTTATATAATACAGAAGACGCTGTACACACAGAGAGGTTTGCAGCCTTACAAATGGCATCACTCACCATGTGCCTGCAAATGCTGTTTAGTTGTTCTTGTAATATGTACTTAATGCACAAATGCTGCATATATTACCACCTAGAGGTATTTCAGGTGTTTGAAGTAATTTGTTGCTCATTCTAATCATTGTTTGCCTTGTATTTATGTACACGCGTGGACATATCAAAGTGAGGCTGTTTGAACACTACTTCCTATGGGAAGGGGCCACGTTTTGCTTCTTTAATTGTTTATTTTTGATAGGCACTCAATGAGGGGGTGGAAAAGGGAAGGTTTAAATAGAGCTTTCAAGGTTATTCCTTGCCAGAGGCTGAGCTGTGTGCAGTCATCACATTTAGCTCTGATTTTTCTGTTCGTCTTTGGATCCCTGGGGCAGAGTTGGGGTGACCTTAGCGGTGCTGGCCATGGCAGCTCTCCCTCAGCTACCCTGGTCCTCCAGCCCAGACCTGCTGCTGGCACTGAGGACTTCAGCCTGGGCAGAAAACAGTGCTGCCAAATGAATCAGCAAGGTGAGCTGCTTGGATTTGGGGTAGGCAGCTAATTGCAGCCATGCTCACCAGGTTCCTCTGCTCCTTTCGGCAGGGTTGGTGCAATTAGTGCAGTAGTAACACCCCAGTGCATTCTTGGCTTTGCAGCAGCATATTCCCTCCGTGGCCCCCTCCGTGGCTCCCAGCACACCTCAGGTGTGGGAGGTCAGTGTGGAGCTGTGGGGTGTAATGGTCACACTTAACTTAAGTTTTATCTCTCTGCAGAAATAGCAAGTTGTTTGGAACTTTTGTTTTTTGGCAGTGTGAGGCTTGTATCTAAGAGCACCAAAGGAAGTCCATGCACAGGCAGAAACGCTCCTGCTGCCCTTGGGGTTCTCCCTTTACTCTTTGTCCAGGTGACAGTAGCTGAGCACATTTCTGTGCTGTGGCTGGTCCTGTCTTCACCTCACTGGTTACAGGGCTACTTAAGAAGAGTCTTCATCTCTGGTGCAGCTGGCTTTTGGGACTGTGGATCATGTACTGTGCTGTGTTTTGGCCAAAGTTTGGTGGAAAACAAAGTCCTGTTGCCACCAAGGCAGATACCTCCCGTAGGGCTATAGTTTGATCCCATTTGGAATCCCAGCAGTGTCTATGTGTCCTTCAACACCCAAACCACCATCATCCTCTTGGAAACAGTGGGACATTGTGACAAGGCCAAGGGGATAACACCTTAAGGGGACAGTCCCTGGGTATTCCCTTATGTTTCAAGCCCCTGTTGTATGTCAGGTGCCGCCACGTTGCCAGTCCCAAGTAGAGAAGAAAGCAAAAGCAAATTACACTTTTAGAGGTGATCCGTATAACTTTGACATTTTTCTCCTCCGGCAAGGGAAAGGGATGCAGTGACACAGCTAATAAAACCAAACTAGGAGCCCTGCAGAGAAATGGCTCCCAGCAGCCGAAGTGCTGGAGGAGACGTAGCCGCCTGCAGTTGTGCCCGGCGGCCACAAGGTGTCCTCCTAGCTCCGCTTGGCTCCAGCCCTGCAGTTTGTACGGGCGGTAGCCGGGGAGGGGTCGGGCCGGGGCTGCTCGGCGTCCAAAGCGGCCCCGCAGCACCCGGGCCCGGCTCCTGCTTGGCTTTGGCACGGGCAAAGCGTTTCCATCTCCGGAAAGCTCCGTCCCGGGCTGAAGGTGGTTCTTCACGAGTACAAAGTGGCTATTTTCTGTTCGCATTGGCCAGGTTTTGCTTTGGGAAGTGGTATTTAGGCAGGGAAAAAGCCAAGAGTATGACCTAAATGGGTTCGGTTGTTGCTGCTGGTTGATTTTCTTTCTTTTTTTTTTTTTTTTTTTTTTNTTTTTTTTTAGGAAAAGCCCGAAAGAAGATAGGTATTTCCAAAGGTCCTACCAGACCCAACAGACTGCTGCCACAGAGCAAATCTCAGCAGGGTACTGTCCTTAGCAGACCATGGCTGAGGCTGGAGGGCTCCAGTTGCTCCCAAGCTCAAGTGCCTTTGCTGTTGTTTTGGGGCACTGGTTCAGGTCTTATAGGGAAGGTGAGGGACAGGCTGCTGATCAAATTGCCATGACAGCTGAGGCCACCTCCAAATCGCAGGAAAGGTTAGAAACCAGCTGGCCAAAAGACAAAGCCTAGAGTATGCCATTCTTTTCTTCTGCCCCAAGGAGCCAAACAGATCTTCCCCTGGAGTGCGCAATGGGGAACAGCGACTGTGTATCTGTCCTTGGCATTCACTATGCCATCAGCTTTTAAAAGCTACCTGCAGGGGAACAGTACTTAGGAGAGGATAAAAAAAAAAAAAAAAAAAAAATAAAAAATCCCATCCTTTTTGAACTNAAAAAAAAAAAATTCCATCCCTTTGTGACTCTGAATCTGACCCCAAATTATGATTCATGACCAAAGGCAATGAAGAGCTTGTGGTGACTTGAACAATAGTTTTTCCAAGCAGAGGCAGTGCTAAGCAGGGAAGTTGAGACTCCTGAGAAAGCAGGAGGAATGCACTCCAAGCCAGAATGCTGCAGATGAAATTTGTTGCATCATATAATCTGGTTTTGTGCTTTTGAGTTCCAGCTAGAGCAGGAGATACTGAGATAGCACCAGAAAGGCCATTTCTGCAGGATCTCAAGCCCAGATTGGGAGAATCAATCAGACTGCCAGGATCACCAGCAGTTTTATTTCTCTTTTTCATTGCTTTGCTAAACCCAATCTCCAGTGGGAGCAAGGAAGGAAGGAGTGTCAGCACATAGGTGCAATCAGAGGCAGGGTGGAGAAAGGTTAAGATATAACAGCTGAAAGTTGCTAGATGAAAACATTATTTTTTTAAAAAGCCCAAGAGCACTGGGGTTTTATAAAACCTCCCATTGTATTGCACTAATAAGTCAAGTGTTTGCAGCCCAGCCAGCAGCCTCACTCTACAGCATCCATTACCAGCATGTTTATTTACAAAGGCAGCCAGCAAAGCCAAGGCCGAAAAGAGGCAAGACTGAAATATGGTTTTAACAAAGCACTGCTCCTTGCACTGGTTTTAATTTAAAATCCTAGGACTGGCTTTGTCATTTTCTTTTATGTCTCGCCACCTCCTCCCCATTTCTTCTTCAAGGGATGAACTGTCCAAAGGCAGCCAGGAAAACGGGAATTTTCCTCTAGGTGTCTCTGTCCCCATTTTTATTCTCGATTCTCTCTCATTCACACACACACACACACACACACACACACACACACACAAGCACTCTCTTCTCCCGTCTTGCCAATCCAGCATCACCTTTTTATTACCATGGTGATCTCCCAGCACAATGCTCCCCAAAGCACTTTGTAACTCAAACCTGCCCCAGCACCTTCCTTCATCCCCTGTCAAAATGTGACCACCTCATGCAGGAGGCATTGAATGGGTGCAGCACATGGTGGCTGGAGACAAGAAGCTGGTGGTGCCAGATGGGTCCTGTCAGCCCAGCATGGCCTGGATGATGGTGATTTCATCTGAGCAGACACCTGCACCCATACTGTACATATGGCTTTGCAAAATAGTTAGCACTTGTTCTTAAAATACAGGAGGTGTGGAGCCTGGGTTGATTTGATTTGACCAGAAATCAGAGACACACAGAGGCACTGAGAGCTCTCTTCTGTAGTTGAGGACAAAGCATTGTGTCTCCATCAGCCCATACCTGCTGTGAGCCTGCTCCTCTCTCTCTCTCTCTCTCTCTCTCTCTGGTGTATTTTGCATCCCAGCTGAGAGCATGTGGAAGGAAAGGAACCAAAAAGCCTTCCAGGCTTTGTCAGGGTCACACTAACACACCACTGCCTTTCCCAGCAGTGGGGGAAAGCTGAGGGAGGACGGAGGAGAACAAGGCAAAAAGGAGGGAGAAATTTTAAACAAAAGGAAAAATTTACATTAAATTATTGCTTTATTTCTGGTTCTATGCAAGTCTTTTGACACACTCCATCCTACCTCTGAGACACTGTGTCCATCCCCCAACAGCCCAGTGAGGAGGAAAAAGACCTGAAGGGATCCCGCCCAAAAAAGAAGCCTCCCCAGGACTTGGGTTTTTCAAGTCACACCTACAGAGGAGTCTCCTAGTTTCAAGAAGGTCCCTAATCAAGGCAAGCCCTGCTACCTAGCAGTGTCTGGTCCCACCACCACTCCCTATAGATGTTGAAGGGTGGGAGGGAAAGGGAAGAAAAAGCTCCAGCCACAGTGTTTTGAGAGGTGTCCTCCCTCCAGACCACGCATAAATGAGACATCGTGATATGGAGCGGAGCATAACACAAAAGGCATGGAGGAGATAGTCAACAGAGATGAACACAGGGTGGGAGGAGAGGAACTGTGGCAAGATGAGAGGTACCCAGCTCTCCTTTGCCTCTCCCCCCCCAGCCCCTGCCTCATCGGATGCGGAGGTATGAGGGGATGGAGTAATTGAAGAGCAAGTAGTCCATTTTGTATAAATTAAAGAGTCTCCTTTGGTAGAAGGGGCTAATGTCCTGGAAGAACTGGGCCGTCATGTCATCTGTCGTCCTGGTGGTCTTGGAGGAAGATGGGAACTTGATGCTCGTGTCAGCCCCGACCAGCTGGAGGATGTAGCTGGCATCTTCAGCCAAGGTCTCGTACTTGCCCACCACGTCGTAGTGGACGATGCAGGGGTGACAAAGCGAGTGCACCCGCTCCCAGTGCTCGTTGAAGGGCTCCTCCCGCTGCGTCCGTGGGTCCAGCAGGTAGTAGACGAACTCCTCAAAGCGCACGTCGTCCCCGCGCTCCAGGGCCTTGTCGCTGGGCTCCTGGCGGTGCCGCCGGATGATCTTGGTCCCGTAGCGCTTGTGGAAGGCTGTGTTGTAGCTGCGGGTGAACTTGTTGCGGTACGCCGAGACCAGGCGCTCGAAGGGCTCCCGCACGAAGATGAACTTGAGGTAGCTGCGCAGGCGGTGATTGATCTCGGGGATGCTGTACTCGGAGAGGGTGCGCAGGTTGGATGAGACGTGGGCCTCGTTGGCAGGGATTTCCAGGGGGTCCCGGTACTTGCCTTGCCCCGTGAGGACCATCATTACTCGCTTCCAGTTAGTGCAGGCCACTTTGGGCACGTAGCAGTAGAGCAGCCCGTGCGTGTCATCCACCACCAAGTGCCGCAAGTCATCCGGCCGCAGGAGGCGCCGCTTGCGGGTGTAACGGTTGCAGATGTTGCTCAACAGCTCCCGTCTCTGCTGGTGAACTGCCTGCAGTGATGACTGCTCAAACTGGGGAGAGAAAAAACAAAGAGAAGGTCGCTACCTTGCCTACAAAACACCTGGCCCACAACTGTCCCCATTCTCTCCCTGCTCCTCGGTTTGTCAAGTCACACCAGATGGGATCTCTGGGGACAGGGCTGACGTTGGACACAACTTGCTTTGGTGTGGGAGGTAAGAGATGGTCAGTAATGGACTATTTGTTACAGCACAAACACACACACACTAGGCTAAAGCGCTTCCTTAGACCAGTCTGGATGGCAAGGCATGATGGAGGAGCAAGGTGGTGGTGGTGGTGGTAAAGCCCCTCCTGAGGCCTTTGGCTTTCTTCTCCTGAGGGACTTTTTTTCTAAACCAGACAGTTCAGTGTCTCAGCTCTAGTCCCAGTCTCCTTTGTCTACAGGGATGAGGAGTTCATATATGGTCCTTTCTCCCTTTTGACCCTGGCATCTGCTGCATTGGCTTCCCATGAGTCCAGAGTCCCATGGCCCAGCTGAAAGATTTAGAGATGTGACATTTCCTGTCATGGTTTTCATCAGAAATCCCAAAACGTCATTAAAACATCAGGGGAACATCCATTAAAATGTCCCTTTCCAGGAACTCAGAAGAGGAAGGTCCCCTCCTCCTTCTGCCCACTCCCTTCTCATCTTGCTCACCAGGGTAGGGAGGTTTTGCATTCAGCTCTGAGAACCTCCAACAGCCTTGTCTAGACCACGACCAACTGCTAACGGCTCCACCACCCATTTGCTAATTTGGAGAAGCTCTGCCCCTGCTGTTGCACTAATGCAATGACCCCCATGTTGCAAGATGTTGGCTTCCACTTTGTCATTGTGCAGACAGTCCTGTCAGCAGCACAGGGCACCACTGCAAATGCAGAGACATGGCAACGACATGATGAAGGGCAAGGGCAGGCCACCTCCTCAGTCCCTATGGCCCTGCTGACAGCTGCCATCACTTAGGCATACCAAGCTTCAGGTGCACCCTCACACCTCCCCCAAACCCATAAGGGGTTTGGGGAAGAACTGGAGCTTGGTAGAGGCAGTCTTGTGGAAATGGAGCTTCATAAAGCTCCTGTCAGCAGCTGATATCCTTGGACAAACTGCCGGGATGATCCAGCAGACTCGGCACCTTCAGAGGGGCAATAACATCTGGGCAAAAAAGCTCTTCCTGCAAGGGATGATCCTTCTGGATCTCAGTTCCACAAAAGAAATAACCTTATCCAGGTCACCATAGTGACAGCTTTCTCCAGGAACTTGTACAGAGAGTAAACTGAGACAGGGGCAGGATAAAGCATTCCATCCCTGCTCCTTCCAAGAGGGAGATGGCAAAAGAAAGTGTTCAGATGGAAGAAACATGAACAAGAGTTTTTTTTTACACTGCTGGTTACTTGTCTGTGAAGAAGCACTTGAGTAGGTGATAATCATAACTGAAGAGGCATGCTGGTGGCACACCTCCTTGGGACACAACCAAACCTTTCAGCAGAAATTTCTTTGGGTTAGAGGCTCCCCATCACCATCACAAACTGGAAGCCCTCTTTGCAAATGCTTTAATAAATACATCAACAACAACAACAAAAAAGGCATTTTAACAGCATGATTTTTTTTTCCAAGTGTTTTACCCTGCACTTGCACAATTCAAAACTGTTGGACCAAAAAGGCAGGCAGACAGACAGACAGTGTCTGTCTGCAGGCATGGCAACAAGTGTGACTACTTTTCAACAGCTGCCCACTGGAATAAGTGCATGCCTTGCAGTTATTTCAGAGCAAAATTACTCCTTTCATTTCCTTCTCTTTAAAAGCCAGGGAAATTAAGTATCACTTAAGGAAATAACACCACGACATTCCAGCAGCATTAGGGTTGGCAGGCATGATGGCCAAGGAAGGCCACATTTGCCATTTTTCTCTGAGCAAATGTAATTTGGCTGCTTTCAGACATAAAAGCATCGACCTGGACAGTAACAGAAAGTATTGCCTATGGGAAGGGGATCTGGGGGCTCTGGCTGCAGCAGGCATTACTGACAGGCAGTGGGGAAGTGGTGGGGATGGCAGCCAGCTGCAGGGACCAAGAGTTCTGCTCTCTGCTTCTTGGAGGGGGCCGCAGAAGATGACTGCCCCAAGGATGTGGGGAAATAGAGAGGCCAGTTTGGAGCTGGGGGCTGTGGCCATGGCCCAGGCAGTTGCACCAGCTGGAGAGTGGTTTCCTGCAAGACTTCTTGCAGGGAAGCTGTGGGTGAGTGGCTGCTCTCTGCAAAGACCAGCTTGGCTGCATGGGAGAATACTGCCCACCCAGTGGGGAAATGCAGTAGGAGACAAACACACTTTTTGCAGCTTCAGCAACAAACCCTCAATTTCTCAGCTTCTTGGGATAAGCTGGACACCTGCCCTGATGCCAAGTCACCAGTGCCAGCTGGGCTGTACATAAGGTAGGGGTGAGGGCTCCCTGCCTCAAGCAGCAGCCATGGCTTGTCCTGCAGCAGACCTCTGCATGAGCAAGGACCCACTAAGCCCATTTTGTGGGGGAAAACTTTTCCTTTCCCAGGCTGTGTCTGGATATCAGCAGGTACAGCTGGCAAAGCTCAGGGTGATGGAGAAGACTGAGATGTTCCAGGATTATAGATCCCTCATGGCTGAGTCCAGCTCTATATATGTGTGCGTAGCACCCAACATAGAAGCACCTATCAATTACTAGCTCAGAAAGAGCAGCAATGATGGTCTTGCCTTGCTGTGGTGGCCCAGAGATGGATTTTGAAATCCTCAGAGGGCAAAAATCTCAAAGGGCTGCCCAGCTATGGCTCAGCTCACTGGCATCGAACACATTTGCTCAAGTACCAGCAAGGGACATGAGCAGTTTTTAATTAACAATTACTCCCCAAAGTGGTGTGGTCTTTTCAGTTGGACACTGCCAGACATTCAGATATGGGGACCTTGGAGGTGGTTGCAGACAGCACAGTGCCTCACACATCGGAGCGGTGGAACCTCTAGCACCCCACTGCCTCTTCACCTCCCCCATCTTCCTGTCCCCTTACCTGGTCACTCTCGTAGAGGGCCTGGAGTGGGCTGCGACCAGCCTTCCCCTGCCAAGTGGATCTCATAGCTCCGTCTTCTGAGGCTGGAAAAGGAGAAAAAAAAAAAAAATCAGAGCGGTTGTAAGAGGCTTCTTCCCTCACCCTATCTGGAGATGTCGAAGTTGGGATGAGGCAATGTTCCCCGAGAAGAGATGTGCTGGTTTGAGGGTAATGGGAATATTTTAGTAAGAGAAATTAGATTATAGGTTGAGAAAGGAAAACACGATGATGTCTCCTTCACTCATAGGTTTACTGAGATGTATGAAAGTAAGAACCCAAACATAGATAAGGCAGAGCTGCTCAGGTTGCTCTGGCTGCTGATCTCTCTCTCTCTGGCTTCTACCTGAATCTGTGTAACCCAACTAATCAATTCCTGCTTCTAACCCCCTCTGGCCAATCTTCCTCACTTACCTGGCATGTAAGACTAAGATTGGGTAGTCAGGGGAAGGTGGTAGGGTGGTTGGGAACTCTTCTTGGGGACTGTGATCTCTGGGAGGGCTGTGGTGTTTCTGTATTAGCTTTTCACTGTATATATCTGTAAATATCTGTTATATATTGTAAATATCTGCTTGTACATTGTGCGAAGCTGTAAATATAAAGCTTCATTAATTAACTTCCAGCCCACTGAATCTAGCCTGGGTTATTTCAAAAGTGTGGGGGGTGGCGGGGAACTTCCCAAACCATCACAAGAGACATATCCATTTGGCTCTGGGAAAAGATGCTCAAGCACTGCTTGTCCCTCCTTTTTATTTTTTTAACAAAACCTGCAGTTAGGGTTCCCAAGGTCCAAACCAAACCTTTAAACAAACCAAAAAAGACCATAAAGATGTTACAAATTCAGGAGCAACTGGGAAGAGTCTGATCTGCGTGCATTTGGGAAATGCCATTCTGTGCAGGCAGCATTGGCAAGGGAATGACCCAGGAGGTGACAGGACCTTGACCAGCACTGCCATTGTCCCATGAGGGGTGAGACAACATCAGTGCTTGGCAGAGATACGAAGTACATCCAACACCAGCTGCCCTGGGTTGAGTCCTCACAGGCTTGAAGTTTCCACTGCCATCTCGAGAGACAGTCATTAGCAGTTGTTCAGACGTGTTGTCTTACTTAAAGTAATTTTAAGTTCTAATTTGGTCTTTTAAAATTATTATTCATTTCATTCTAAAACAGCAACATCTCTTGGACTGTTGGAAGCTGAAGACAACCATGCAAGCAGTCCTCACCCCTGCCCTGCCAGGCACACTGGCTGGTTTAATTTTGGGGGTCTGTTTGCAGCAGCACAAATCTGAGGCTGGTTCTGCCCAGCCACAATCTGCTGATTTGTGACAGATTCTCAAGTTCTCACGCTCATAAATTATGTAAGGATGCAGCCATCTTCCAGGCTATGAAGCATCTGCTTCAGCTGCCATCCCTCAGCCCCAGGGACCTCTTCCCAGCACAGTGTGGGCAGAATCATGTGGCCTGAATATCCCAAACCTAATGCATGGAACCAGCCACAACAGGGGAGCAGACCCTTAGCTGCAGTAACACCTCCAAGCATCTGTTCCACCTCTCACCTACCCTCTGCTTCCTGCCTCTGAACACTGGCAGAGGACACCATGACCGTTTTCATATAAAAAGAAGATTTCTAATCATGGAGTTTGTGAAGCCCTGGAGTTGGCTTCCACAGAAGAAATCACAGTGTGAGTTTTAGAATGGAAGATGATGCTTTTTTCCTGAAGGGGATGACAGGATACATTGTTCTGGAGATCATGGCCTGGGAGCTTCTTCCAGTGATCCAAGCTCCTGCTTCTGCAGGGACCTTCTAAAATCTCAGAGGGATGTATGCAACAGAGGGAAAAGCATCTCCCACAAACTATTTCTGGTTTTTAACACAGAGGCTTTTTACATGGCAGTTTGGGGCTCTGGATCTTTTTGTCACTGACCACCACCAGGCAAACCCACATCTGCTCTACAAGCCTCAGACTGCAGCTTTTCAGCCACAACAACCAGAGGGGGAAAAAAAAAATCCAAATGCCATCTTCGCTTGCATGTGCTTACATTTAGCTTAAACAAAAACTGCTCCAAAGCACAAAGTCACCAGGGCCTAAGCTAAGCATTATTAATTCCTGGAGCTGTAATTAGGAGGAAATGACTGCCTGCCCTCACAAGATCTCATCAGCAGTGCATGGAAGGCTGGCGCGTTCCTGGGACACGACACCTCCTGCAGCACTGGATTGACCGAGATGTGACTCGATGAAGAGGGTACAGCTTCCTCCTCAGGCCCCTGCAGCAGCCACCCCATGGAGGCTGAAACAGCATCTCTGCTAATGAGAGACAAGTGGAAGAGTGCTGGGCTGAGCTGCTCATCCTTCTTTCACATTTCCAGGTTCGACTCACTGATAAGGAACGAGATGGACCTTGAAAACTTGACTCAGTGCAGCTTGGATTTGTGAGCAGAGAGCATTAAACTGGAATCCCTTTGCTGGCCAGGGCTGAGAAACTCCAGTTCAGTTTAAGAGCGTGACCCTGCTGTGGGCTGCCTGCAAGTGCCCTGTATGGCAGCAGGCAATGGTCCTGCGTTTCCTAAAAGCAAAGTGGAGGCATTTGTTTGTGAGATTAACACAGGCATCAACCAGAGCCTTTCTTATGAGGGCCATAGGCAAACCCTGGGTGGCTGAGGCTGATCTGAAGCTGCTGGAAATGCAGATTTCTCCTGCCAGCACTGCCCAGGGCTGTGCAGAAACAGTCTCAGGGAAAAGGCTTCAGCATCCGGTGCAGGGTCAGGTCATGGCCCAGGAGGAGTGGACTGGCACTGCAGGAGGCTCTTTAGGGTGAACAAAAAGCAAATCTGCAGTACAACAGGGAGCGAGCAGAGGTCAGGCAGGTCAGATCTGTGCTCTGACCCCTCCAGACTGTGCTTTCAGTGCTGCTGAAGCAGAGGACTGAGACTGCTGCACCTCGTGTGACTCTTGCCAGCAGCCCCGGCAGAAACATCGCAAACTGGATTTCCTTCAGCCTTTCCTCAGCACAAGATCTGGCAGAGAACAAGCTAGCAGCAGACCCGTTGGGATCCTTGCTATGTTCGTGCTGCAAAGGGTTCCAGAGAAAAAGAGGAAGAGGCCAAAAAAAGAAGGAAAAAAAGTAAAAAAGGCTGCCAGGCTGCTCTCGTGCGGCTGGAGGAGCCTGGGAGTGCTGAGCTGGCAAGGGGAGCACCACATTCACTACATCCTGACAGCTTTTGCTCTCCAAAGTGATGACACCATCCCTGCCTGGGGCACTCGCCAAAGCCTTCAGAGCGAATGTCTGGCCCAGTGGCAAGTTTTTACAAGGCTCCAACCGCAGGAAGCCTCCCTTCTTGGAAACTCTCTGCTCACGCTGCACGCAGCATCCCGAGCAGAAGAGCACATGGGCTCCTGGCTGGGCTGTGATCATGAATTTTGAAGAAAGTGTTGAATCCTGCAGCAGAGGAGAAGATGCAGCAGCTGCAACTGTGTGAAGCCTAGCAGAGAGCTGAAGCTGATCTGTGTGCCCCATGGGACCAAAGCACCTATCCTCCACAGGGGCTGAGGTCAGAGCAGCTGCAAATGCCTGCAGCCAGCAGTGTGTGTTTGAATGGAGAGAAGTCTGGGATTCCTGTGCCCAAAGCATTTCCAAATCACCTGGGATAGCTGTAACAGTGGTAGGCAAGCCACAGCTGCTGTAACCTGCCAGAGCAGTGGGAGGCCTAGTGATGGAGTCCAGTCCCCTTTTGACCAGTGTTTGCCACCTCACCCAGCTCTGCTGCATGACCCCAACTGTGCCATCCCTTTTCCACCATCGAGGGACCACTTCTGCTGATGGACTCCTTCCCCAGTCCCATACCACCGAACTCCATGTCTTCATCATGCAGCTACATGAACACAGTGCAGCCCTACTTTTAACACAAAATCCCTCTTCCCCAGCAGCTCCATCCCAACTACCTCATCATGCAATCCCACAGCATGCTCCCATCCTGGCATCTCTCCCCATCATGTTCCCAAAGTGCTGTCCCACTTCCTGTCAACACAGACCTCAAGCAGGCAATGGCTCAATTTAGGAAAGCTGAGCTCAAGGGTCTCCTTAGCTGGCTGAACTGCACAGTTGGAGAGAAAAACAAACATGGGGGGCACCTGAGGAAAGGCTCAATTCTTGATCTGAGCCTGTTGCTGCTATCAGATATGGGATACAGCCTGGACTGCAAGGAAGAGGAGGGAGGAAGGGGGCAGATAGACAGGGGCATTTTACACATCTTTCACTCACGCTGAGAGCATGTCAATTTTCCCATCACTTGCACCCTTAGCTTACCCATCCCTGGGATGCTCCTGGGACTCTAAGAAGAAAGCCAAGGAATACAGAAATATGTGACAGCGTTGAGCAGACACTATCACAAGAGTACATCAATGGTTCATGCCGATTTTGGCACCACAGCCCTGAGTACAGCAGGATCTTCCATCATGGGGGAGCTGCCAAGATCTCTGCATCCTGGCTTTCCTCCTGTCTTTATAGCTCGTAACTGAGATTCCCACATTCCACTCCGTGCAGTGGCAATCCTTGGAAATTTAGCATCGCCACAACTGGATCCGAAAGCAGGGATGTGACTTAGCCAAGGTATATGCAGATTCTAAAGGGCAGAAAACATCAGCCCTTGGCAACTGCTGGATCACAAGCATCAAGACAGAGTAGGTCCGTGATGCAAATCCAAAGTGGCTTTTCACTGAGACAGGCAGAAGGAAATACCCCATGTGTCCTTTGCACCTTCAAAGGATGAGGCAAGGGAATAGGAGTCATGCAGAGCAAGAGACTGAAACCTCTGACCAGAAATGACTGATTAGGTGAGCCTCAAAGAGAGCTGTGGCACATTTAGGAGTCCCCTGTGCTATAAGTGCTTGCAGCCTTTCCTTTGAGCTCAGAAAGGCAACATCTTCCCTCCCTCCTTTGCCCTTACAGCCCAGGTTTTAGTGCTGTCCCATCACAACTGAAGCTGTTCTCCTGCAGTGGTGTGACATCAATGCCACAGCAGCATCTGGGCTTTCAGTGACTTGCCAGCTCTCTTTGGAAAAGGGAATAGAGTTTAAAGCTGTGGATATTTAGGCACACTAGCTGATTGCAAAGACAGCAGACACGTGTGAGGAAAGACTGGCTCACACCCTTCTCAGACTTCTGGAAGCACAAGTGAATTTGCTGCCTTGGCTGCAGAGGCTCTTAATTATGGAGGAAGGTTCTCTGCAACCACAACAGCAAATCCAATGCCTGAATTGAAGAGCTTGGCTAGGAGACAGGATTCAGGCAGTTACAAGCCTGCTAGGCTGACATCAGCATTACCAAGGCTTTAGAAAACAGTCTGGAGGAAAGAAAACAAAAGATGTGGGTGCAACTGGATGTGGTGGCGGGNTAAAATAAAGCATTTCTGTTGATCCAGCATATGTGGCGGATCTTCACCCAGACATAGGTAGTGCACCAGATATGACACACCACAGGAAATGAGTACTCCAACTAGAGAAGATACACTTTAAAAACTGAACTGTAAGGGACACAAGCAGCACAAAAGCAGGCAGCATTTAAATGGGAAATGTGGGGCAGAAGGTGGAAGTCTAGGAAAAGATCTCCAAGATTAACTTCAGGATCAATACTTCAGGAGCAAGCTGACATAAAATAGAAAGATACTGATGATGATGGACATTGGGAAAGGGCAATCAACACTTCATCCTGGACCAAGGGGAGTGGAAATTCGACAGAATTTAATCTCACAATGTTAGAGTTCAGCAGCTTTTGCTACTCGGCTGCAGGAAGTGGCAGGAAGTCCCAGATGTATTAGTTCTGGGCCATCAGCTGCTGGTGTGACAGTCACACCAAAAGAAAAAAAAAAGGGCAAATGAAGGCCTGAAACATATCAGGTGAGGTATTTGCCATAGCAGCAAAAAAAGCATAAATATCATTATCCATTGCATTGGTGACCCTCTCCTGCTCTGCTCTCCTGGAACCAAGGCAGATCCAGAGCTGCTGAGGGGGCTGCAATGTGACCTCAGGACTTGCTGCCCCATGGGAGGCTGCAAGGGCTGGAAGCCTGTATAAGCTGAGCCAGGATGTGATTGTCCCATGGGGCAGAGAGGGGCTGTTAAGTGTTTCATGTACAGGATATCTGCACTTGCTCTTGTGCAGAATAGGAAGAGCTTTGCAAACTCCAGATCAGTGGGGGACCTGGTCAAGATGCAGTAGGACCATTTTTGGGCTAGAGGATGGAACTTTACAGGCATTTTCCAGTCTGGACCCTGGGGCCACGAGAAGCCAAAAGTTCCACTTGTGGTCTCCATTATGAAACACCAGAGAGGTTTAAAACCTGGAGATTCAGGGGTCTCCAGCCAAGGGAAGTGGAGAGGCATCACATGTGCCTGCATGTGAGCACACAGCCCAGAGGCCCAAGGAAGCTAAGTGTGAGCCCACTGCTGTCTCCCTGCTTGCTCTCTTGCGACCCCAGCTTCACTTCCTGTTGTGTCTGCACAAAATCTAAAAAAAGGAGAAAAAAATAATTGTGGTGCCCAGACACCCAAAATGATCAGTCTGAGTGCTAATTACAGCCTGCAGCTCCTGCCAGGCGAGTGGGATAGCTGCTGTTTGGACTGCAGGGAAACAGCCCCTCTTGGAAGCCAATGGATGCTCCCAGACCAAAACCAAAGGCTCTGAAGGTGGGGTGGGTGGGGTGTGAATCCATCACATTTGTGATCCATCACATTTGTGATGGATTTTGCAATAGATTTGCATTTGTGATGGATTCTGGCTCTGAATGTAGCCAAGGGTCCTGATGTATCAGTTGGCTGCCTCAGACATGTGGCGAGCAGGCAGCTGAGCTGTGCTCACAGGAGCAAGAAGGACTTAGAGCAGGAAGCAAATAACAACGATATCAAAAGGAGGGGGGAACAACGCTCAGAGATCTGCAGTATAAAGGGATCAGTACTTGCTTTAAGTCAGTCACTGGAAGAGCCAAAAATTAGAACCCAAATCTGCTGGAGAGCAGCCCCATGGAGAGGGAGCTGGGAGTGCTGGTGGACAGCAATGTGCCCCTGTGGCCAACAGAGCCAAGGGGACCCTGGGGTGTATTAAGAAGAGTGTGTCCAGCAGATCAAGGGAGGTTCTCCTCCCCCTCTACTCTGCTCTGGTGAGACTCCATCTTGAGTACTGTGTTTACTTTTGGACTCCCCAGTTTAAGAGGCACAGGGATCTGCTCCACAGAGTCCAAACAGAGGGCTACAAGGATGCTGAGGGAACTGGAGCACTGCCTGGTGAGGAGAGGCTGAGGGACCAGGGGCTGCTTAGTCTGCAAAAGAGAAGATTGAGAGGGGATTTAATAAATGTTTATAAATATCTAAGAGCTGGGTGTCAAAAGGAGGGGGACAGGCTCTGCTCACTTGATCCCTGTGATAGGACAAGGAGCAATGGATGTAAGCTGCAGCACAGGAGGTTCCACCTCAACACAAGGGGTAACTTCTTTACTGTAAGGGTCCCAGAGCACTGGGAGGTTGTGGAGTCTCCTTCTCTGGAGACTTTCAAGGACCGTCTGGATGTGTTCCTCTGTTTTCTGGTCCTGCTCTGGCAGGGGCATTGGACTTGATGATCCCTTTGGGTCCCTTCCAAGCCCTAACATCCTGTGATTTCTTCATGGGCACAGCTCAGACTCTGCTGACTCCTCTCCAGCACCTCACATGGGCAGTGAGTATTTCAGGGGTAGCAGTGATGCCTCACTCATCCTTGCCTGCAGAAACACAGCCCTGCTCTACAAAGACAGGCTCCTTGCTGTTAAAACAACTGCACCCAAGAGACAGGAGAAGAATTCTGCCATCTAATTTAAGAGGGGATATTGAGATTGTGCTATTGAAAGTCAAAGCCTAGCTGCAGCCACTGGCTGCTGAATCTGTCCAATTTTCAATGTTAACATCCAAGAGGAGGAAAAAAAAAAAAAAAAACAAGAGAGAAGAAGAAAATAGAGCTTGATAGCAGCAGTGATAGATTCAGACAGTTCCTGCAGTCTGAGTTCAGTTTTCCCTCCCAGCACAGTCTGGGAGATGCAGCTTGGCTGGCAACTGGACACTCTGACTGTGTGAGCATGGTCCAGAGCACTTGGAAGCAGCAGTAAAACCCTTGGGCATCAGCCAGAGGTCTGCATGAAGAGCAGCACTGCTTGGAAGGATCAGAGCTATTGGGTGGCATAGTGCTGGCCTCAAGGAAGCAGTTTAACTCTAGGAAGCTTTGGCTTTTGCGCTGGGGCTGGTACAAGGGAGAAAACATTTGCTCCACTTCCACCTAAGCACAAGGGTTGACTGTTGGTTTGTTTTTTACTAAGAGAAATGTTTCCCCAAACAAAGGAGATGTGAGAATCCAAACACCAAAGTCCCACAAGTAACTCCAGATTCAGTGACACTGCTGAAGAGAGTGATTTCTCTGTGATGGAGATGATTTGCTTTCTTGCAGGTTGCATTCAGCTTTGAAAAAAGTGTGGCAATTCTGGCATTCAGGCATCATCAGAGCTAAGAGAGCACCGCTGGGAATTAAAACCAAATTCTTTTTCCCCATCTTTATTCTTACTGGAAGGTTTTGATTAGGGAACACATTTTTTTTGGCTTCAGCAAAGAGGCAATCTAATCTACTTAAATTCCTGAGACTTCTCAGTTTTACTGCATCCAACAAGCAGGAGATATAGACAACAGAGGCTGAATTAAAATCTTGGAGAAGAAAGAGAAAAAAAAACCAATCTAACAGAGCCACCTGCTTGGTTTGCTTAAATTCACCCTTCAGCTTTGTGGACTCAGACATAACCACCTCTGCTGGGGAGATGCACATGAAATGAGAAGCTGTAACTGACTGGGCTTCAGCCAGGTGTTTGCACTCAGAACTGGTTCAGCAGCTTAATGCATGACCTCAAAAAAACTCAGATGTGCTTGAGCATCTTCTCTGCCAAGGCTGAAGATCCTCCACATGCGCTGGTGCTGTGGGGAGGGGAAGACACAGCTGCTGTGAGGCCACATGAAGGGGCTGAAGACAATGCCAGAGCGCAGCGAGATGTGTCCTCTTGCAGGGCCCTGCAGTGCTCTGCCACCTGCTCGGCCAGCAGCACCTGCTCCATCTGCTCTTCTGAGATGTGGTGCACTGACAGCAGCCCTTGTGCCCCCTCACACTGCTGTGCCACACCAACAGCCTCCTCCAGAGGCTGAGGTAGGACTTTGTTTCTCGCCATCCTGTGGCACCACTGGGAAAATATGTATTCCAACAGCTCACACGGGAAAAGGGAATGTCCTAAACACTCTGGATGCAGGGCAGAGGATTTGAGGCCCCAGCGTGGGAGATGTAGAGTGGACTGCAAATGCCAGAGACCTGGTTGAGGATGCCAGGAGTGTGGCAGTGCAAACACGGGAGCTGTTCCTCTCTGGAGGAGAGCCAAGAGCATCAATTACAGCTAGGAACATGGATCCCTGCATCTTCAGGAAATGACAAGTTTCATTGTGCCTCCCAACATAAAACAGTAACACAACGACTGCATACAAAGACCTCAAGCAAGTGCTCGTTCTCCAGTACATCCCCAACCATTGTCTTTCTGGACATGCAGGGGGCTGGCAAGAGAAGCAGGGGATGCATGAGACATTTGAGACTTGCCTGGCAGCCTCTGGACCTCTGCTGAGGGCCGGCAGGAGCTGCCCAGGCTGGGAGGATTTGGAATGAGCTCTCTCAAGTAGCAGAGCAATTTTTTTCCCCTACATTTCCAGAGCTGAGGTTTCTCCCCCAGGCAGCTGATGCGTATATCTGCACTTTGTTTATGCTCTAGCAGTAGGAGACTGCGCCCCTTGGGCAAACCTAGAGGTAGCAGGCATGTCCCATGCAGCATGTCCCACTCTGGCAGGTACACTTGGCAGCAGAGGACACAAGGGACTGTACATTTGGGGGAGACATGGTATTTCAAGGTGAACAGATGAGCAAAGGCAATGGCAGAAAGCAACCAACCCTAGAAAGAACAAGCAGAAGAGATGCTCTCTGATCTTTTCCCCAGGCCTCTCCCACGCACAGCACTGCTCTCCAAACATATTGACCTCTGATAGCTCCCACCTTGCAGAGCCTCCACGTGGCAGCTAACAGAGATCCTGCTGGATCTCTTCTGCTCATCCCGAGGCTGTGCCAGCAAGGGGTGAGCAGGAGGAGTGATGGAGGTGAGCTAGCATGAACTCGTGAAACCCTGTAACTCACTCACAATACAAACAAACATTTCTTGTCCCAGGCCAACATCCTCATAGCTTGGGAAATGCCCCTGTGGCCCCTCACATCTTTACTTCTCTTTGCATGGTGCTTTTCTTCCCAGTTATGGCTTGTTCAACCTGTTCTGCCTCATGGCAAGGACCTCTTGCAGAGGCTTGGAAGAAACACAGGTGCATCATTTGCTCCCGTGCTGGTTTGAACTAATTGGAGGATTTGAATGAGAAATTAGACTATAGGCTGCAAAAGGAAAACAAAATTTAATTCTACTTCTCTCATTTGTTAACTGAAATGGTATTAATTTAGAACCCAAACAAAAGATCAGACAGAGTGCTTTGTGCTGTGGTTGATGCTGCATCTCTCTCTCTGCCTTCTTAGTTGGATCTGTGTAACTTCACTAACTACTTTCTTGCTTCTAACCTCCCTGGCCAATCTACCTCTCTTATCTGGCACATAACAGATAGTGAGATAATACTGGGAAGTGGGGGGAAGGTGGTAGGGTGGCTAGAAACCCCTCTTAGGGACTTTGATCTCTGAGAGGGCTGTGGTGTTTCTGTATTACATTTTTCACTGCATATATCTGTAAATATCTGATATATACTGTAAACACCTGCCTGTATATTGTGCAAAGCTGTAAATATAAAGCTTCATTCCTTAACTTCCAGGCACCTGAGTTCTAGCCTGGGTTATTTCAAAGTTGGGAGGGGGGGGAAGGGGGCGGAGAACTGCCAAACCACCACAGTTCCCATCAGCAGGTGACCAGCAAGTGACTCTCCTGTGCAGGAGGTTAGGTGGACTTACGTGCAACAGGTTGCCCCATGCAGTGTGGTCACAGGCAGATCCCCTGCTGCTGGCCTCCAGCAGTTCCCCTGCTGCTGCAGAGGCCAGCAGGATGTAAGGTGCCCTGTTCCATGTGCTGCTTGCTGCTCTGTGGCCAAGCCTCGGTGGAGGCCAACGGCTCAGCATTTCTCTCTGCTGAGGTGAAGGCAGCACAGAGTCTGTCAGAAAAGTCTGTCTCAGCTCACTGGTTATGGAAAGGCAATAATCCTCCCTTCTCCATCAGACTTTACCCCTCTGCCAGCTCCCCTCCCACTGCCTGCAGGAGAGTGACAGCCCAGAGCATCCTGGGGAACAGCAGGATGTTTCCCTTGCTTGCTCCAGAGCATTTTCAGACATTACAGCAGAGCTAAGGATGCTGCTGAGCTGACCAGCTAGGGACAGCTCAAAGCACTGCACAGGGTCCCCATGCGTTTGCACCAGGACCCAACCAACACTCCAATCCTGTACACCTCTCTCTGGAAGGAGGGACAGTAGGAGCATTAGGAACAGGACCCCACAGGGAGCCCAAGGTCTGTAGCAAGTTGCATCCCTGCAATGGTCGTGAAGCAACTTCCTCCTCAGATAACCCAGCCAGGCAAATGTGGTGTGCCAGAAGGGCAAGATTAGCATCACTGTTGTGGCCCTGCTTCCTTCAGAAGATCAGCAGACAGGCACATCCCTGTCCCCTGCAAAACCACACATTGATTTCATGGCATTCCCCCATGGCACCAACCGAGCCACAACCCTCAGGCACTGGAACAGGACCTGAAACTCAACTGCTCCTCTGAAACCACTCGATAAGTGTCTTCTCTCACCAGCACTGCATCCTAGCTCTCAGGTTCAGCAGCTGCCTCCAGCTAGCTTGGTTTTGGGCCACACAATTCTATTTTCACACAGAGCCACCATCCCCCACAGCAGAGCCAGCACCACCTCTTGCAAGAAGCAATGCAGCAGCTTAGCATCTGTCACTGGTGGCACAGCCCCCCAGGAGCATGGACAATCACAACATGTCTGCTCTTGCAGGGATGGGGAGTAAAACACACGCAAGTCTGAAGCTCATCTGCTTGCCCATTGGCAGCCTTAACAAAGGGGCTTTAACTTCTCTCACCACTACGAGACTGCTGGTGACTGAGCCTCTGAAAGGCACTTTCCCAATGACAGAGTGGGCTGGGAAACACGTACCTGCTCACTTTGGGGCCAAGAAACAGGTCACTGGAAGGTTTTTGGCTCAGGTCGTGCAACATACCCTTCTTTAGAGGTCCTGCTGAATCAGCCAAGCAAAGAATGATGCCCTGAGATAGTCTTGCTGGGATTGCTCCCCAGGGGAAGGGAAACCATCAAAACACTCCAGTCGGTGGTTCATGTGGTCCTGACTTAATGCTGGTTTGGTTCAGCAGAAATTAAACCAACTGAGTGACTTGAACTTGTCTGGGACAAACAGAACCGAGTCCCAGCAGTGCGAGGGTGCTTGAAAACTTCGCTCGGCGGTTTGTTTTTTTTTCTCCACTGCTACACGTTTCCTACCATCCCCCCACCAGCCCGTTTGAAACAGCCAAACCAAATAATTAACCCCCTTACCTCGCAGCACTGAGAAACTGCAGAGGGCTAAACGGAGACGCATTGCGAGGAGGTTACCCACAAAGCCAAGGGAAAAAAAAACACAAATAAAAGCAGCTCGAAGGCAAACCTGAGCAGGGCAAGACAGGACGCGCACATAAGGAGGCTCGCACAGAGAACAGCCTGCATACAGCAAGCACCAGCTGCAGGAGCAGCAGCTGCAGCAGGTCTTCTCTCCCATCACGGGTGAACACACATTTGCATAGAGTCAAAGGTGGTTTCCTAGCCCCACAGGCACTGGGGTCACCCAGAAGTGATGTCTTAGCTGTTAAAATAAAGTACCACTTCAGGGCAAGATGAAAGAGGTGCCAGAAGAGACATGAAGGCTGCAAAGTGGTCCACCCTCTTCCACTTCTCTAGCAACTGGCTAAAACATGTCACTTTCCTGTGGTCCTCCCAGGCCCTACCATGCCGATCTGCCTCCCCTGGAAATTTCCTCCTTTTCCACAAATGACACTTGGCTTTCTGTGAAGCTACCTAAGGCCAAATCCAAGCAGCTACAGATCCCCATCCCCAGAAGGCATCGAAGCCCTGCTGAAGCCCCCCCCAGTACCTCTTTCCCAGCCACATTCCTCAGAAGAGGTACCACAGTATCTGAGGTGGCACTTTCCACCTCTGAGGAGGTCTAGCTGTACAATTCCAGACAACAGGGAAAAGAGTATTTTCCAGTCTCTTGCCATCAAATGCACATCACATTCTTCATGGCTACTATGTCCTTCCCACACCACAGAGTTTCTGTGTACAGAGATCTGAACTGGGGCTCCCCTCAGCACAGTTGCTGAGAGGTGTGCATGGGCTCTCCTCCATGTCCAAAATGACTTCCCCTGGGAAGGAGATGAAAGGAGGTGCCACTCCTTAAAAATAATGCCCTTGTTTGCAGCAATCCCCACCTTGCATCTTCCTTAGAGTGCCAGAGCTGTGTGGCATAACTGGATGGTAAGAGCAGCCAGGCTCCCTGGCACTAACAGTCTCCCTCAAGCCAAGAAACACTCTCTAAAGAGGGGACAATGAGTCAGTGTTTTACACGGGATAATTTGAGAGACCACATGGCCTTTAACAGGAAAAGTCATTGACTCTTCTAGATATATGCCCAGCTGGCTGGAAGGCAGTGCTCCAAGGGCAAGAGGGACAAGAGGGTGTGATGCCTCCAGGAAATACTAATTCAGGGAGTGAACCAGGATCCTATGGAAAGTGATGGATGGGACAAGTCACACAGAAGGGTGAGTAAACGTCCTGCTCTCGTTCCAGCCAGACAGGGAACGTCTAAGCCTGCAGCAGCAGTGGTTGTGGTGGATGTCTAAGGGTGGAAATGCACAGCCTCAGGGAACTGAAGTGGAACCAAGAATCTGAACACACCTGTCTCCACCTAAACATGAGAGCCCTAATGGCTGTGCATAGGCATCTGTTGTCTGGTACCCTGTGCCCAGGGTTCTGGCATGCCTCTGTGGCATCAAGGGATCAAGTAGCAGCAGAGCTGTATCACTTCTCTGACTGATACCGAAACACTTGTAATTCCCACAAAGTGTAAATTACTCCTAGCACAGGGCTCATATGCACAGAAATCTAAGGGTAGGCAGCTGTACAGACAGCCCAGAAGCTCCAAGCATCAAGTTAAAAAGCAGATGGATGTTTCTGACTTCTTCAGCGTGGGGCTGCAATGTCCCTTCTTCATGGCTGTCACCTTCCCATAAACGTTTCCCTGCTCAATGGCTCAGATCAGATGCCATAAAACTGCAGACAGCAAGTATGGGACATTGGCCTCCAGTGCAAAGTGTCACTGGCACTAAGTGCCACCAGACTTCAGGTTTCTCTATCTGGATGCAGCTCAATACAGACGCACTGACTTTCATAAGAAAATGCCTCAGTTCAGCCTCTCAAGTGCTGTGGCAACCTTTGTTGGGGAAGCAATGCCACTGTGCCAATGAATGAAGGCAGACACCTCCTCAACAGCCAGCAAAACAGAGGCAGCATCCTTGCAGCTGACCTGACCCCTTTCCCAACCAGTCTCCTGCTGATTATCCTCCTTGTCACTGACTTTTGGCTATCTTCTAGCTCAAACATGCCCTAGCCAAGATCCTAACCAAGAATCACACCTGAGGAGGGCCTTCTGGCAGGTCACACATGAGGCTGGCGCAGCCATTACTACAAAAATGTGACAATAAAACCTATTTCACATCACTACCCACCCCATCCTCCATGGAAAGGGTCCAGAAAATACCTCTTCGACAGACAGCTTCCTCATTCTCACTACTCAGGGTCTCCTGTGCCTTCAGCACAGCCCATGACTGGAAACAGGACACAGGGCAAGATCTGCTGCTGCTGCACCACAGCCTGTTCGTCCCTTTCTACACCATGTGGGACATGGGCTAGGAGGAGGATGGCAGCAGCCCACTATTCAGAGGTATTTGAATTTCTCTCCAAATCGCTAGAAAAAAGGGGAAAAAAAAAAAGGAAAAAAAAGAAGAAGAGTGGTCTCTGCTGAAAGGGCTCCGGAGACACATGGCAAGCACTGCTGATGATGCAATCTCCACTGTCCACTTCCATTAATCCTCTTAGAGCTTCAGCAGGACCTGGGAAGGCATAGTGATGATCTTCCACCATCCAAGGTGTGCAAGCTCTCCCAGAGGCCGCAGAGCTAGAGTGACCCTGCCAGCGCCCTTTGGAGGGGCATGTCCCAGCAGGCTGCTGGAGCCCTCCTGTGTCAATAGAGACAATGGACTCCTGTGTACATTTTGCTTCCCATGCCTGGCTGACAAACCCAGCCCGCAGAGATTCTTATTTGCAGGGCAAACTCAACTCAGCGCTCGGCAGTCAGCGCTGGAGCCGTGAGACAGTTTCCCATTAATGGGTTTGCAGCCAATTCTGTCTGCCCTACACTGTACACAACTGCTCGGATAGCAGCCACAAAGGGAGCTGAGAGGTTTGTGGGGGTGTCACCAGATGGATGTCTTTTTCTTTTTTTGACCTGCTAAAAAAAAAACGTTAAACTCCTGACATGAGATAGGGGCTGAGCAGCCTGCGCTGAGTTTAGGCTTCTACTGCATGCCACACACGCCCTGAGCTGGAAAACAGTTACCTTTCTACATTTATTTTTTGTCCTTTTTTTTTTTTTTTTTTTTTTCCCTACAGGGGAATTG